>JAZHEH010002047.1:4727500-5297525 GCA_036589455.1 Ateles fusciceps
AAAGCCTCAGGCAGATCCTTCAGGAGATATTCCAGAAGACATATTACCATAGCAGATGAGTGTTGCTGGCTCCATGAGTGTTACTGGCCCTGAAGACCCTTCAGTAGAACAACACATAGAGGGAGAAGACCGTGATATTGATCCTGCCTCTTAGTAGGCCTAGGCTAATGTGGGTTTGTGCCTTAGCTTTCTCTGGTTTTTCTTTGGTCACCAGGCTGAAGTACAGTAGCAGGATCATGGCTCACTGCTGCCTCGACCTCCCAAACTAAAGCAATCCTCTCACCTCTGCCTGCCAAGTTGCTGGGACTACAGGCACATGCCACCATGTCCAGCTAATTTTTTATCTTTTGTAGACAGTGTCCTGCCATGTTGCCCAGGCTGGTCTTGAACTCCTGGGCTCAAGCGATCTGCCTACTCTGGCCTCTCTAAGTGTTGGAATTACAGGCATGAGCCACCATGCCCAGCCCTGTTTGTACTTTTAACTGAAAAAGTTTCAAAATAAGAAGAAAATGTTAAAAATAAAGCTTATAGAATAAGGATATAAAGGAAATATTTTTTGTTCAGTTGTACAGTGTGTTCATGTTTAAAGTTAAATTACTATGAGAGTCAAAAACTTTATAAAGTAAAAAAGCTACAGAAAGCTAAGATTAATTTACTATTGAGAAAAAAAATTAAAAATAAATTTAGGGTAGCCTAAGTGTGCAATGTGTATAAAATCTATGGTAGTATACAGTAATGTCCTAGGCCTTCACATTCACTGTCCACTCACTCACTGACCCACTGAGAGGAACTTACAGTCCTGTAGGCTCCATTCATGGTAAGTGTCCCACAGTTTTTATCCTTTTGTATTTTTACTGTACCTTTTCTACATTTAGATATGCAAATACTTACCACTGTGTGACAACTGACTACTGTATTCAGCACAGTAACATGATATACAGGTTTGTAGCTTAGGAGCAAGAGGCTATATCGTACAGCTTGGTTAGGCTGTACTATTAAGGTTTACATTCTATGTTTGCATAATGATAAAACTGCCTCACGATGCATTTCTAAGAACCTGTCCCCATCATTAAGCAACACACTATGGTACTACAACATGGATGAACCTTAAAGACATTATGCTAAGTGAATTAAGGCAGACATAAAAGAACAAGTATTATACAATCCCATTTTCAAAGATATATACAGTGATTACCAGGGGCTGAGGGGAAGAGAGGATGGAGAGTTACAGATTAATGGGTACAGAGTTATAGTAAGAGATGATGAAAAAGTTCCAGAGATGGGCTGGGCGCGGTGCCTCACCCAGGTGGGAGGTGAGCTAAGACAGGTGGATCACGAAGGCTAGGAGATTAAGACCATCCTGGCCAACATGTTGAAACCCCATCGCTACTAAAAATATAAAAATTAGCTGGGCATGGCGGCATGTGCCTGTAGTCCCAGCTACTGAGGAGGCTGAGGCAGGAGAACTGCTTGAACCCAGCAGGTGGAGGCTGCAGTGAGCTGAGATCATGATGTCATTGCACTCCAGCCTGGGCGACATAGCAAGACTCTGTCTCAAAGAAAAAAAAAAAAAAAGTTCTGGAGATAGATGAATAGCAGTGATGGTCGTACAACAATGTGAATGTACTTAATAACAGTGGATTGTCTACTTAAAAATGATCCAAATGCAAATTTTGTTATGCATATTTTATTGGAAGTTAAAAAATAGTATACTTTAAAAGAGTAAATTGGATGGTCGCTGAATTGTGTCTCTTATATAAAGTTGTTAAATACAGCAGTGTTAAAACTTTTTGCTTCAATGATTTAAACATAACTTAGAAAAAACTCAAGAGGAGAAGGGAAGCCTGTTGTATATATAGCCATGCTTTTGCTTACTGCATTCTTCCTTCCTAATGTTCAAAAGTGTCTTTTTTAAAAAATTGTTTCCATGGCCGGGCGCGGTGGCTCACGCCTGTAATCCAAGCACTTTGGAGGCCAAGGCGGGCGGATCACTGAGGTCGGGAGTTCAAGACCAGCCTGAACAACATGGTGAAACCCCGTCTTAAAAAAAAAAAAAAAAAAAAAAATTGTTTCCTTTCTGTTCACGGAACGTTTACCCATAGAGTACATATGCTGGCAACAAACTCTTAGTTTTCCTTAATCTAAGAATGCCTTCATTTCTTAATTCCTGACAGATATTTTCATTTGTTAGAAAATTCTCGGCCGGGTGTGGTGGCTCACGCCTGTAATCCAAGCACTTTGGAGGCCAAGGCAGGCGGATCACCTGAGGTCGGGAGTTCAAGACCAGCCTGACCAACATGGTGAAACTCCGTATTTAAAAAAAAAAAAAAAAAAAAAAAAAAAGAAAGAAAATTCTGAGTTGACAATCCTTTGCTTTCAGGATGTGAAAAATGTTGTATTATTTCCATTTGGCCTCCACAGATTCAGATAAGAAATCTACTGTCATTTGAATTGTTTTATCCCTATAGGTAAGGGGTAATTTCTCTGTTATTGCTTTAAGATTGGCCAGGCACGGTGGCTCACGCCTGTAATCCCAGCACTTCGGGAGGCCAACGCGGGCGGGTAACCATGTTAGCCAGATCATCCTGGCTAACATGGTGAAACCCAGTCTCTACTAAAAATGCAAAAAATTAGCCTGGTGTGGTGGCATGCCCCTGTAGTACCAGCTACTCCAGAGGCTGAGGCAGGAAAATTTCTTCTGGGATGCGGAAGTTGCAGTGAGCTGAGATCCTGCCACTGTACTACAGCCTGGGTGACAGAGAGAGACTCCGTTAAAAAAAAAAAAAAAAAAAATCTTAAAAAAATTTTTTTTTTTATTTCTGAGACTCATTCTCCTGAGTAGTTGAAATGACAGGCATGTGCCACCACACTTGGCTAATTTTTTTTTGTATTTTTTGTAGAGATGGGGTTTCACCATGTTGCCGAGGGTGGTCTCAAACTTTTGAGCTCAAGCAATCTGCCCACCAAAGTACTTGGGATTACAGATTACAGGCTCGACCCAACATATCTCGCCTAGCCTAAAATTGTTTTGTTAGTGTTCTGAAATTTGATTATGTGTCTTGGCATATATTTGTTTGAGTTTATCCTGTTTGGAGTTTGCTAATCTTCTTAAATACAGAGATTTCTGTCTCCTGCCAAATTTGGTAAGTTTCCAGTCATTATTTACTGAGGCACCTTTCATCCATGCCCTTTTCTCCCCCTCTCCTTCCATGACTCTCATAACACATATTTGCTATTTTGTCATATTCTCACAAGCTCCTCAGTGCTTTTTTTTTTAAAGTCAATTTTCTATGTTCTTGTGTACATAGTAATAAGTATTATTCTATCCTCTAGTTCATAGATTATTTCCTCTGTACCACTCATTCTGCTGTTTAAGTCCATCTCTGAATGTAATTTTTTTTTTTTTTAGTTAAATTTCTCTCATGAAATCTCTGAGCTTTTAATTTCAGTTACTGAGTCAGTTATAAAAATTCTATTTAAAAAAAATTATTGGCCAGGTGCAGTGGCTCACGCCTGTAATCCCAGCACTTTGGGAACTGCGGCAGGTGGATCACTTGAGGTCAGGAGTTTGAGACCAGCCTAGCCAACATGGTGAATCCTGTCTCTATTAAAAATATAAAAAATTTGCTGGGTGCGATGGGTAATCCCAGCACTTTAGGAGGCCGAGGCGGGTGGATCATGAGGTCAAGAGATAGAGACCATCCTGGCCAACATGGTGAAATCTTGTCTCTACTAAAAATATAAAAATTAGCCGGGTGTGGTGATGCACACCTGTAGTCCCAGCTACTCGGGAGGCTGAGGCAGGAGAATTGCTTGAACCCGGGAGGCAGAGGGTGCAGTCAGCCGAGATCGCACCACTGCACTCCAGCCTGGCGACAAGAGTGAGACTCCGTCTCAAAACAAAACAAAACAAAACAAAACAAAAGGCCAGGTGTGGTGGCACATGCCTGTAAGCCCAGCTACCAGCTACTCGGGAGGCTGAGGCAGGAGAATCACTTGAACCTAGGAGGTGGAGGCTACAGTGTGCCGAGATTGCGCCACTGCACTCCAGACTGGACAACTGAGCAAGATCCTGTCTCCAAAACAAAAAAAGTCAATAAACAAAATAAAAATATGAAAATTATCTTCTTCTATTTGTTGATTTGTTTCAAGCATGTTCACAATTGCTCACTAAGGCATTTTTTATCAAGACTGCTTTAAAATTTGCCAGATAATTCTAACATCTTGGTGTGGACATATATTGTCTTCCCAAATTGCTGGGATTACAGGCATAAGCCACCATGCTTGGCAAATGACATGTGACTTTAAACTCAAAGTTAAACACTTTTGATATCATTATAAAGTTCTAGATATTATGAAATTTTTATTGTAGCTGGCTTTTTCTGAAACTGGTCCAGCAGAAAAGGGATAAAGGTGCCTCATTATTGCCAGCTGCAAGTAAAAGTCTAAGTTGCCTACTAGGCCTCCACTGAAACCTGAGTGTTGGGGAATGAAGAAGCTCCCCATTACTGCTAGAGAATGGTTAGAATTCCAATTCCCTAAGGGGTCTTCACTGACATTGTGGTGGGGTTGCTACGTTACTGCTAGGTGTTGGTAGAAGTCTGACTCTACTAGATCTCCTCTGACACCATGGCAGTGGAGGGAGGGATACTCTATTGCCCAGGCTAGAGTGCAGTGGTGTGATCTTGGCTCACTGCAACCTCCAATGCCCAGGTTCAAGCAATTCTCCTGCCTCAGCCTTCCAAGTAGCTGGGATTACAGGCATGCACCACCATGCTCCTGCTAATTTTTGTATTTTTATTTTTATTTTTAGTAGAGATGGGGTTTCACTATGTTGGCCAGGCTGTTCTCAAACTCCTGACCTCAAGTGATCCACCTGCTCTGGCCTCCCAAAGTGTGGGATTACAGGCATGAGCCACTGCGCCAGCCTTGCCCGCTTTTTAATGGGTTTCTTTCTTGTATACTTAAGTTCCATATAGATGCTGGATATTAGACCTTTGTCTGATGCGGTTTGCAAAAATTTCCCCAATTCTCTAGGTTGTCTGTTTACTCTGTTGATAGTTTCTTTTGCCGTGCAGAAGCTCTTTGAATCTATTTGTCCGTTTTTGTTTGTGTTCTAATTGCTTTTGGCATCATCATGAAATCTTTGGCTGTGCCTATGTCCTGAATGGTACTGCCTGGGTTGTCTTCCACGGTTCTTATAGTTTTGAGTTTTAAATTTTTTTTTTTTTTGAGACAGAGTTTTGTTATGTCGTCCAGACTGGAGTGCAGTGATCTCAGCTCAATGCAACCTCCGCCTCCAGGGTTCAAGCGATTCTCATGCCTCAGCCTCTTGAATAGCTAGGATTACAGGCATGTACCACCACACCCAGCTAATTTTTGCATTTTTAGTAGAGATGGGGTTTTGTCATGTTGCCAGGCTGGTCTTGAACTCCTGGCCTCAAGTGATCCACGTGTCTCAGCCTCCCAAAGTTTTGGGATTACAGGTGTGAGCCACCATGCCTGGCCTATATTGAAGTCTTAAATCCATCTTGAGTTGATTTTTGTATATGCTATATGGAAGGAGTTTCAATATTTTGGATATGGCTAGCCAGTTATCGCAGCACCATTTACTGAATAGGGAATCCTTTCCCCATTGCTTGTTTTTGTCAGGTTTGTCAAAGATCACATAGTTGTAGGTGTGCAGTCTTACTTATTTCTGGGTTCTCTATTCTGTTTTACTATGTGTCTGTTCTTGTATCAATGCCATGCTGTTTTCATTACTATAGCCCTATAGTATAGTTTGAAGTCAGGTAGTGTGATGCCTTCAGCTTTTTTCTTTTTTTGTGCAGGATTGCCTTGGCTATTCAGGCTCTTTTTTGATCCCATATGAATGTTAAAATCGTTTTTTATTCTAGTTCTATGAAAAATGTCAGTGGCAGTTTAACGGGAATAGCATTGAATCTATAAATTGCTTTGGGCAATATGGCCATTTTAACGATATTAATTCTTCCAATTCATGAGCATGGATGTTTTTCCATTTGAATTTTCGCTGATGCTTAAGCAAACACTCTCCAATGGGTGTTTGCTGATGTAAGTTTGAGTGGAGTGTGAAAGCTGATTAGACAAAATGGAATCATTCATGCCATACTCAACTTAAATGGAGTCAGGAGGCCATGGGGAAGGGCACTAAGGTCCCTGATCCAGGAACTGATTTTGTAATTCAACAGAAAATCCACAAAGATCTAACTAAGACTATGTCTTACCTAGTAACAGCTGCCACTCACCAATCACAATTGCACCAGTGACCTTCTTCTTTTCTTTTGACACACGATCTCACTCTGTCATTCAGGCTGGAGTGCAATAGCACAATCTCATCTCACTGCAGACTCAACCTCCCAGGCTCAGGTGATTCTCCTGCTTCGGGCTCCCAAGAACCTGTCACCGTGCCTGGCTAATTTTTTTTTTCTTTTTAAATTTTTGTAGACATGGGTTTTCATTATGTTGTCCAGACTGGTCTCAAATTCCTTAGCTCAAGCAATCCAGCAGCCTCAGCCTCCCAAAGTGCTGGGATTATAGGTATGAGCCACTGTGCCTGACTGACCTTTCAACCTTCCTCTTTTGCCCAGTACAACCCCAGCCTTTACCTTTGTTTTTCAGACACACTTAGGGACTTCCCTGGTCTATGTGTCCTAAATTGCAATTTTTTTTAAATAGAAACAGGAACTTGATACATCACCCAGCCTGGAGTGCACTAGTGCAATAACAGCTCACTGCAGCCTCGATCTCCTGGGCTCAAGTTATCCTCCTGCCTCAGCCTCCTGAGTAGCTATGATGACAGGCATGCACCACCACACCTGGCAAATGTTGCTATTGTTTTATAGAGACAGCTTCTCACTACATTGCCTAAGTTGCTCTCAAACCCCTGGCCTCAAGCAATCTTCTCTCCTCGGCCTCCCAAAGTGCTAGGATTACAGGCATGAGCCACCATTCCTGGCCTAATTCTTTTTTTTTCTTTTTCTTTTTTTTTGAGACAGAGTCTTGCCCTGTCATTCAGGCTGGAGTGCGATGGTGCGATCTTGGCTCACTGTAGCCTCCGCCTCCTGGGTTCAAGCGATCTTCCTGTCTCAGCCTCCTGAGTAACTGGGATTACAGGCGTCTACCATCACTGCTAATTTTTTGCTATTTTTAGTAGAGACCATGTTGAACAGGCTGGTCTTGAACTTCTGACCTCAAGTGATCTGCCTGCCTTGGCTTCCCAAAATGTTGGGATTACAGACGTCAGCCACCACGCCCAGCCTAATTATTGTATATTGTTCTGAAATAAACCCTTTACTTGGAGATATATATTTATATTATCTGTATGTATTTTTATTTAAGGCTGGGAATACAAGCACGTGCCACCACACCTGGCTAATTTTTGTATTTTTGGTAGATGTGGGGTTTTGCCATGTTGGCCAGGCTGGTCTCGAACTCCTGACCTCAGGTGATCCATCCGTCCTGGCATCCCAAAGTGCTGGCATTACAGGTGTGAGTCTCACACCTGGCCAACAATTTATATTCATATACCTTCAAGTTCAACTGACACTTCTGCCACTTTCAATCTGTTATTAAACCTTTGTGTTTTAAAATTTCAGACATATATGTTTTAGTTCTGGGACTTTCATTTGTCTACTGTTCATTTTTTTATCCTTTTTTTTTTTTTTGAGGACAGGGTTTCACCATGTTGGTCAGGCTGGTCTTGAACTCCCAACCTCAGGTGATCCGCCCGCCTGGGCCTCCAAAGTGCTTGGATTACAGGCGTGAGCCATCACGCCCGACCTTTTTTTTAATCCTTTTTATTTTTAAATTTTTTATCTTAGACTCAGACCCAGGATGTCTACTGTTCATTTTTAAATTTTTATATTTCCATTTTTAAGTTAAGATTTATCTGCTTATTCATTATAAGCATATTTTCCTTTACAGCCTTGAACACAGTTATAACAATGACTTTCAAATCCTTGTCTGCTATTTTCGGCATCTGGATGATCTTGGAAATTGTCAGTATTGACTGCCTTCTCTCTTAATTTGAGTCGTATTTTCATGTTTATTAATGTCTAGTAATTTTGGATTGAATCATGGACATTGTAAATACTATGTTGCAGAGATTCTCAATTGTGTTATTATTCTATGAAAAGAACTGGTTTCAGCCAGGCAAGGTGGCTCATGCCTGTAATCCTAGCACTTTGGGAGGCTGAGGTGGGCAAATTGCTTGAGCTCAGGAGTTTGAGACTAGCCTGAGCAAAATGGTGAAACCCTATATTTACCAAAATTACAAAAAATTAGCCAGGTGTGGTGTTGTGTGTTTGTGGCCCCAGCTACTTGGGAGGCTGAAGTGGGAGGATCACTTGAGCCTAGGAGGCTGAGGCTGCAGTGAGCTGAGATTGCAATACTACATGTCAGCCTGGGCAACACAATGAGACCCCATCTCAAAAAAGCAAGGAAGGAAAGAAGGAAAGAAGGAAAAGAAAAAGAAAAGAAAAAGAAAAGAAAGAAAAGTTTTTCTTTGCATTAGCAAGCAGTTACTGTCGGTGAACCAAAATCTGTCTATCTTCCATCTATCTTCCATGGGGTAGGCAGCAGCTAAAATCCCTACTTAGTATCTTCAGTCTCAACTAACTTTACTGGATTCTGGCTGTAGGGGTCAGTTACCTAGATATGTGGCTTGAGTTTATATGCAAAATTTACAGTTTTCCCTATCAGAATTTTCTTCCTCATTTTCTTTTTTTTTTTTTTCTTCTTCCTCATTTTCTTGCTGCTGTAGTTGTCCCAAACATGACCCTTAAATAATCAGTAAGATTCAAGGTTTCTAAGTGCTTACTTGCATTTAGTAATGCAACTGGGACCTGGCCACAGACAAAGAGATATACAAATGGGAAATGGAACCAGTATGCTTCTCCTCTTCTAATTATTATTTTTCAGTTTGTGCCTCGTTCTGGTTGCTCTCCAGTGACTTAAATTTACTATTTTTTGTCCAGTTGATAAATTATTTATTTATTTATTTAGAGACAGTTTTGCTCTGTTGCCCAAGCTGGAGTGCAGTGGCATGATATCGGCTCTATCCTACTTCTGCCTCCCAGGTTCAAGAGATTTTCATGCCTCAGCCTCCTTAGTAGCTGGGACTACAGGCGTGCACGATTATGTCCAGTTAATTTTTGCATTTTTAGTGGAGATGGGGTTTCACCACGTTGGCCAGACTGGTCTTTGAACTCCTGACCTAGGCGATCCACTCGCCTCAGCCTCCCAAAGTGCTGGGATTACAGGCGTGAGCCACCACGCCCAGCCATACACTGTACTTTTTAACAGATATTTACAACCTAACATGGTCCATTCCTCTAGCATTCTACTTAATGCAAAAGATCCTTAAAATACTAAGTGCCAAATCTCACTCCAAATATTACTTTCCTACAATTCTTGCTTTATGTTGCTTTTAAAATCCTTCCCCAAGTAGGTCTCTTCAAACATTTAATTTTTTTTCAGGCCAGGCATGGTAGCTCAAGCCTGTAATCCCAGCACTTTGGGAGGCCAAGACGGGCAGATCACGAGGTGTGTCGAGATCCAGCCACTGCACTCCAGTGTGGGCAACAGAGCAAGACTCAGTCTCAGAAAAAATATTAGGTAAAAAAAAAAAAATTTTCACCATGTTCCTTATAATTTTACCTGATAGGACTACTATTAGTACTGGGTTTTAAGTAATTTTTGCAGAGAGAATTAGTTTCTGCCTGGGTGTATGAACTATTTGAGGGTTACATTTTGACAATACATTTTTGTTTTGAAGCAATCATAAACACAGGTGGAAGTAAAGAACTTCCTTCCCTGAACCATATGAGAGCCTGTGGCTAACCTGTTGTCCTATCACCTCCAAATACAAGACAATCATCAATATCAGGAAACACTGATATGCTATGGCCCATATTGATATGCTATGGCCACCAAATTTTGGTGACTGTTTTGTTAATGTTTTTTTTTTTTGTTTGTTTTGTTTTTTGAGACAGAGTCTTGCTCTGTCACCCAGGCTGGAGTGCAGTGGCACAATCTCAGCTCTGTAACCTCCGCCTCCCAGGTTCAAGCAATTCTCTGCCTCAGCCTCCCAAGTAGCTGGGATTACAGGCGTGAGCCACCACGCCCAGCCTGTTAATATTCTATTTTTTTTTTTTTTTTGAGATGAAGTCTCACTCTTGTCACCCAGGCTGGAGTGCAATGGCGCGATCTCAGCTCACTGAAATGTCTGTCTCCTGGGTTCAAGCGATTCTCCTGCCTCAGCCTCCTGAGTAGCTGGGGTTACAGATGCCTGCCACCAGGCCGGGCTACCTTTTATATTTTTAGGAGAGACAGGGTTTCCCCACACTGGCCAGGCTGGTCTTGAACTTCTGAGATTACAGGTGTGAGCCACCATGCCCAGCCTTGTTAATGTTCTTTATAGCAATGAGATTCAGTTCAAAATCATCCAATGCATTTGTCATGTCTCTTTAATCTCCTTCAATCTATAACAGTTTCTCAATTTTTCCTTTTCTTTTATGACCTTGTCATTTTTTGAAGATTAAAGTTATTTTGGTCTGCAGGAGGTTCCTCACTTTGTGTTTGTGAGGCAACAGGTCACTAGATTTAGGTTATCCCTTACTGATAGTGGTATCATAAAAGTAATGCTGTTTTGTCAGGGCATACTATCAGGTGACTCATGATATCAATCTGTCCCATGACTAGTGATCACTTTGATCACTTGATTAAGGTGGCATTTGCCAGGCCTCTCCACTGGAAATACAGTAGTTTCCCCTTATCTGTGATGTACATTCCACAGTTTCCATTACCAGTAGTAAACCACAGTCTGAAAATATTAAATGAAAAATTCAATAAATAAACGATTCTTTTTTGTTTTGAGACGAAGTCTCACTCTGTCACCAGACTGGAGTGCAGTGGCATTATCTCGGCTCACTGCAACCTCTGTCTCCCAGGTTCAAGCGATTCTCTTACCTTAGCCTCCTGAGTAGCTGGGACTATAGGTGCGCGCATCACTACGCCCAGCTAAATTTTTTTTTTGGTATTTTTAGTAGAGACGGGGTTTCACCATGTTGGCCAGGATGGTCTCAATCTCTTGACCTTGTGATCCACCAGCCTTGGCCTCCCAAAGTGCTGGGATTACAGGTGCGAGCCACGGCGCCTGGCCTAAATAAACAATCTTAAGTTTTAAATGGAATGACATTCTCAGTTAATGTAATGAAATGTCATGCTGTCCTGTCTAGGATATGAATGAGCTAGCTCCTTGTCCGGTATATCCACAGTATGCATACTACCTGCCTGTTATTTACTTAAATCTTAATTGTCAGATCGACTGATGTAGCGTATATAGGGCCTTGGGCTATCTGCAGTTTCAGGCAGCCTCTGGGAGTCCTGGAATGTATCACCTATGGATAAGGGGGTACTGTATGATTTTTTTTCTTGTATATTTTTATTTTTTTTAGTGAGGCACACTGCAATTATGTAAATATCTTAATTCTCATCAAACCTTCTATTTATATATTTATATTGGCATGATACATGATTTGCTATTTAGTGGCTCATGATCCACTGACATCTTTAATTTGATGATCAAGTTATCCCCAGTTTAGACACTGGTAGTCTGATTTATTTCAGTAGAGAATGGTATTTAGAAGTCAAAATCTGAGTGCTAACTGTGCTCTCTGCTGTTGGTATATCATAGTTCCCATGCACTTTTTGGCTGCTTGCGGGGTGGTAGTGATTAAAAAAAAAAAAGAAGTTGGCTGCTGAAGGTTTACATGTCTAAGAAGAACGGCCCTTTTAGAATGCTGGTTTCAATTAGGGAGTTCAGTTCTAGCTCCCTGCCTTACACAGGCCTAAAATATCATTTTGTGTCCAGTCCCAGTCTCCAGCTTCAAAGACCTATGTCTAGTCTAAGCTAGATACCAACTAAGATATCTGGTCTAAGCTAGATATAAGCTAATTGGTAACAGATCACAGAACTTTGGCTTTGTGTTCCTCATTTGTAAAGAGAAGCTGGTAATTCTGTCCCCTGTTATCAAGCTTAACTATGTACTTAAAGTATTTAAAAAGCACTTTATCCAGTATTTTTATGTAGTTCAAATAGCAGTAATGTATTTCTGAATTAAGCTTAGTGTGGCATATTGATTTTTAAGTTTTGCTTTCACTGTATCCTCAGGAACTTACCATCACCTCTCATTACCTTCTTGTTCTTGAATACACATCTTCCTACCTAACCTACCCTTCACATATTTTGTCTTTTTTTTTTTTTTTTTTTTTTTTGAGACAGGGTCTTGCTTTGTCACCAGACTGGAGTGCAGTGGCATGAACACAGCTCATGGCACCTTTAACCTTCCAGACTTAAGCGATCTTCCTGCCTCAGTCTCCCAACTAGCTGGAACTACAGGCACACACTGCCATGCCCAGCTAATTTTTGTATTTTTTGTAAAGACGGGGTTTCACTATGTTGCTCAGACTGCCACATTTCTGAATACAGGATATGTCCTGAGCTGATAGTCTCTTACAATGCTTACAATAATGGCAAATTTTTCTTTTTTTTTGAGACAGAGTTTTGCTTCTGTTGCCCAGGCTGGAGTGTAACAGTGTGATCTTGGCTCACTGCAACCTCCCTCTGCCTCCCGGGTTCAAGCGATTCTCCTGTCTCAGCCTCCCGAGTAGCTAGGATTATAGGCATGCACAACCATGCCCAGCTAATTAATTTTAGTGGAGACAGGGTTTCTCCATGTTGGTCAGGCTGGTCTCAAACTCCCAACCTCAGGTGATCTGCCCACCTTGGCCTCCCAAAGTGTTGGGATTACAGGCGTGAGCCACCAGACCCAGTCTTTTCTCTTTCTTAATAGTACAACAAATGATGGCACATCTTACAATTAATGCCATTATATATTTACCTACATACAGTTTAATATGCTGCCCCATTTATCAGAATTTAACTAAATTACAGGTCCAGAATTCCTTATTAAAAAGCACTAAAGGCCACGCACGGTGGCTCACGCCTGTAATCCCAGCACTTTGGGAGGCCGAGGTGGGTGGATCATGAGGTCAGGAGTCTGAGAGCAGCCTGACCAACATGGTGAAACCTCGTCTCTACTAAAAATACAAAAAATTAGCCAGGCATTGTGGTGCGTGCCTGTCCAGCTACTCAGGAGGCTGTGGCAGGAGAATTGCTTGAATCCGGGAAACTGAGGTTACAATGAGCCGAGATTACACCATTGCACTCTAGCCTGGGCAACAAAGCGAGACTTCGTCTCAAAAAAAAAAAAAAAAAAAAACACCACCACCAAAAAAAACCACTGAAAGGCTGGGCATAGTGGCTTATGTCTATAATCTCAAACACTCTGGGAGGCTGAAGTAGGAGGATCATATCAGCCCAGGAGTTCAAGACCAGTCTGGGCAACATGGCGAAACCCCCACCTCTACAAAAAAATTAAAAAATTAGCTGGGCATGGTGGCACATGCCTGTGGTCTCGGCAGGAGGCTGAGGCAAGAGGATCACTTGAGCCCAGAAGGTGGGGGCTGCAGTGAGCCATAATCATGCCACTGTATTACAGCCTGTGCAACACAGCAAGACGCTGTTTCAAAAAAGTTAATTGAAAGAAATCATTGAAGCCAGGTGTGTTTTGATTTCAGACTTTTTTCAGATTTTATATAAAAATAATACGGGGCACATATATACTATTTAACTAGTCCACTGAGGGCTGGAGCAACATCTCTTAATCAAATATGTTAATATATCTAGGGCCAACACTCGACTATTCATATTATATGGAATAATCACTGTACTATACTCACATTAGCATAGTTCAATTTGCTGCTAAATGAGTAAAGGTCATGACAGTTTTTGCCAAAATCAGTTATAAAAACAACTTTTAGTTTTTAGAAGTCTATGGAACTCACATTTGTCAATAACAGCTTATAAATCTATACTTTAGTTTTCTTGAAATGAGTGAGATGCCTTTGCTCTTCTGACACTGAGTACTTGGTTACAGAAAATCAAGAAGGTGTAGTCACTCTGTGCTAAGGACAAAATAAATG
The DNA here is from genome assembly GCA_036589455.1 of Ateles fusciceps. NCBI lineage: Eukaryota > Metazoa > Chordata > Mammalia > Primates > Atelidae > Ateles > Ateles fusciceps. Next base: position 4,741,568 of record JAZHEH010002047.1, read on the forward strand.
TATCTTAATCCTCACAACTCAAACTAGAAATATTCTCAATATGTATATATGAAGATGCTGAGATCTAGAGTAGATAAATAACTTATGCAAGATTCTCCAGTTACAAGAGAGTTGAATGGGGAAAGAAGTCTATGTGTGTTTGATTCTAAGGGGTATCAGGGGTCCCTAAGACCCCATCGCTCAGGTTTGGTGACTCACAGGACTCAGCATATAGTCACATTCATGGTTGTACGTTATTACAGTCAAAAGATTCAAAGCAAAATCAATAGATGGAAAAGGTGCACTGTGGAAAGTCTGGAGAAAGCCTGATGCGAGCTTTCAAAAGTTCTCTCCCAGTGGAGCCACACAGGATGACTCTAACAATGAGTTCTGACATGTGTAAAATGTTTTCTATTAGGGAAATTCATGAAAAACTTAGTGGCCAAGGTTTTTATTGGCAGCTGGTCATGTAGGTACCTTATGCCTAGAATGTACCAAAATACCACATTCCCCAAAAGGAAAAGCAGGTGTTGACCAGAAACCATACTGTATATATACACAGGCACAACAAAACACTCCTGCCATCTAGGGCGAATTTCATATTAGTGTAGGGAACTGTTTACCATTCAAGTTCCTAGATGCCAGCCAACCACCAACCTTGGAAGAAAACCTTTCTAAAAATAGCAGGTATATTATGTTAATTATTTTCTGCACATAAGGCCTATGTTCTTTCTACTATACCAGGAAAATCAATCAAGATTTGGCATAAGTCTGAATGACTGGCAGTGGCAACATAGGAAAGCTATGTTGAGAAGAATTCTTAGGTCTTCTGCAAGAAGTAATAGAAGCAGGTTTATGGCCAGGCGCAGTGGCTCATGCCTGTAATCCCAACACTATGGGAAGCCAAAACAGGCAGATCACCTGAGGTTGGGAGTTCCAGACCAGCCTGACCAATATGGAGAAGCCCTGTCTCTACTAAAAATACAAAATTAGCCGGCCGTGGTGGCACATTCCTGTAATCCCAGCAACTTGGGAAGCTGAGGTAGGAGAACTGCTTGAACCAGGAGGCGGAGATTGTGGTGGGGCGAGATCGAGCAATAGCAATCCAGCCTGAGCCACAAGAGTGAAACTACATCCCAGAAGAAAAAAAAAGCAGCAGCAGGTTTATGTGTTAAGTAACAGTCATTCTTCTTGACTGATACTACACTGCAGAAACAGCTTCAAATTAGCAGTAATTACTTTTATTGAGTATTTACTATGTGTCAGAGTTTATGCTAAGTATTTTAAATGTGTTATTTTACTTAGTATTCATACTAATTTATATTTCAGAAATAAAAAAAATCTGAGGCCTTGAGATGTGTTAATTTGTCCAAATTCTTCTTATATATAGGAATTAGTGGAGGTGGAATGTGAATCAAGGCCTGACTGATTCCAGAAGCAAATAAAGTGAAAAACCGTATCTTCAAATTCTTTTGCTCATATACTCCTCATGAAAAGTTTGAAAAACTATGAATTTCTTTATATATTTTTAAGTGCAAGTTTAAACAGTTACGAATTATGGAATTTCTGGTTATATCATTTTAAAATAAATCAAAACATCATAAAGATTTATCATCATCCATTAAACAGGGAATAACCACTTGTTTTAACATTTAGAAATTTAAATCACTTTTTATTTATTTTTTATTTATTTATTTTTGAGACAGAGTCTTGCTCTGTCACCCAGTGTGGCGTGCAGTGGTGCAATCTTGGCTCAATGCAACCTCCGCCTCCCGGGTTCAAGTGATCCTCCTGCCTTAGCCTCCCAGGTAGCTGGGATCATAGGCAAGTGCCACCACACCTCGCTAATTTTGTATTTTTAGTAGAGACGGGGTTTCGGCATGTTGCTCAGGCTGGTCTGAAACTCCTGATTTCACCTTGGCCTCCCACAGTGCTGAGATTACAGGCGTGAGCCACCGTGCCTGGCAAATCATTCCTTTTTATTCTTGAAGAGTATTTCCATTCCACTTATACCACAGAATTGTATCTTAATTTTGTTCTTTTTTTGAGATGGTGTCTCGCTCTGTTATCCAGGCTGGAGTGCAGTGGTGAGATCTTGGTTTACTGCAATCTCCACCTCCTGGGTTCAAGTGATTCTCCTGCCTCAGCCTCCCAAGTAGCTGGGATTACAACCATGCACCACCACATCCAGCTAATTTTTATATTTTTAGTACAGATGGGGTTTCACCACGTTGGCCAGGTCAGTCTCGAATTCCTAACCTCAGGTGATTCACCCACCTTGGCCACCCAAAGTGCTGGGATTACAGGTGTCAGCCATTCTACTCCACTTAAATTCGTATTTAAAATTGCCTGTTACCATAAGGCTTAAAGCATTAAATTTTTTATTTTAAGCAGAGAAATCAGAATACTTCTGTGGTAACAGCTTCACCGTTAAGAATACTATTTAGTGGCTTTTAGTCTATACTGTTATAGACCATTATCACTGTAACTGTTAATTTTATGTACAAACTGGGTAAGGCCAGAGTACCCAGATATTTCGCAAAATATTATATTAGGTGTTCTGGGGTTTTTTTTCTTTCTTTTTCCTCTTTTGGAGACAGGATTTTGCTGTTTCCCATGCTGGGGTACAGTGGTATAATCACAACTCACTTCTGCAACCTCAAACTCCTGGGCTCAAGCAATACGCCCATATCAGCCTCTCAAGTGGCTGGGATCACAGGCGCATGCTACTAGGCCCAGCTAATTAAAAAAATCTTTTTTTTGTAGAGATGGGATCTAGCTATGTTGCTCAGGCTGGTCATGAACTCTTGGGCTCAAGCAAGTCTTCCTCCCAAAGTGCTAGGATTACAGAGATGAGCCACTGCACCTGGCCAGGCAGAGAGAGAGAGAGAGAGAGAGAGAGAGAGAGAGGGAGAGAGAGAGAGAGAGAGGAGAGAGAGAGAAGAGTGTGTGTCAGTGTGTGTGTGTGTGTGTGTGTGTAGATGAGATTAACATTGAAATCAGTACATTATAAGTAGATTATGCTTCATAATGTAGATGAGCTTCATCAGTTAAAAGCCTTCCTAAAAGAAAGACTGACATTCAGAATGGGAATTCTGCCAGCACACTGCCTTAGGACTTGAGCTCCAAAATCAAGTCTTCTCTGGCTTTCTAGCCTGCCAGTCTACCCTACAAATTTTAGGCTGGCTAGCTTTCACAATCTCATGAGTATAATCTTTAAAGTCAGTCTCTCTCTCTCCCCATCTGATTGTTTCTGTTTCTCTGGAGAATCCCAATTAATACGACTAATTTCACAACATTTTCATCATCCCCCCAAAGAAATTCTGTACTCAATAGCAGTCACTCCCCATTCTCCTGTCTCTAGTAACAATTAGTCTATTTTGTTTACATGTATTTGCCAATTCTGGATATTTCATATAAATGGAATCATAAAATACATGGCTTTGGCTGGACGCAGTGGCTCGCACCTGTAATCCTAGCACTTTGGGAGGTCAAGGCGGGTGAATCACGAGGTCAAGAGATTGAGACCATCCTGGCCAACGTGGTGAAACCCTGTCTCTACCAAAAATACAGAAATTAGCCAGTCATGGTGGCGGGTGTCTGTAGTCCCAGCTACTCAGGAGGCTGCGGCAGGAGAATCACTTGAACCTGGGAGGTGGAGGTTGCAGTGAGCCGAGATCAAGCCACTGCACTCCAGCCTGGGTGACAGAGTGAGACTCTATCTCAAAAAACAACAAAAACAACAAAAAAAAGCTGGCATGGTGGCTCACGCCTGTAATCCTAGCACTTTGGGAGGCTGAGATGGGCAAATCATGAGGTGAGGAGTTCCAGACCAGCCTGACCAACATGGCAAAACCCTGTCTCCACTAGAAATACAAAACTTAAGTTGGGCGTGGTGGCTCACATATGTAATCACAGCACTTCAGGAGGCCGAGGTGGGCGAATCACGAAGTCTGGAGTTTGAGACCAGCCTGACTAACATGGTGAAACCCCGTCTCTACTAAAAATACAAAAAGTAGCCAGGTACGGTTGTGTGTGCCTATAATCCCAGCTACTCAGGAGGCTGAGGCAGGAGAACTGCTTGAACCTGGGAGGTGGAGGCTGCAGTGAGCCCAGATCACGCCACTGTACTCTCGTCTGGGCGACAGAGCTATACTCCGCCTCAAAAAAAAAAAAAAAGGAATACAAAAATTAGCTGGACGTGATGGTACACACTTGTAATCCTAGCTACTCAGGAGGCTGAGGCAGGAGAATTACTTGAACCCAGGAGGCAGAGGCTGCAGTGAGCCGAGATCATGCCACTGCACTCCAGCCTGGGCAACAGAGTTAGACTCCATCTCAAAAAAAAAAAAAAAAAAAAAAAAACAACAACAAAACACATGGCATTTTGTGACTGTCTTCTTCCACACTGCATTAAGTTTTAAAAATTTACTTTATTTATTATTATTTTTTAAGATACAGGGTCTTTATCACCCAGGGTGGAGTGCAGTGGCATGATCATGGCTCACTGCAGCCTCAAAATCCTGGGCTCCAGTGATCCTCCCACCAAAACCTCCCAAGTACCTAGGACTATGAATGTGTTCTCGGCTCACTACAACCTCCGCCTTCTGGGTTCAAGCAACTCTTCTGCCTCGGCCTACCAAGTAGCTGGGACTACAGGCACATGCCACCACACCCAGCTAATTTTTCAATTTTTAGTAGAGATGGGTTTTACCATGTTTGCCAGGCTAGTCTTGAACTCCTGACCTCCTGATCCACCCATCTCAGCCTCCTAAAGTGCTGGGATTACAGGTGTGAGCCACCTCGCGTAGCCATGACTGGTTTTTCTTTTTTTCTTCCTTTTTTTTTTTTTTTTTTTTGAGATGCAGTCTCCCTCTGTCACCCAGGCTGGTGTGCAGTGATGCGATCTCGGTTCACCGCAAACGTTACCTCCCAGGTTCAAGCAATTCTCCTGCTTCAGCCTCCCAAGTAGCTGGGACTACAGGCATGCACCACCACGTGCAGCTAATTTCTGTATTTTCAGCAGAGATGTGGTTTTACCATGTTGGACAGGATGGTCTCGATATCTTGACCTTGTGATCTGCCCATCCTGGCCTCCAAAAGTGCTGCAATTGCGCCACTGTGCCTGGCCTCATTTTCATTTTTTAAGAGACGAGTCTTCTATTTTTTTTTTTTTTTTTTTTTTTTTTTGAAACAGAGCTTTACTCTGTCGCTCAGGCAGAGTGCAGTGGTGCAATCTCAGCTCACTGCAACCTCCAGCAGGTTCAAGCAAGTCTCCTGCCTCAGCCTCCTAAGTAGCTGTGATTAAAGGTGACTGCCACCACGCCTGGCTAATTTTTCTATTTTTAGTAGAGACAGGGTTTCACCATGTTGGCCAGGCTGGTCTTGAACTCCCGACCTCAGGTGACCCACCTGCCTCTACCTCCCAAAGTGCTGGGATTACAGGTGTGAGCCACTGTGCCCAACTGAGACAGAGTCTTAGTATGTTGCCCAGGTGGGTCTCAAACTCCTTGCTTCATGTTATCCTCTAGACTCATCCTCCTGAGTAGTGGGGATTATTGGGTTAGGATTTATCCGTATAGTAGCATATCTTAGTACTTCATTGTTATTGCTGAATAATATTCCATTGAACGGCCATAAAACATTTTGTTTACTCATCCACTGGTGGACACTGGAGTTGCTCCCACCTTTTGGCTATTATGAATATTGTTGCTAAGACTCTTTGTATAGTTTTTTTGCTTTTGTTTTTTTCGTAACAGGGTCTTGCTCCATCAGCTAGACTGGAGTACAGTGGGACGATCACTGAAGCCTCAGCCTCCTGGGCTCAAGCAATCCTCCTACCACAGCCTCCTGAGTAGCTTGGATCACAGGCATGCACCACCATGCTTGGCTGTTTTTTGTATTTGTAGTAGAGATAGGGTCTCGCCATGTTGCCCAGGCTGGTCTTCAACTCAGCTCATGTGATCTACCCTTTTTAGCCTTCCAAAGTGCTGAGGTTATGTGTGTGAGCTACTGAGCCTGGCCTCACATAACTGTCAAGGCAAAGACAGAGATGAACTAGGTCTGGCTGACTCTAAAGTCATACTCTTTGTTTACATGATACTTGATCTGTTCAAAATAATTGAGCTCCCTCCCTCTCTATCCCTAATAATAATATATTATTTGAACAACAAAATAGCACTATCCCCCTGTAACCTATCCAAAAAAAAAATCCTAGCATGGAACTACCTGATTTTAAGCACTATTTTAAAAATTATTTTTGAAACAGAGTCTTGCTTTGTCACCCAGGCTAGAGTGCAGTAGTGCAATCTCGGCTCACTGCAGCCTCCACCTCCTGGGTTCAAGCCATTCTCCTGCCTCAGCCTCCCAAGTAGCTGGGATTACAGGTATCTGCTACCACGCCTAGCTAATTTTTTTGTATTTTTAGTAGAGACAGGGTTTCACCATGTTGGCCAGGCTGGTCTCAAACTTCTGACCTCAAGTGATCTACTGGCCTTGATCTCCCAAAGTGCTGGAATTACAAGCATGAGCCATTATGCCTGGCCTTCAGCACTATTTGACCACAGGAAAAAGACTTCCCTACTTGGATGGCGCTTCCCATTATTTAGTCAATATGCAGACTACTGAGTATAAATAGTTTCAGTAGACACATGGGAAACTAGAGATAAAATATCGAAGAGATTTCCATTCTGGATCTCTTAACCTCTATTCAAGTCAGAAATGTCACTATTCTTCCTAATCCTCTAGAAGTAACTGGTTCCTTTCTCCCCTTCAATAGTTACAGCTTAATTCCAAGATGTAAGTTACCAAATTTCCTATCATGAGGATAGAACCTGTAAGATCAAAAATGGTCATATTTTCTTTTAAACAGGATTCTTAAATTAGGTTTTCTTCTTTTTTTTTTTTTTTTTTTTTGAGATAGGCTCTTGCTTTGTCACCCAGGCTGGAGTGCTATGCCACGATCTCAGCTAACTGCAGCCTCAACCTCTCAGGCTAATTACATAGCTGAGAATTAAACTTTATAATTTCATGTTATAGTTAAATTTGTCTCCAACCACCCAACACAGTATAATTCAAGCAAACTAATCTTTACTGAAGAACTTGTTTATGTCTGCTGATTTAAAAACGCTGCTGGTACTGAACTCTCTCGGGGAGGAAAGGGGATTAGTTAATCAGAACATAAACAAGAGCCCCATAGTCAAGAGGGTCTAGAAAGTCACAGTTGAAGAAGACACTACATGACATATGATCAACATCTAGTACACAATTAAGGTGTTCCTGGTTTCATACTACGTGTTTAATGAACCCCATTAAAGTGATTTTGTTTGTTCAAACTGAATGTAAGAAGAAAACCTGTCATCTACATTCAATATTTTATACTAATTTCTTCTCCTTTTCTTTCATTTGTACAATATTTGATAAAATTCTATTATGTACCAGGTACTGGGATATCCAGGGAGAGTAAGAAAGACAATGATACTGTACTGCAGGAGATTATAATCTAATGGAGGAGACAGATAAAGAAATATTGTAATTATAGATACAGAAAGAGAGTGACGTTATGAGCCGGGCACGGTGGCTCACGCCTGTAATCCCAGCACTTTGGGAGGCTAAGGTGGGTGCATCACCTGAGGTCAGGAGTTCGAGACCAGCCTGACCAATATGGTGAAACCCCGTCTTAAAAAAAAAAAAAAAAAGAAAGAGAGTGATGTTATCTAGAACAAAGAGAGGAAGCCTCTTTTGGTGAGACAATCAGGTAAATTATTTTAAAGAAAATGGTCATCCTTAAAAGATGAGCAGAAACCAACCATGGGAAGACTCTGAAAAGAGTTTTTCAGGCAATGGGAATAACAAGTATAATGACCTCTGGGGGGGAAAAAGCTTGCTATGTTCTAGAAACTGAAGAAGGCCAGCCAATATGACACAATATAGTGAATAAGGTTGAGATGGAAATGGATAAATGGGGAGAAATGGAGTAGTCAAGGAACCAGATCATTCAAGTCAAGAAGTTTATATTTTAATCTGATGGTAAGCCATGCAAAGGCTTTTTTTTTTTTTTCCCAGAGTCTTGCTGTGTCACCCAGGCTGGAATGTAGTGGCACAATATCGGCTCACTGCATCTTCCGCCTCCTAGGTTCAAGCAATTCTCCTGCCTCAGCCTTCCGAGTAGTTGGGACTACAGGCATGTACCACCATGCTTGGCTAATTTTTTTAGTACAGATGGGGTTTCACCATGTTGGTCAGGCTGGTTTTGAACTCCTGACCTCATGATCCGCCTGCCTCGGCCTCCCAAAGTGCTGGGATTATAGGCATGAGTCACCGCACCCGGCCGAGCAAAGGTTTTAAGTATGATCTGGCTTAGGTTAAAAAATCATTTCTCGAAGAGGAGAAGGGATTGAAAAACAAATCATTTCTCTTTATATTGTGTGGAGGATGGATCACATGGAAACACAACTGGAAGTAGACAGATCTGTTAGAAGGCTATTGTAGCAACCTGAAGAAAAGATACTACTGGCATAGACTTGAGAGACAGCAATGGAATTTGGAGAGAAGTAGGATATATTTCAGGGACAGAAACACAACAGAACTTGGAAATGGATTGGATAAGGGATAGAAAAAATGGGAGGAAGACTGGGCGTGGTCTAGCCTGGGCGATAGAGACAGACTCCATCTCAAAATAAAAAAACTTCTCGGTACTTTTTACTTACCTGATAAGCTCCATAATAGGGTCCTAGAAGGTGTAACTATCCAAATGCTAAACAAAGCTTTGACATTTTTGCAACAATGAACAGTAGAATAAGTATCACTTCATTTTCAAGCAGATAAATAATCAGGAAAAACTGGGGCCTCTTAACTCTGATCATATGTGTGTATAAATCATCTCTTTTGAATGTGGAAAATATTTGACAATGAACTGCTAACTACTTAGTTTTTCCTAGATGACATACCTAAGGAAACAAAAGGTATAGACATAGTGTTACTTATTTTTGTTTTGGAGACAGGGTTGCACTCTGTCAACTCAGGCTAGAGTGTAGTGACACGATCATGACTCACCATAGCCTCAACCTCCTAGGCTCAAGTGATCCTCTCACTTGAGCCTCCAGAGTGGCTGGGACTACATATCCGTGCCACCACACCCAGCTAATTTTTGTATTTTTTGTAGAGACAGGTTGTCACCACGTTTCCCAGGCCTTGAACTCCTGGGCTCAAGCAATCCACCTGCTTCTGCCTCCCAAAGTGCTAGGATTATATGCATAAGCCACCACGCCTGGCCCAGTGTTATTTTATTAAGGCTCCAATGAACAAGATTTATGCCATTGTGACCCCTTGACTATTGAACAGTGTACAAAATTCTTCAGAGTAAGTGTAAAAAAAAAAATGGTAAAGAAAGAACTTCATCCCACTGGAAAAACAGAAATAATAACAAGATTAAAAAGATATTTCCCTCAAACCCAGGAAATAGTGTTTCTTCTCAGCGATATATTGTGTGGACTCAGTACTTACCAACATGAATGGGGGCTGGGAATAATCCATATTCATGCTCTCCTGGAGTATACTCCAGCTTCTCTTTCTTTAATTGGATCAATCGACTCTTCGGGCTGTGATCAAAAAAGAATGCGAAACAGTCAGAGGCAAAGAAACTTCTTCCTGTGGTCAAATACAGATAACAGATTATCCTATGAGGACAGGGTGCCAAGTACATTGATAAGTTCAAAAAAAATCTTTTATTTCTGAAATTGTCTTTTAAAAAGAGGCTGCTGGCTGGCATGGGGGTTCACACCTATAATTCTAACACTTTGGGAGGCTGAGGTGGGAGGATCACCTGAGCCCAGGAATTTGAGACTGGCCTATGTAACATGTGAGACTCTATCTCTTAATTTTTTTTTCTCTTTTAACTTTTATTCTGATTAAACATCTCAGGACCCTGTCTCTATTTTAAAAAAGAAAGAAAAGAAAGAGGCTCTTTTGTTTTCTCCAACAGTTTTGCAAAAGGAACCCAAATTTTAGATCTGATTACAACGACTGCCTTATATTTGGTTGCTTTACATCAATACTGTGAAGCAGATAAGAGGAAAGATGCTCTATAAGACACAGGCACTTGCCTTAATTTTAGTAGTTGGGAAGGAGATGTAAGATTTAAAACCTCAGTTTCTTGCTCAATATCTACTCACTATATTATTCGCTTGCTTTTATTCCACCATGTCTCTCTAGGCTTGTGTCTTCTATTCACATTATTGGTTTGTTTCCCAAAGTTTAAAATGAGATCCCAAGAGATTTCACATATATAAAAAAGGTGGGGGGGAAGGAAAACGAAAAGCAAAATGAGAAAAAAAGGGCCTTAAAGCCTATTTAATCTATTATGACTAATTTTTGCTTAAAGTTCCATTTAATTCTTTTTTTTTTTTTTTTTTGAGATGGGACTTTTGCTCTTGTCACCCCGGCTTGTCGCCCAGGCAATGGCGTGACGTCGGCTCACTGCAACCTCTGCCTCCCAGGTTTAAGCAGTTCTCCTACCTCAGCCTCCCAAGTAGCTGGGATTACAGGCACCACCATGCCCGGTTAATTTTTGTATTTTTAGTAGAGATGGGATTTCGCCATGTTGGTCAGGCTGGTCTCAATCTATTGACCTCAGGTGATCCACTCGCCTTGGACTCCCAAAGTGCTGGGATTACAGGCATAAAGTTGCAGTAAATAAGGTAAGCTGATACATTTCTTTTTTCTAGCAAAATTATAACGTACTGACTTTTAAAAATAAAACTGAGTGGCTCATGCCTATTATCCCAGCACTTTGGGAGGCTGAAGTAGGCAGACTGTCTGAGGCCAGGAGTTTGAGATCACCCTGCACAATACGGCAAGATCCAGTCTCTACAAAAAAATAAAAATTAAAAATAAAAATTACCTAGGTGAGCTGGCACATGCCTATATTCCTAGTTACTCAGGAGGCTGAGGTGCAAGGATCACTTCAGCCCAAAAGTTCAAGGCTGCAGTGAGCTCTGATCATGCCACTGCATGATGACAGAGCAAGATTCTGTCTCTCTTTTGTTATTATTATTATTATTTGAGATGAAGACTTGCTCTTGTTGTCCAGGCTGGAGTGCAATGGTGCAATCTTGGCTCACTGCAACCTCTGCTTCCTGAGTTCAAGTGATTCCCCCTGCCTCAGCCTCCCGAGTTGCTGGGATTATAGGTGTGCACCACCATACCTGGCTAATTTTTCTATTTTTAGTTGAGATGGGGTTTCACCATACTGGCCAGGCTGGTCTAGAACTCCTGGCCTCAAGTGATCAGCCTGCCTTGGACTCCCAAAGTGCTGGGATTACAGGTGTGAGCTACTGTGTACAAAATTCTATTTTTTTAAATGTATAAAAAAATCAAATCTAGTCCACTATATCTTGTACTAAGTAGATACAGTTGAGCCTTCATCTCTGTGGAATACAAATTAACCCCCTCCAAAACTAAAAGTAATAGTACAAAAAAGGATACATATTTTAAAAATATGGTGTAACAGCTATTTACATAGCATTTAAATTGTATTAAGCATTAAAAGTAACCTAGAGATTATTTAAAGTATACTGAAGGATATGTATAGGTTATATGCAAATACTACTGGACTTTATATAAGGGATTTGAGCATCTACAGATTCTCTATTCTCTATAGGGGTCTTGAAACCAAAGTTTATATTCTAATTGGACAGACAGAAAATGAAATAATAACTAGGAAAACAAAAAAATCAGAAAATAATGCTAGGTAAAGAATTAAAGCAAAATAAGTAAGATCAGGTGTGCTGGTGAATACATAGAGTCCTAGCTACTTGCGGGGGCTGAGGTGGGAGGATCACTTGAGCCCATGAGTTCAAGGCTACAGAAAGCTATGATTGCACCACTGCATTCCAGTCTGAATGACAGAGTAAGACCCAGTGTCTCAAAAAAAAAAAAAAAAAAAAAAAAAACTTGGGGAAGGCCTCTCTGAGGAAGTGACATTAAGCTAAGATGCAAACATTACTGAGGTGTCAGTCATGAGAGGATCTGGGAAAGGAGGAAGACGAAGCAAAAATAGCTGCTATAAAAACAAAGTTGAAATGAGGTTGGAGAATGAGAGGAAAGGAAAGAAAGCAATATGGCTGAAGTAGCCCCGATGAAGTCAGAAACTCGGAAACTCAGTTACAGAAAGTGTTTAAAGGAGTGGTAAGGACCGAGTGCAGTAACTCATGCCTGTAATCCCAGCACTTTGTGAGGCTGAGGTGGGTGGATCACTTGAGGTCGTAGGTTTGAGACTAGCCGGGTCAACATGGGGAAACCCTGTCTCTACCTAAAATACAGAAAAATTAGTCGGTGTGGTGGTCTGCGTCTGTAATCCCAGCTACTAGGGAGGGTGAGTCTGGGAGACAGAGGTTGCAGTGAGCCAAGATGGCGCCACTGTACTCCAGCCTGAACGACAGAGCAAGATTCTTGTTAAAAAAAACAAAACAAAAAGGAGTAGTAAGGAGCTTGGGAAACAGGCAGAGAGAGAGACAGAGGAAAATAAAGAGAAAAAAAGGAAGAGAGAGAGAAAGCAAAGATACTACACTGATCTACTTACTATCTACAGACCATTTTCATTTTCTCAATAAAAAGAAAAAACAAAAAACAAAAAAACAAGGCTGGTGCAGTGGCTCACCATTAAAGATTTACCCAAAGTAATTAAACAGAGGACATAACAGGAATAAAAGCAAAATATATTTATATTATCTGTATCATATATAAGTATATATACTTATATATGATACATAAAAATTAAATATATTTATAATATATAACAATTATATATATTTATTATATAATTATATATAATATATATTATATATAATTAAAATATATTATAATTATATTATATACAATACATATTTATAATATATATTATATATAACATAAATATATATTTATAAATATATATTATATTTATTATATATTATATATAATATATATTCATAAGATATTATATATTACATTATAAATATATTATATATTTATAAATATATTAATAAATATATATAATACATATTTTATATATGTGTATATATATATTTAACCCTGCTGCCATTTGGGTAAGTAAGAACACAATACAGCATAGTCTGGGAAGAAAATACTTGGCAGAACTCTTTGTTATGAAGAAACACACAAACCCAGATGCAGGGTTTCATCATGTTGGCCAGGCTGGTCTTGAACTCCTGACCTCAGGTGATCCACCTGCCTTGGCATCCAAAAGTATTGGAATTACAGGTGTGAGCCACTTCTTCTGGCCAGTTTATTTTGATAATTCAGAAAAACAGGTAATAAATATGATGTGATTTAGGAAAATATCAAATAATTTTAATTGATTTGCTCTCATATTAATTTATTAAGATTAATATTTATTATTATTTTTTAACTATTTCATTACGACTGAAGGATTAATATTTTTGTTTTGTTTTGTTTTTTTTGAGACAGAGTCTTGCTCTGTTGCCAGGCTCCAGGCTGGAGTGCAGTGGCGCAAACTCGGCTAACTGCAACCTCCGCCTCCCAGGTTCAAGCAATTCTCCTGCCTCAGCCTCCCGAGTAGCTGGGACCACAGATGCACGCCATCATGCCCAGCTAATTTTTGTATTTTTTAGTAGAGACGGGGTTTCACCACGGTCTCGATCTCCTGACCTCGTGATCCGCCCGCCTCAGCCTCCCAAAGTGCTGGGATTACAGGCGTGAGCCACCGTGCCCAGCCTGGATTAATATTTAAACAAGTATAAAATTATTTAGTACCAAATAACCAGACGAAAAATAGGGTCATTCTTGCTGCTGTGGTTGAGTCTACGGAAATAAAAAAAATAAAAATAAAAAAATAAAAAAATAAAAAAAAATAAAAATAAAAAAAAAAGAAAAATAGGGTCAAATTCACACTGACAGGGAAAGAAAAACTGTCTTGGATTTTAAACAATGTTCCAGTAAAAATATATTTATAAAGACTGTTGTGATCTGAGTCTATTAATATAAATCTAGGACTATAACACAGATGCACTTAAATGCAGCAAAACTAACTCAAATGCAGATATATATAAAAGCATTTTATAAATAGCAATGGAGAATACAAACATGACAAAATGTAATAAATGTTGCTCATAGAAGCTGTTTTGGATACAAATATAAAGTCATTTGTCACTTGAGAGTCATACATTCTGACAAACGCTGTGTGAACATCACAGAATATACTTACACAAACCTAGACAGTATAGCTTATATGTCCCTAGGCTACAAACCTGTTTAGTATATAACTGTACTGAATACTGCAGGCAGTTGTAACACAATGGTATTGGTAAATCTAAACATTTCTAAACATAGAAAAGGTAGAGTAAAAACATGGTGTAAAAGATAAAAAATGGTACACCTGTATAGAGTACTTACCATGAATGGACCTTGCAGGACTGGGAAGTTGCTCTGGGTGGGTCAGTGAGTGAGTGGTGAATCAATGTGAAAGCCTAGGATATTACTGTACACTGTACAAAAAAATGTACAAAAAAGCCAATGCTAGGAAAGCTATGATATCACTAGATGACAGAAATTTTTCTTTCCTTTTCTTTTTTGAGACAGGGTCTCATTCTGTCTCCCAGAGTAGAGTGCAGTGGCAAGTCTCGGCTCACTGCAGCTGCGGCCTCAACCTCCCAGACTCAAGTGATCCTCTCACCTCAGCCTCCTCACTCGCTGAGTAGCTAGAACAAGAGGTGCATGCTACCACTGCTACCATGAAGGGATAGGACTTTTTTGTTTTTTGTAGACACAGTGCTTCGCCATGTTTCCCAGGCTGGTCTTCAACTCCTGGGCTCAAGCAACTTGCCTGCCTCGGCCTCTCAAAGTTTTGGCATTTACTCCTTTTTGAAATATCTATCTTAGGTAAATATGAAATTGATGAACCAAAATAATTTCCTTGTATTTGTTACCATGTGAGAGGGCAGATGCATTTAAATCTCTTTAAGGAGATGTTAAGTGATAGATATTTTAGTAATTATATGTAGAAAATGCCACTGGGTTCTTCAAGGTATCTAAGTCGAACGAAGGGTGTCCCTGGTCATAAGAAGCTTACAATTTGGTGGGAAAACGAATAATGTATGCATACACCTAGATTACCTATCAGAATGTGATAAAACTTTGAGGCCAGAAGCAGTGGCTCACACATGTAATCCCAGCACTTTGGGAAGTCGAGGCGGGCAGATTACCTGAAATCAGGAGTTTGAGACCAGCCTGGCCAACATGACAAAATCCCATCTCTACTAAAAATACAAAAATTAGCCAGGGGTGGTGGTGCCTGTAATTCCAGCTAATTAGGGGACTGAGGCACGAGAAACACTTGAACCCAGGAGGCAGAGGTTGCAGAGCTGAGATCTCACTACTGCACTCCAGCCTGGGTGATAGAGCAAGACTGTCACCCTACGCCTCAAAAAACAGAACGTGATAAAACTCGTAACACTACTTACTAGGAGGAAACACTAAGTTCTACAAAAGAAAAAATAAAAGTAATTGTAATTAGAAAAGAATTAAGAAAACTTATTCAAAAAGATAAATGGGATTTTGACAAGGAAAAGTAAAGTAGGGAAGGTAGTTTATACTACGCAGAGCAAACATCTAGGATAAGCCCCAGGAGGAAAGTGTAGGATGGAGGAAGTAACGAAAATGATCAGATGTGGCTAAAGGAACAAACATTTGAGGACCAAGACTCGACAAATAACTAGAAAAATAGGTTACACAAGTTAAGGGTGGGACTTAAATACTATGCAATGATTCTGAAGGAAGTAACAAGATTTCAAAGGAATCTAGGTAGGGACTAATGACTCCAAGGAGGACATATTACTTATAAGGAGGAAGAAAGAGTGTTAGAGAAGTTAAATAATTTGTCCAAGGTCACAATCTACTAACTGTGGAGTAAGACATTAAAAAATATTTTGAATGTCTATTTCATGTATGGAAAGCATTTTACCTTTGATAACTGAGTAATAGGTATTATTTATGACTGCCATTTTAAAGCTGAGGACACAGAGTATCAAAGGTTGCCCAAATCAGTAACTTGTCTAAATTCATATAACTAGTAAATGATGTAGCTAAAAAATGATCTGATAAATTCTATAACCACAAATGGCAATCTATTCTGCATTCCACTGGCAGTTAAACTTTTTTGAAAATACTATTTTCACAATTATCTTTCCAAAGATGTTAACATTTCTCTCAAAACACTCTATCAACCAAAGTACAGTCTACTTTCCAGAACAGATTTATTTTGCTAATTTTACTTAGATTAACATAAATTTACATATTCCAGCATAACCAATTATTTACAGGGAGAAATGGTCCAGACCCATATAAAAGATAAATTAAGATCGTATCAGGGTTTGCTGGATGTGGTGGCTTAATTTTTTAATTCCAGCACTTTGTGAGGTTGAGTCAGGCAGATCACTTGAGGCAAGGAGTTTAAGACCAGCCTTGGCCAAAAAAGTGAAACTCCATCTTTACTAGAAATACAACAACAAGCTGGATGTAGTGGCCTATGCCGCTAATCACAGCTACTCATGACGCTGAGGCACAAGAATCACTTAAATCCAGGAGGTGGAGGTTGTAGTGAGCTGAGATCATGCCACTGCATGCCAGCATGGGGACAGAGTGAGACTCTCTGTCTCAAAAAAAAAAAAAAATTGTTGAAAAAGATCGGCTGGACACGGTGGCTCCCATCTAATCCCAGCACTTTGGGAGGCCAAGGCAGGTGGATATCTGAGGTCAGGAGTTCAAGACCAGCCTGGCCAACATGGTGAAACCCCATCTCTACTAAAAATACAAAAAATTAGCCAGGCATGGTGGCGGGCACCTGTAATTTCAGCTACTTGAGAGGCTGAGGCAGGAGAATTGCTTGAACCTGGGAGGTGGAGGTTGCAGTGACACAAGACAGTGCCAGTGCACTCCAACCTGGATGACAGAGCAAGACTCTGTCTAAAAAAAAAAAAGATCATACTGGCTAGGCCCGGTGGCTCACGCCTATAATCCCAGCACCCAGCACTTTGGGAGGCCGAGGCAGACAGATCACGAGGTCAGGAGTTTGAGAGCAGCCTGGCCAACATAGTGAAACTCCATCTCTACTAAAATTACAAAAGACAAAATTAACTGGGCGTGGTGGCAGGTGCCTGTAATCCCAACTACTTGGGAAGCTGAGGCAGGAGAATCGCTTGAACCTGGGAGGCGGAGGTTATAGTGAGCCAAGATCGTGCCACGGCACTCCAGCCCAGTGACAGAGTGAGACTCCATCTCAAAAAAAAAGAAAACAAAAACAAAAAACAAAAATCAGGGTTAAAATACTTTTGAACATCATATACAGACAACAGGAAAATAAACTCCCTTAATGTTCTTTTGCCCTGGGAATATGAATTTGAAGAAGGGGGAAGCATGATTTTTTATAATGCCATCTTTCCTTAACCTTGTTCCAATCCAGACCATTTTACTACACAACTTAAAATCATCGAGGAGTACAGCACTTTTAGAAAAAAAATAAAAAGGTAAAATTACATTTTCAGATTAGTATATAAACTTTACCCTAAAGAGTACATAATATAAAAAATGTACATGTTATTCTAGAGCTAACATTCTAACTAAAAAAGGGATTAATCAAATGGTCCAGACAAGTTATCCATGTTTTACTGTTTTGTTTTAAAGACAGGGCCTTGTTCTGCTGCCCAAGTTGTACAGTAGTGCAATCCTAATTCAATGCAGCCCCCCATACCAATCTCCTGAGTAACTAGGATTACAGGTGTGTGTGCAACTATGCCTGGATAATTCTTAAAAAACTTTGGTAGAGATGGGGTCCTCACCATGATGCCTAGGCTGGTGTGAAACTCTCGGCCTCAAGCAATCCTCCCACCTTGGCCTCCCAAAGTGCTGGGATTACAGGTATGAGCCACCACACCCAGCCAAGTTAGACATTTTTCTAAGCATAAAAAGACATGAAGGCCGGGCATGGTTACACACCTGTAATCCCAGCACTTTGGGAGGCCGAGGCGGGTGGATCACCTTAGGACAGGAGTTCAAGACCAGCCTGGTCAAAATGGTGAAACTCCATCTCTACTAAAAAAATAGAAAAATTAGCCACGCGTGGTGGCACATGCCTGTAATCCCAGGTGCTCAAGAAGGGGAGACAGGAGGATCACTTGAACCTGGGAGGCTGAGGTTGCAGTGAACCAAGATCATGCCATTGCATTCCAGCCTGGGTGACAGAGAGCGAAACTGTGTTTCAAAAAAAAAAAAAAAAAAGACATTTAGCTGGTGGTGGTGCAAATGCCTATAATCCCAGGTTTTGCAGGTTGCAGCTGAAGGATCATTGTGGAAGGATCCCAGGAATTTGAGACCAGCCTCAGCAATATAGTGAAACTCCTGTTTCAAAAAAAAATAAATAAATAAAACTACAAAAGATATTTCATTACTGTAGAGGCTAGGTAAAGTGGGGAAAAGCACAAACTCTGTAGTCAATTACTGCTAGAATTCAAATGTTAACTACGCCACTGACTAAATGTACAACCCTAGACAAATTATTTAAGTTTCTCTAAGCCTCAGCTTCTTCAATAATAATAATACCTGTTCTCTCACAAGGTTCTTGCATAGATTTAATTTATAAAATAATGTACATAAACTGATTAGCACAGTAACTGGCACATAATAGGTACTCAAGACGTAATAACTTTCTTTTTACTTCTTTGGTATTAGCCCAGACTAATATACCTGAAAAAATTCCAAATGTATCAGGAAACTAGATGCAAAAATTGAATGCTAGTAATTACCAGAAGAAAATAAAAGAAATTTCTTACTTACTTAAAATTTAGGTGTGGGAGAGCTTTTCTAATGACTCAAAATACAGAAGTCTTTTTTGGAGGGTGGCAATTTAGTCTGTAAAAGCTGTATCCCCCTCTTCTACTTCCTGCAGCCAATAAAGGCTGTTCCTACCATTAAAAGAAAAAATAGCAGGGTGTGGTGGCACATGCTTGTAATCCCAGCTGCTTGGGAGGTTGAGGCAGGAGAACCGTTTGAACCTGAGAGGTGGAGGTTGCAGTGAGCTGAGATTGCGCCACTGCACTCCAGCCTGGCCAACAAGGACAAAACTCTGTCTCAAAAAAAAAAAAAAAAAAAAAAAAAGAAGCAACCTGGGTGTGGTGGCTCATACCTACAACCCCAGCACTTTGGGAGGCCAAGGAGGAGGGACTTAACTCAAGAGTTCAAGACCAGCCTGGGCAACACAGGGAGACCCTGTCTTTACAAAAAATTAAAAAAATTAGTTGAGTGTGGTGGCATGCACCTGTAGTCCAGTTACTGGGGGAGGCTGAGATAAGATGAATGCTTGAGTCCAGGAGGGGGAGACTGTAGTGAGCTGGGATTGTGCCACTGTACTCTAGTCTGGATGAGAGGAAGACCCCGTCTTAAAAAAAAAAAAATCCAGAAGCAATTAAGAAAGAAACAAAGGCCAGATACAGAGGCCAAGGCAGGAGGGTCACTTGAGGCCAGGAGCTCAAGATAAGCTTAGGCAACATGGCAAGACATCATTGTCTCTACAAAAAATAAAAAAATTAGCCGGTTCTAATAGCATTAGCCTATAAACCCAGCTACTTAGGAGGTTAAAGCAAGAGGATCCCTTGAGCCTAGGCAGCTGATGCTGCATTGAGCCTTGATTGTGCCACTGCACTCCAGCCTGGGCAACAGAGTGAGACTGTCTCAAAACACAAACAAAAAACAAAGCAACATGGTAAACCTGATTATATAAAAATATGAACCTTTTTCTTTTTTTTTTGGTTGGGGGATGGAGTTTCACTCTTATTACCCAGACTGGAGCACAGTGGCGCGATCTTGGCTCCCTGCAACCTCTCTCTCCTGGGTTCAAGCAACTCTCCTGTCTCAGCCTCCTGAGTAGCCAGGATTATGGGCGCCTGCCAAGATCAAAATAGGTTGGGCATGGTGGCTCATGCCTGTAATCCCAACAATCTGGGAGGCCGAGGTGGGCAAATTACCTTAGGTCAGGAGTTTGAGACCAGCCTGACCAACATGACGAAACCCTGTCTCTACAAAAATACAAAAAATTAGCCAGGCATGGTAGTATGCGTCTGTAGTCCCATCTGCTTGGGAGGCTAAGGCAGGAGAATCACCTGAACACGGGAGGTGGAGGCTGCAGTGAGCCGAGATCAGGCCAACCGCATTCCAGCCTGGATGAGAGAGCGAGACTCCGTCTCAAAAAAAAAAAAAAAAAAGGGTAAAAATAAATGGAAAGACATCCCATATTCACAGATATGATGATGACTAAATACTGTTAAGATGGCAAAATTTCCTAAGTTGATCTATAGATTCTGTTCAAAATTCCAGCTGCATTTTTTGCAGAAATAGATGAGCTGATCCTGAAAATCACAGAGAAATGACAAACTCAGGAATAGCCAAAACAATCTTTGGCCAGGAGCAGTGGCTCACACCTATAATCCTAGCACTTTGGGAGGCTGAGATGGGAGGATAGCTTGAGGCCAGGAGTTTGAGACAGCCTGGGCAACATAATGAGGCCTCACTGCTATAAAACATTTAAAAAATAACTGGGTATGGTGATCCACTTCTCTCATCCCAGCTACTTGGGAGGCTGAGGCAGGAGGATGGCTTGAGCCTGGGAGATAGAGGCTGAATTAAGCCATGTTTGTGCTACTACACTCCAGGCTGGGCCTTAGAGATCCTGTTTCTAAAAAATAAATAAATAAAAAAGCTATAGTAATCAATACAGTGTTTGAACAGTAACAACATATTATTACTGGCATAAAAATAGATATGGTCAATAAGCACAAAAGTCAAATAACAAATTGACAAATGACAAATTGACAAAATATATAATTTATATCACAGACAAAGGAATATCTAATAAAGAACTCTTTAAAATTGAGGGAGATAAAGACTAGGAATCCAATAGAAAATGGGGAAACAAACATGAAAAGATAGTTAAAAGAAAAAGATAATTAAGTAGGCTTCAAAGACATAAAAAGATGCTTCACAGTATTACTTACAAAAAAATGTGAATTGAACCAGTTTGGACAACATGGTGAAACCCCGTCTCTACTAAGAATACAAAAATTAGCCAGGCATGGTGGCATACGCCTGTGGTCCTAGCTACTCGGGAGGCTGAGGCAGGAGAACTGCTTGAACCCAGGAGGTAGAGGCTTCAGTGAGCTGAGATCGCGCCACTGCACTCTAGCCTGGGTGACAGAGCGAGACTCTGTCTCAAAAAAAAAAAAGTGAATTGAAATTCCTCACTTATTAGATTAATAAGCATATAACAGTTTGACAACATAGGATGGGCTGTGGAAAAGTAAGGCCACTTACACACTTCTAGGACTACAAAAGGATACAATTCCCATGGAAGCAGAATTTAGCAATATTTACAATATTACATATACAATTCCTATTTAACTCAGTAATTCAATTTCTAGGAACTCACCCTGAAGATATATCTCCAAAATATCAAACAATATATGGATAAGATTATTCACTGGGCATTATCCATAGAAGAAAATATTAGAACAACCCTTCCTTACTAGACTGGTTAGACTATGAAGTGTCTATATAATCTAGTATCATGCAGCTATAAAAAATGAAACTATAGATGTAAACAAATGTTTATAGCAGCATTACTTGTGATAGCCAAAAGCAGAAACAACCCAAGTGTTCATTAACTGAACAACAGATAAATAAAACATGGTATATACATGTGCAATGGAATATTATTTGGCAAAAAAGACAGGAATGATATATACTACAACATGCATGAAACCTGAAAACAATATGCTAAGTGAAAAAAACTCAAGTCATGGCCTGGTATGGTGGCTCAGGCCTGTAATCCCAGAACTTTGGGAGGCCAAGGTGGGTGGATCATGAGGTCAAGAGATCAAGACCATTCTGGTCAACATGGTGAAACCCTGTCTCTACTAAAAGTACAAAAAGTAGCTAAGCGTGTTGGTACACGTCTGTAGTCCCAGCTACTCGGGAGGCTGAGAATTGCTTGAACCCAGGAAGTGGAGTAGAGGTTGTAGTGAGCTGAGATCGCACCATGCACTCCAGCCTGGCGACAGAGTGAGAGTCCGTCTCACAAAAAAAAAAGAACTCAATCACAAAAAACACATATTGTATGATACTAAATATCCAGGACAGGTAAAAAAAAATTGTATTTATATTACATACATCCCACACATTAAATATCTAGAATGAACAGAAAGCAGGTAAGCAGTTGCCTAATGGTAGAGAAATTAGGAAGCCATTGCCTAGGGCTGTGGGTTTCTTTCTGGAATAATAAAAATGTTTTAAAACTGACTGTGATGATAAACATGCAACTCTGTACATATAGGTCATGGAACTGTACACTTAGTATCTCAATAAAGGCTTAGGATTCCTCTCAGTTCAGTCTTAGAGAAGCAGACTCTCTTTGTTGAACGCTTGATAGTAGCAAGCCACCAACCATGAGTTACACAACTGTAAATACATGAGTTTTGCCTACATCCATGTGAGTCTGGAATAGAAGCCCAGCCTCAGATGGTACCTTGATTCTAGCCTTATGAAACCCAGAACAGAGGATCCAACTAAGCCAGGAATAAACTACAATTCCAGGGAATCTGTGAGATAATAAATGGATGATATTTAAGCTGCTAGATTTGTGGTAATTTCTTCTACAGCAATAGAAAATTAAAACACACACATGTGTACATGTATTTTTTTCATTCCATGGTCCTGAAAGGGGCTAGAAGCGTGGCATAACAGCAGTAACAAACACCCTAGTAGCAAAAAGCACATCGAAAATTCAGATTTTGACTTCTAAATAACAATCCTCACTAAAAGAAACCAAAGCTTCTTGAGTGAAATAGTTGATTCCAGATGCAGGTCAGAGAAAGAACAAGTAAAGTAGAACAGCAGCAGCAGAAAAATCAAAACAAAAAACTAAATCCTCACCACCCCAAACAGCAGAAGGCAGGGAAGTGCTCAACGATGAGTAATCTGAAGACACACATAAAGGAAACAGGGACAAGTTTAAAGGGGCTCCTGTGGTAAAATCAGGGAATTTTGAGTAGTTCCCTATAAAATGGTGGTAACAGATTATAATATACTCGATTTTATGCCAAGCATGATAGCTTATGCCTCCCAGCACTTTGGAAGGCTGAGGCAGAAGGACTTTTGAGCCCAGGAGTTGGAGTCAAACCTGGGCAATATAGGAAGACCCTGTCTCTTGAGAAAAACAGACAAACAAATAAGTAAAACCACCCAAACAACAAAAAAAAATCATGTCTATACGGTATTCAAAAGAAAAAAACAAAACAAAACAGAGCGAATGGAGAAAAAAACAAAGAGAAGCTCATCTTCACCAGAAAATGTTAGCTAAAAAATGAAGGAATGATGGAATTAGAAAACTGTCATTTTTGGCCAGGCACAGTGGCTCATGCCTGTAATCCCCCTACGACAAAAAAATTATTATTATTATTTTTTTGAGATGGAGTCTTGCTCTGTCACCCAGGCTGGAGTGCAGTGGTGCGATCTGGGCTCACTGCAACCTCCACTTCCTGGGTTCAAGCAACTCTCCTGCTTCAGCCTCCCTAGTAGCTAGGACTACAGGCATGTGCCACCACACCCAGCTGATTTTTGCATTTTTGGTAGAGACAGGATTTTACCATGTTGGCTAGGCTGGTCTTGAACTGCTGACTTCAGGTGATCCACCTGCCTTGGCCTCCCAAAGTGCTGGGATTACTGGGGTGAGCCACTGCGCCCAGCAAAAATTGTCATTTTCGACCATCAATGTAATCATTAACTTAAAAAATGAACATTAATAAATGATTAAATATTATATTTAAAAAGACTGATAGAGAACAGGCCATAGCCTCAAATATCAACCCATGGTTTAGGACCAATCACAATGAAAAAAAATGTATCTTTACAATTAAAAGATGTGGTGAATACCACCTTAACCAAGTAATCAAACATGGCATCATCAACACTAGGAAAATAAGTGGGATGCAAAAAGAAGTAAAAATATCACATATGCAATATTCCTGCCATGATTTTTAAAATTTAATTTAATTTATTTTTATTTTTGTAGAGACTGGATCCCACTATGTTGTCCAGGCTGGTAATGAACTCCAAACTTCTAGTGACCCTCCAGTCTCAACCTCCCAAAATGTTGAGATTACAGGCATAAGCCATCTCACCCAGGCCTCCACCAAGATTTTTTTAAACCTAAATCTAATCACAAAGATAGGATCAGTGAAATCCAGAATGAAGGGCATTCTAAAAGACAACAAAAGCCTGAGTTCTTCAAAAATGGTCCATCTTGGCCAGGCGCCGTGGCTCAAGACCTGTAATCCCAGCACTTCGGGAGGTTGGGGGCGGGTGGATCACTTGAGGTCAGGAGTTCGAGTCCCAGCCTGGCCAATATGGTGAAATTCGGTCTCTACTAAAAATACAAAAATTAGCCAGGCGTGTTGGTGGGCATAGGTAATCCCAGGTTACTTGGGAGGTTGAGGCAGGAGAATTGCTTGAGCCCAGGAGGCAGAAGTTGTAGTGAGCCAAGATCAAGCCATTGCATTCCAGCCTGGGCGAGAGAGCAAGACTCCATCTCAATCAATCAATCAATAAAACAAAAAACAAGGTCAATCTTTTGTTTTTCCTTTTTTTTTTTTTTTTTGAGATGGAGTGTTGCTCTGTTGCCCAGGCTAGAGTGCAGTGGTGCAGTCTCCGCCCACTGCAACCTCTGCCTCCTGGGTTCAAGTGATTCTCCTGCCTCAGCCTCCCCAGTAGCTAGGATTACTGGCAGCTGCCACCATGCCTGGCTAATTTTTGTATTTATAGTACAGATGGGGTTTCCCCATATTGGCGAGGTTGGTCTCAAACTCCTAACTTCAGGTGATCTGCCCGCTTCAGCCTCCCAAAGTGCTGGGATTACAGGTGTGAGCCACTGTGACCGGTGGTCAATCTTTTTTTTTTTTGAGATAGTCTCACTCTATCGCCAGGGTGGAGTGCAGTGGCTCGATCCTGGCTCACTGCAACTTCCGTTTTCCAGTTTCAAGTAATTCTCTTGCCTCAGCCTCCCAAGTCGCTGGGACTACAGGCACGCACGACCATGCCCTGCTAATTTTTTTTTTTTTTTTTTTTTTTTTAGTAGAGACGGGGTTTCACCATGTTGGCTAGGATGGTCTCGATCTCTTGACTTCGTGATCCACCCACCCTGGCCTTCCAAGGTCTGGGATTTGCCACTGTGCCCGGCCCAGTGCTCAATCTTATGAAAAACAGATGATGAGAGAACATTCTAGATTAAAAGAATAGACATATAAAAATCACATAAGATGTGTGATATTTGTTTGGATCCTAGATTAAAACAAAGCAAAATAAACTGCTATAAATGACAATGTCTAGGAAAATAAAAATATAAAAATGATATAAATATGGATACGTGTTAGATAATTTTACAAAATTCTTGCTCATTTTACTTTTTATTTTTATTTTTTAGAGACAGGGTCTCATTTTGTTGCTGTAGCTGTGTTGCCATGGTGGGATCACGCCTCACTGCTCCCTCAAACTTTTGTGCTCAAGTGATCTTTTCATCTTGACCTCCCAAATAGCTGCTCTGTAGGCATGTGCCACTACTCTCAGCTAAAATAAAAAAATTTTTTTGTAGAGATGGGGCCTTGCCATCTTGCCCAGGCTGGTCTTGATCTCCTGGGATCAAGTGATCTTCCTGTTTTGACCTTCCAAATGCTGAGATTGCAGGCATGATCCACTGCACCTGGCCTGCTTATTTTCATAGGTATTAACAACAGTATTCTGATTAGATAGAAGGATATTCTAGTTCTTAGGTGGTAATTGCTAAAATCTAAGAGGTACTAAATATCTGCAGTATATTTTCAAATAAATGAATAATAAAATTAAGATAAAGCAACTGTGATACAATATTGATAAATAACAAATCTAGGTTAGAATATATGTGTGTTCATTTGCGATTTTTAAAATTTTTCTGTAGGTTTAAGTATTCTCAAGATACAACTGAAAAAAAATCAGTATTATTAGGGAAGGTAATTGCCATCATAAAATTTACTTCTCTAGGCTTTATGGAAAATGGATTAAATAATTTCTAACATTATGTTCAAGCTGTAAAAATGCTTACATTATTTTCTCTTTCTTTTTTGAGACACGACTTCAAAAAAAAGCTTTGTTGACCGGGCATGGTGGTCACGTCTGTAATCCCAGCACTTTGGAAGGCTGAGGTAGGTGGATGACAAGATCAGGAGTTTGAAACCATCCTGGTCAACGTGGTGAAACACTGTCTCTACTAAAAACACAAATTAGCCAGGCGTGATGGCGTGTGCCTGTAATCTCAGTTATTCAGGAGGCTGAGGCAGGAGAATGGCTTGAACCTGAGAGGTGGAGGCTGCAGCAAGCCGAGATCGCGTCATTGCACTTCAGCCTGGGCCACGGAGTGAGACTTCATCTCAAAAAAAAAAAAAAAGGCTTGTCACTCAGACTAGAGTGCAGTGGCACAAACACAACTCACTGCAGCCTTGGATCTGTGAGCTCAAGTGATCTGCCCACCTCAGTCTCACAAGTAGCTGGGACTACAGGTGTGCCCTAGCACACCTGGTGAATTTAAAAAAAAAAATTTTTTTTTTGAGCTGCTACATCTGGCTAATTTTTGTATTTTCAGCAGAAATAGGGTTTCATCATGTTGGCCTGACTGGTGTTGAACTCCTGACCTCAAGTAGTCTGCCCACCTCAGCCTCCCAAAGTGTTGGGATTACAGGCATGAGCCACTGCACCCAGCCTAAATTTTTATATTTTTAGTAGAGACAAGTTCTTGTTACGTTGCCCAGGTTGGTCTCCTGGGCAACAACTCCTGGGCTCAAGCAATCCTCCAGCTCCAGCCTCCCAAAATGCTCAAGGCAGGAGAATCACTTAAACTTGGGAGGCAGAGGCTGCAGTGAGCTGAGATTGCGCCACTGCACTCTAGCCTGGTCAGAGAAGAGAGAAACTCCATCTCAAAAAAAAAAAAAAAAAAAAACCTCAAACAAACAAAAACACACACAAAAAAAACTTAAAAGAGAGGTTCGGAGAGTTTCTGGATAGCTGAACATGTGGAGGTTCCTGGAGGGTGGTGTGCTCAAGGAGGGATGAAAGTCCCATGCTCCTTCACCAATATGTCTCTTCATCTATATCTTTTGTAATACCCTTTATAATAAACCTGTAAAAGGAAGTACATGTTTCCTTGAGTTTTGTGAGGCATTCCAGCAAATTAATCAAACCCACAGAGGAGGATGTGCAAACCCCAACTTGTAGCTGGTTAGTCAAAAGTTCTAGAGACTCAGACTTGTGACAGGTCTGAATGGAGGGTAGTGGTCTTGGGAACTGAGCACCCAACCTATAGGATCTGACACTATATCCAGGTAAACAGCGTCAGAATTGAATTGGAGGACATCCAGGTGGTGCATCTTGCTTGGTGTATGGGAAACGCCCCATGACTTTAGTTACAGAAGTCTTCTGTGTGTTTTCAAAATTTTATTTAAAAAAAAATTTTTTTTTTTCAATCAGCAGTTTGCTCTTACAGATTTCTTAGTTGATGATTATTGTGATATGAGAGCAGAGGAAAACCAGTCTGAGAGGTTTTCCCTAAGCAAGAACTAAAACTTGAATTTTATTTAGCAGAATATCTGAAATATATTTCTCTTCTATTTAGCAAAGACACTGTTCCAAAATTATGACTGAATTAGATGTGTCCCAAAGTGTATTTCCACTTTCTCATTTCTACTGACAGAATGCTGATTTTTTCTTTTTTAAAAAGGGCCACTGTTATTAACTCCATCAGCTCATTCATTTTATCTTTTAAAAAATTTTTAAATCTTTTTATTCTTTTATTTGTATTTTTAGGGCAATTTTTTTTTCTTAACAGCTATTATCATCTAGAGTAATGACCATTATTTCCCCAGCCTGTCTTATGACTAAAGTGTGGCTACACAACTTAAATTCTAGCCAATTTATATACAGGTGAGTTTGAATTTTTCTTACAAAGAAGGAGCATGCTTTTCCTCCTCTCTTCCTCTTTTCTATCTATAACAAACATCTCATGGCTAAACTCTAGTAGCTATGTTGGAACATGAGGGAATCTTAGGAATGTATGATTAGTGCTGAGATAGAAGGAAAAAAAGGAGCCTAGGTCCCTGAAGACATTGTGAAGGTACTGTTATGAATTTTGAATTACATACTTAACAACCTCTCTGAAATTAAAAAAATAGTAAGTGCCTATCCATTTAAAGTCTTGGTTGAGATGATTTATTATTATAATTAGCTAAACGTAAGCTCAATTAGTAAAATGTTTTCATGACCTAAGAGGCACATACAGAGTATAAAAATTTTGTGATACCTATACCTCAGTGACAAATCAATAAAAAATCATTTACATGCAAAATAAGTGGTATGGTTTACATGTCAATTACATTAACACCACCAAATGAGATGTATTTCTAAAACATAAGGTTTCCTCTTTCAATTTTATTCTTTTTGTCTAAGTTCAGATATTCATGACTTTTTGATAGAAACTGTGAGAATTTTGCCACTAGCAATTCACTCATTTTCTACCCTGCTGCCAGAATTATCTTAAACAAACCTACACTTTTTACATCTATCCCCCAAACTCATTTTTTAGTTCCTATAGCAAAATAACATAAAAATGAAATACCTTAAAGTCAACTAAATATCTCAAAGTCCATGGTTACATGTTCCTTATCACATAATGCTTATTCACCACAAGGCCACTACATTTCAGAAGCCCTAAAATTTTAAGTTGTTTTGATATATGAAAAATCTTTGTATCCTAGAATGTGCCTTTTTATATGCTGTTCTAACTGGAATATCCTTCTCCATCTGGTAAACTACCAAACCTCTAAATCCTAACTCAACCAGAAAATATTTCTTAATTGATGATAATTTGCTATCCCTTTGGTGCTTTAAAAATTCTAAATTAGAGGCCAGGCGCGGTGGCTCACACCTGTAATCCCAGCACTTTGGGAGGCTGAGGTGGGCGGATCACGAGGTCAAGAGATTGAGACCGTTTTGGCCAACATGGTGAAACTCCATCTCTACTAAAAGCACAAAAAGTCAGCCGGGCATGGTGGTGCATGCCTGTGGTCCCAGCTACTCGGGAGGCTGAGGCAGGAGAACTGCTTGAAACCAGAAAATGGAAGTTGCAGTGAGCCAGGATCGTGCCACTGCACTCCAGACTAGCGACAGAGCAAGAGACTCTTGTCTCAAAAAATAAAATAAAATAAAATAAAAAATTCTCAATTAGAGTGCTTATTAAGTTGTACTTTGCCAAGAGAATATGAAGTTCTTAAAAGCAAGCTAGGGCGTGGTGGCTCATGCCTGTAATCCCAGCACATTGGGAGGCAGAGATGGGCAGATCGTGAGGTCAAGAGATTGAGACCATCCTGGCCAAGATGGTGAAACCCTGTCTCTACTAAAAATACAAAAATTAGCTGGGCAGTTGTGCGCGCCTGTAGTCCCAGCCACTCGGGAGGCTGAGGCAGAATTCCTTGAACCCAGGAGGCAGAGGCTGCAGTGAGCCGAGATCGCAACACTGCACTCCAGCCTGACGCCTGGTGACAGAGTGAGACTCTGTCTCAAAAAAAAAAAAAAAAAAGCAAGCTAAAGTTTTTATTCATCTGACAAAGTTCATGGAACATAGCATCTAATCAATGAAAAATGAAGTCACCAATATCAAATGAAGTAACCAAATCATTTTAGTTACACAGAACCATTTTTTGTTTAAGTTAATAAGAAAAGCATCATTAGAATCTAGATCTAGAAAGACAGAGAGAAGATAAAGATCAGAAAGACAATTAGTCTCACACAACACAGGACAGTAGAGTGAACACTGATATTTGAGTCTATTACTTTTGTACTGATTTCTCCCCCCACATCAGAAAGGGTAACGTATTGACCTTGACACAAAGTTTGAGGGAGGCGTATCTCATGTATGAGCGTGAAAACATAATAATCACGCTTATTAAATACAAAAGGATCTATATTGTTTTTTGATGTCAAAGTATTCTTTCAAATGTGGAAGAAAAAGGGATGTTAGCTAGTAGGTACTACTACTTACTCTGTAGTTTTGTAAACGTCAGAATACAGCCCTGCTTTCTGATACTTCTTCTTTGGGGGACGTGGGGCCTTCTTTCCCTTGGGATGAGAGAAAGCACAGGCTGCAAGGTACTTTCAGGTTCAGGAGGTTTAGCTGGGGTTTCAGGAGGACTGGGAATCTCAACTGGTGCTTCATTAAAGCTAGAAAGAGAAGTTTAAAGATAATTTTATTGTGGAAAAAAATGTTTTCCTACAAATAATTGTCTATTTAAAAAAAAAATCACAGCAATTAAAAAAAGATTAGTGGAGGCTGAGTGTGGTGGCTCACGCCTGTAATCCCAGCACTTTGGGAGGCAGAGGCGGGCGGATCATGAGGTCAGGAGTTCGAGACCAGCCTGGCCAACATGGTGAAACCCCATCCCAACTAAAAATACAAAAATTAGCCGGGCACGGTAGCACACATCTGTAGATCCAGCTACTTGGGAGGCTGAGGCAAGAGAATCACTTGAGGCTGCAGTGAGTAGAGATTGTGCCACCGCACTCCAGCCTGGGCAACAGAGCGAGACTCCATCTCAAAAAAAAAAAAAAAACAAAAAAACAGAGATATGGGGACTTCCTCATCTGGCCATGCTGAAATAACTGATACGAGACTTCTCCCGACAAGAGATAACAGAAATACGGTAATCTACTAATACTTAGAGAAAATTTTATTGTATTTTATTTTTTGAGTCAGTGTCTCGCT
Source organism: Ateles fusciceps (assembly GCA_036589455.1). Classification (NCBI taxonomy): domain Eukaryota; kingdom Metazoa; phylum Chordata; class Mammalia; order Primates; family Atelidae; genus Ateles; species Ateles fusciceps. The sequence goes on from JAZHEH010002047.1 coordinate 4,772,442, forward strand.
CTGTTGCCCAGGCTGGAGTGCAGGGGTGCAATCTCAGCTCACTGCAACCTCCGCCTCCTGGGTTCAAGTGATTCTCCTGCCTCAGCCTCCCGAGTAGCTGGGATTACAGGTGTCTGCCACCATGCCTAATTTTTGTATTTTTAGTAGAGACAGGGTTTTGCCATGCTGGCCAGGCTGGTCTTGAACTCCTGATCTCAGGTGATCACCTGCCTTGGCCTCCCAAAGCGCTGGGATTACAGGCATGAGCCACTGTACCCGGCCTGAGAAAATTTTAAAAAACAATTATCAGATACTGGACAACAGTTAGTGCAGCACTGTGATTCTTGAGAAATCACACACACACACAAAAATGTGGTGAGTCACACAACCACCTTGGCTTTCTTTTATTTTTTGAGATAAAGTCCCACTCTGTCCCAGGCTGGAGTAAAGTGGCATGAACTCAGCTTATTGCAACCTCTGCCTCCCAGGTTTAAGTGATTCTCCTGCCTCAGCCTACTGAGTAGTTGGGATTATAAGTGCCTGTCACCACATCCAGCTGATTTTTGTATTTTTAGTAGAGATGGGGTTTCACCATGTTGGCCAGGCTGGTCTCAAACTCCTAACCTCAGGTGATCCACTAACCCAAAGTGTTGGGATTACTGGCGTGAGCCACTGCACCCAGTCTTACCTTGCTTTTCTTTGTTGTGTGTGTGTGTGTGTGTGTGTGTGTGTGTGTGTGTGTGTGTGTGAGATGGAGTCTCCCTCTGTCTCCTAGGCTGCATTACAGTGGCATGATCTTGGCTTACTGCAACCTCTGCCTCCTGGGCTCCAGCAATTCTCCTACCTCAGCCTCCCGAGTAGCTGGGATTACAGGTGCGTGCCACCACACCCAGCTAATTTTTTTTGTATTTTTATTAGAGATGGGGTTTCACCATGTTGTCCAGGGTGGTCTCGAACTCCTGACCTCAGGTGATCTACCCACCTCGGCTTCCCAAAGTGCTGAGATTACAGGCATGAGCCATCATGCCCAGACCGACCTTGCCTTTCTAAGAATGACTGTGGATCAGGAGCAGAAACCAAGCAGAATGACCAAACTGATGAGTTGAAAAGGGATGTATCAGACTACAGAGGGACTGAGATAGCTGGAATTTGTGGAACTGAGTATCAAAATGGAAAAAGCTATGGAGAATTACAACTCTAGAAATCTTAACTATGGGTGTCTCTTTTAGAATACTGCTAAACACTACATTGTACATGTGAAGGGTACAATTCCACATGGCTGAACAAAGACCGACCAGAAAACTTTAACCTGAGCAATTCATACAACTTATACATGATGCCAGACACTCAGATTCCATTAGGCAAAGTAGAAAGACATTGTTCAACAACAGGGGACATTAAACAGCAAGCCCAGAGGGTAATGCTATCCACTGTTAGAGGGCTTAACTATCCCTGAAATAAAGACCAGCCCTTGCTTAGTTTAAAAACAATATTCACGAGAATCCAAAGTGATCCATAAGCAACTTAACTGCCTACCAAAATAAAATTGAGTATTTGGAAAGGGAAACCAATAAAAACCAGACACACATAGTGTGACATCACTATGTGGTGCATCCAGTAATAAATTCCTACATACGCCGAAATGCAGGAAAATGTGAACCAAGAGAAAAATCATTCAGTAGAAAGAGCAATAGAAATAGAAATCACAAAGACAGAAGAGAAAATAACTTTAAAGTACTACTCTACAAGAATAAATCAGAAATTTGGAGGAATATATGGAGATAACGAGGAGAGGAACAGATTTAACAACGACGACGACAACAAAAGGAATATTGAGAATTGATAAACACAAAATCTGAAATGAAAAATTGGAGAGTACTTAGTAGCAAAGAATACACTGTAGATCAGTGAACTTGAAGACAGCAATAGAAACAACACAAACTGATATACAGAGATTAAAATAAAGAAAAGAATCAATTACCTAGAGAATATAATGCTAACAGAATCTTAGAATCCCAGGAAAGGAGAAAACTTACTGTCAAAACAACTGAACACTTGTAAAGGAAAACAACAAAACCAGATATAAAATGATGTAATATTCATAATACAAAAAACAATGAAAAAATTGAGAGTAATGGCTAAAAAATTTCCCAAATTGATAAAAAGTATAACCTCAAAGTTAGAAGAAACTAAGCAAATCGTAGGCAGGATAAACTTGAATTAAACAAATAAGCTACAGTATATCATAATAAACTTGCTGAAAACTACTGACGAAAAAAAAAAAGAAGCTAAAGAAAAATCACATGTTATAAAAAGGGGTATAAAAATGAGTTTATAGGCTGAACACAGTGGCTCACGCTTGTAATCCCAGCACTTTGTGAGGCTGAGGTGGGAGTATTGCTTGAGTCCCGCAGTTCAAGACCAGCCTGGGCAACACAGTGAGACCTGTTTCTTAAAAAAAAAAAGTTTAGATCTCATATCCAAAACAACACAAGCCAGAAGACAATGTAATGACATCTAAGAGTGCTAAAGAGGAAATGGGAAGCTTATCAAAATATAAATCTAAATCAAACAAAAACATCTTTAAAAAAATAAAAGATGTACTTGATTCAGCAGCACATATACTAAAACTGGAACAATACAGAGAAGATTAGCATGGTCCTCATGCAAGAATGATATGCAAATTTGTGAAGTGTTCTTTTTTTTTTTTTTTTTTTTTTAAGACAGAGTCTGGCTCTATCACCCAGGCTGAAGTGTAGTAGCGCGATTTCAGCTCACTGCAACCTCCACCTCTAGGGTTCAAGTCACTCTCATGCCTCAGCCTCCTGCGTAGCTGGGATTATGGCACATGCCACCACACACAGCTAATTTTTGTATTTTTAGTACAGACGGGGTTTCACGATGTTGGCCAGGATGGTTTCAATCTCCTGACCTTGTGATCCACCACACCCAGTGAAGTATTCCATATTTTAAAACAAAGCATTTTACTTAGAAAATAATAAAGGTGATTTGTGTTCCAGAAAAAAATGGAACAGATGCACATCTACCTCTCATTTTGCTAAGTACAGCTAAAAACTCTGGAAATTATCTATAAAATAAACATAAGCAAACATACTGGCAATAACAAGGCAGGAAGTCTGCCAGATATTTGTTTTGCCTCATGTGTACAGGTTAATGTGTATAAAGTTTCCCTGTTATCAAGGACAAGGAAAATATATGCTTTCATCATATATGTTCAGTATCATAATAAAGGTCCTAGCCATTGCAAAAAGGCAAGAAAAAGAAAACAATATTGAAAAGGAAGAACTATCTCTACTCACATATTACATGAATGTCTATATAAAAACACCCAAAGACTCTACAAAAGAGAAACTATTATAATTAGTGAATTACACGGCAATGTTGCAGAACCCAAGGACAAATTCAACTGTATTTCTATGTTCTATCAATGAGAAAATGGAAATCAAAATTAGACAATGCTACTTACAATAGCAGAAAAGTGGCCAGGTGGGGTGGCCCACTCCTGTACTCCCAACATTGTGGGAGGCGAGGAGGGCAGATCATATGAGGTTAGGAGTTTGAGACCAGTCTGGCCAACATGGTGAAAGCCTGTCTCCACTAAAAATACAAAAATTAGCAGGGTGTGGTGGCACGCACCCATAGTCCAGCTCCTTGGGAGGCTGAAGCAGAATTGCCTGAACACAGGAGGTGGAGGTTGCAGTGAGCCAAGATCGCGTCACTGCACTTCAGCGTAGGCGACAGAGCGAGGCTCCCTCTCAAAAAAAAAAAAAAAAAATCAAAGATAACCTAAAATAAATGGAGTATACGCCATGTCCATGGAATAAAACACTGAATATCATTAGATGACAATTTCTGACCAGGCTTGGCAGCTTTCACCTGTAAGCCCAACACTTTGGGAGGCTGAGGCAGGAGGATCAGTTAATAGGCCCCCATCTTTGCAAAAAATTTTAAAACCTAGCCAGGGGTGGTGGCTTACACTTCCCCCAGCTATTCAAGAGGCTGAATTGGGAAGATCGTGTAAAAACCCAGGTCAAGGCTGCAGTAAGTCATTGCACTCCAGCCTGGGCAACAGAGCAAAACTCTGTGTCTTGAAAAACTCTGTGCCTTGCAAAAAATTGGTGATTGCAATTTTCCCCCAAACTGATAAACAGATTTAACACAATCTCAAGTACCAACAGAGTTTTGTTTTGTTTTGTTTTTGAGAAAATGCCAAGATAATTCACAATTGCTATGGAAAGCCAAAAACTAGAAAAAAATTGGAGGACTTATCTAATTCCAAGACTTACTGTAAAGTTATGTAATCAGGACAATGTGATACTAGCTACAGAAAAGAAATGTAGAAATGGACAAACGTAAGACTAATTTTTTTTTTGAAAAATTGTGGTAAAATACACATACCATAATATTTACCTTTTAAACCATTTTTTATTGTTCTGGACAGTGACATGAAAGTACATTCACATTGTACAACTATCACCAGTATCCATCCTTCTCCACATCTTTTCATCCTCCCAGACAGTAAAACTGACCCTGTTAAAGAAAAACTCTATTCCATGCTCTCTCCAACCCCTAACAACCAATATTCTACTTCCTGCCTGTATGAATTTGTCTATTCAAGGTTCTTCATGCTGGCGGAATTGTACAATATATGTCCACTGCTGGCTTACTTTGCTTTTTTTTTTTTGAGTCAGAGTCTCATTCCATCACCCAGGCTGGAGTGCAGTGGTGCAATCTTGGCTCGCTGCAACCTCTGCCTCCTGGGTTCAAGCGATTCTCCTGCCTCAGTCTCCCAAGTAGCTGGAATTACTGGAATTACCATGGCGTATCACCACACCCAGCTAATTTTATTTTGTTTTGAGATGGAGTCTTGCTCTTGTTGCCCAGGCTGGGGTGCAATGGCACGATCTTGGCTCACTGCAACCTCCACCTCCCAAGTTGAAGCAATTTTCCCACCTCAGTCTCACAAGTAGCTGGGATTACAGGTACCCACCACCACGCAGGGCTAATTTTTGTATTTTTAGTAGAGATAGGGTTTCGTCATATTGTCCAGGCTGGTCTCGAACTCCCGACCTCGTGACCTATCTGCCTTGGCCTCCAAAGTGTTGGGATTACAGGCGTGAGCCAGCCCACCTGGCCAATTTTTGTATTTTTAGTAGAGATGGGGTTTCACCGCACTGGCCAGGCTAGTCTCAAATTCCAGATCTCAAGCGATCCGTTCACCTGGGCCTCCCAAAGTGTTGGAATTACAGGCGTGAGCCACTGCACCTGGCAGGCTTACTTCACTTATATCTATGTCATAGCATGTATTAGAATTTGATACAGACTTTTAAAGACTGAATAATATTCCATTGCATGTATATAGCATATTTTGTTTATCCATTCATCAATGGACATTTGAGATGTTTTTCACATTTTGGCTATTGTAAAAAATGCTGTATGAACACTACTATGTAAATATTTGTTCAAATCCTTGTTTTGAATTCTGTTGGATATATACCTAAAAGTAGAATTGCTGAGTCATATGGTAATGCAATGTTTAATTTTTTGACAAACTGCCACAGGATTTTCCACAGCTCTGCAACTCTTCACCTGCTCTTCAGAGTTCTAATTCCTCCACATCTTCCTTAATACTTGTTACTTTCGGTCCTTTTTTTTTTTTTTTTTTGAGAGAGTCTCACTCCGTCACCCAGGCTGCTGGAGTGCAGCAATCTCGTATCACTGCAGCCTCAGCCTCCCAGGTTCAAGTCATTCTCCAAACTCAGCTTCCTGGGTAGCTGGGACTACGGGCATGCACCACCATGGCCAGCTAATTTTTGTATTTTTAGTAGAGACAGGGTTTCACCATGTTGACCAGGATGGTCTCCATCACCTGATCTTGTGATCTGCCCGCCTCGTCCTCCCAAAGTGCTGGGATTACAGGCACCAGTCACAACGCCTGGATAATTTTTTTTCTATATTTAGTATAGACAGGGTTTCACCATGTTGATCTGGCTGGTCTTGAACTCCTGATCTCAAGTGATCCACCTGCCTCGGCCTCCCAAAGTGTTGGGATTACAGGTGTGAGTCACCATGGCCAGCTCACTTTCTGTTCTTCAAAAAATAATTAATATTAGCTTTGGCAATGGGTATGAAGTAGTATCTCCTTGTAGTTTGGGTTTGTATTGCCTTAATGATTAGTGATGCTGAGTATCTTCCTATGTGTTTATTAACCATTTGTATATCTTCTTTCCAGAACAAAGTACTTGTGTCTGCATTCAAAGCCTATTCAGGAATATCCTTTCTTGCTAATAATTTCCACCCCTACCCTCCCCTCAAAATAGAGTCTCATTGTATTGCCCAGGCTAGATTGCAATGGCGATCTTGGCTCACTACAACCTCTGCCTCCTGGGTTCAAGTGATTCTCCTGCCTCGGCCTCCCGATAACTGGGATTACAGGTGTGTGCCACCACGCTCTGCCAATTTTTGTATTTTTAGTAGAGACAGGGTTTCACCATGCTGGCCAGGCTGCTCTTGAACTCCTGACCTCAGCCTCCCAAAGTGCTGGGATTACAGATGTAAGCCACTGGGCCCGGCCACTAATGATTTTCTTAATAGCATCTGGGAACTTGTCTACTACTTCTTGGTTGGCAGAATATGCTTCTCCTTTTATCTTGACTTTTTTATTCTAATTTTTTGAGATGGAGTTTCACTCTGCCACCCAGGCTGGAGTGCAGTGGTGTGATCTCCGTTTACTGCAGCGTCCGCCTCCTGGGTTCAAGTGATTCTCCTGCCTCAGCCTCCTGAACAGCTGAGACTATACAGGAACCTGCCACCATGCCTGGCTAATTTTTTGTGTTTTTAATAGAGACAGGGTTTCATCACGTTGACCAGGCTGGTCTCAAACTCCAGACTTCAAGTGATTCACCTGCCTCAGCCTCCCAAAGTGCTCAGATCACAGGCGTAAGCCACCATGCCAGTCTTTTTTTTTTCTTTTTAGAGAAAGGGTCTCATTCTGTGGCACAGGCTAGAGTGCACTGGTGCAATCATATTTCACCACAGCTTTGACCTCCTGGGCTCAAGGGATCCTCTCACCTCAGCCTCCCAAGTAGCTTAGACTACAGGCGTGCACCACTATGCCTAGCTAATTTTTAATATTTTTTGTAGACAAAAGGTCTTCCTCTGTTGCCTAGGCTGGTCTCAAACTCCTGGGCTCAAGCAATCTTCCCACCTCGGCTTTCCAAAGTGTTAGAATTACAGGTGTGAGCCACCATGCCTCACCTATCTTGACATTTTAAAATCCAAACCTCCTTCTAGAATTATCAAACCATCCTTTGCTAGCACTAAATACTCCAGGTTTAGATCTTTCACTTTTGTTTTGCTTTAAGTTGTCATATAACGACTTTGCTTTTTCTTGAATCGTATTACAATGTATATGTATGCCTTTCTTTATTTTCTTTATTTTTTGAGACAGAGTCTTGCTCTGTCCCCCAGGCTGGACTGCAGTGGCGCAATCTTGACTCACTGCAACCTGCGCCTCCTGGGTTCAAGTGATTCTTCTGCCTCAGCCTCCCGAGTAGCTGGGACCACAGGTGCGTGCCACCACACCCAGCTAATTTTTTCCTATTTTTATTAGAGATGGGGTTTCACCGTGTTGGCCAGGATGGTCTCGATCTCTTGACTTCGTGATCTGCCTGCCTCGGCCTCCCAAAGTGCTGGGATTACGGGCCTGAGCCACTGAGCCTGGCCTTTTTTTTTTTTTTTTTTTTTTTTTTTGAGATGGGGTCTCGCTGTGTCACCCAGGCTGGAGTGCAGTGGTGTGATACTGGTTCCCTACAACCCCTGTCTCCCAGGCTCAAGCAATTCTCCCTGCCTCAGTCTTCTGAGTAGCTGGGATTACAGGTACCTACCACCACGTCCGGCTAACTTTTGTATTTTTAGTAGAGACAGGGCTTTGTCATGTTGGCAAGGCTGGTCTTGAACTGCTGATCTCAGGTGATCCATTCGCCTCAGCCTCCCAAAGTGCTGCGATTATAGGCGTGAGTCACCATGCCCGGTCTGGTATGCCTTTCTTAAGGTAATCCTGCACCCACATAAAAACTACATTTTCAATATGAGATAAAAAGATATCTTGGAAACAGTACAAAGTTTTCGCACCTGCTGGCACAGCTGCAGTGACGGCTTGTGAAATTCCTTCTTTTTCCACAGTCCTTATGCTAGATTCATTTATCTTTTTTTTTTTTTGAAATGGTGTCTTGCTCTGTTGCCCAGGCTGGAGTGCAGTGGTTCAATCTCGACTCACTGCAACCTCTGCCATTCAGGTTTAAGCGATTCTCCTCCCTCAGCCTACCAAGTAGCTGGGACTACAGGCGCCCACCACCATGCTTGGGTATTTTTTGTATTTTTAGTAGAGATAGGGTTTCATCATGTTGGCCAGGCTGTTCTTAAACTCATGACCTCAGGTGATCCACCCACCTCGGCTTCCCATTTACTCTTGGATTATTGTCTATTTGAGGTTATTATCCAAAGAAACTTTTAATATTCCTCTAATGTCCACTGGTGGATAGGGGTACTAATTTCTCTAAGGCATCATACATATATACATATATGGAAGAACCATATTACACACCAACAGTGAATTACAACATATTGAGAGAAAACTACAGCAACACGTAGTAACATACATACTTTAACATGAATATGTTGAGCAAAAAAAGATGAGACACAAAAGCATATGTTCTCTATAATTAATTTTTTTGTTTGCTTTTTTGAGACAGGGTCTCACTCTGTCACCCAGGCTGCAGGGCAGTGATGTGATCTTGGCTCACTGTGCTCTCCATCTCCTGGGCTCAAGTGATCCTCCCACCTGGCTTCCTGAGTAGCTGAGACTACAGGCATGTGCCACCACAACTGGCTTTTTGTATTTTTAGTAGAGATGGGGTTTTGCCATGTTGCTTAGGCGAATCTCAAACTCCTGAGTTCAAACAATCTGCCCACCTAGGCTTCCCAAAGTGCTGAAATTACAAGCATGAGTAATGACACCCAACCTGTATAATGTATAATTAGATTTCCATGAAATTCAGGAAGACAAAGCTGTATTGTTTAGAGCTGCACACTTAAATAGTATTTTAAAAGATAAATATGTGGTTACCTTAAAAGTCAGGAGACTGGTTACAGCTTCTAGCAAGAAAAGGGGTTCAACAACAGAGAAAGTATATAGTTACCTCCTGAATATGTATATGGGTATTACCTTTACAGAAAATTTACTTAGCTTATGTTTATGTATTCTCCTGTTTGTCTCTTATTTGTTTTGTTTGCTTGTTTTTTGAGACAGGGTCTTACTCTGTCACCTAGGCTGGAGTGTGGTGGCAAGATTATGGCTCTCTGCAGCCTCAACCTCCTGGACAGGCTCAAGGAATCCCTCACACCTCAGCCTCCCTCGCGGCTGGGACTACACACACCCAGTTTTGTTTTGTTTTGTTTCCTGCCATGGAGTCTCACTCTGTCACCCAGGCTGGAGTGCAGTGGTGTGATCTTGGCTCCCTGTCAAGCAATTCTGCCTCAGTCTCCTGAGCAGCTGGGATTACAGGCCTGCACCACCACGCCTGGCTGGTTTTTAAGTTTTTTATAGAGATGGAGTTTCCCTATGTTGCCCAGGCTGGTCTCAAATCACTCGGCTCCAGCAATCTGCCTGCCTCTGCCTCCCAACGTGCTGGGACTAGAGGAGTAAGTCACCTCACCTGGCCTGTTTATGTATTCTCTTTAGGTGTATCCTCTTCCCTTTGCAGCCCACATTCTCTTTAATGAGATGGGAATAATATTTTTCTTCAAAGTATAGAAGTTAAAACTGAGACTGATGCTGTCCTTGTGGCAAGACTAAGTAATAGATTCAGTTTATGCAATAGGAGTACTCAGGTAATTTCTTTTGAGTACATTTTGTTAAAATTACATTTTTCTAGGAATATGTCCCTTTCATCAGATCTTTTTTTTTTTTTTTTTTTTTTTTAAATAAAGATGGGGTTTCACCATGATGGCCAGGCTGGTCTTGAACTCCTGACCTCAGGTGATCCACCCACCTTGGCCTCCCAAAGTGCTAGGATTACAGGCATGAGCCACCACGCCCAGCCAGATCTTATAGTAATAAATTTTTAATTTCTTACATACACTTTATTTCTTTTTAAATCCCTAATTATTCCCTTTCTCATTCCTATTGATCAGCCTTACCAGAAGTTTGTCTATTTTATTACTTTTCAAAGAACTTACTTTGGTCTTAAGTGACTCTTTCTATTATACATTTGCCTTATTTTATTAATGTAAGGTATATGTTTTAAATTCTTCCAATACCACTTTCAGGCTCATTCACTTGTTCTTTTAATTTCTTATTTTCATGAAATTGTTTTTAGAGATAGGGTTTTGCTATTGCCCAAACTGGTCTCAAACTCCTGGGTTGAGCTAATCCTCCAGCCTCAGCCTCCAGAGGAGCTGAGACTATTGGTATGGCCAGCTTTAGCAAGCTCTTAAATATTTTTTTTTGACCAGGTGCAACAGCTCACTCCTGTAATCCCAGCACTCTGGGAGGCCAAGGTGGGTGGACCTGAGGTCAGAAGGTTGAGACCAGCCTGGCCAATATGGTGAAACCCCATTTCCACTAAAAATACAAAAATTAGCTAGTGTGGTGGCGGGCACGTGTAATCCCAGCTACTCAAGAGGCTGTGAGGCAGGAGAATCGCTTGAACCCAGGAGTTGGAGGTTGCAGTGAGCCAAGATCTCCCCATTGCACTCCAGCCTGAGTGACAGAGTGAGACGCTGTCTCAACAACCACCACCACAACAACAACAATTCAAATGGGGTTATTTATGTATTTATACATGACTTATAATAATGTATATATTTTTAGAGACAAGGTCTCAATCTGTAACCGAGGCTAGAGTGCAATGGCAGAAACACAGATCATTGCAGCCTCAACCTCCTGAGTACAAGTGATCCTCCCACCTTAGCTTTTCAAGTAAGTAGAAGAACCACAGACTCGAGCCACCACGCTCATCTAATTTTTAAATTTTTTTGTAGAGATGGGCCAGGTGCAGTGGCTCACATCTGTAATCTTAGCACTTTGGAAGGTCAAGGCGAGCAGATCACTTGAGTGCAGGAAAACCAGCCTGGGTAACATAGTGAGACCCCCATCTCTATAAAAAACACAAAAATTAACCAGGTGTGGTGGCGGCCGCCTGCAGTCCCAGCCACTGGGGGTGGGGGGCTGGAGATGCTTGAGCATGGGAGGCAGAGGTTGCAGTGAACTGAGATTGTGCCACTGCACTCCAGCCTCACCAACACAGCAAGACCTCCATCTCAAAAAAAAAAAAAAAAAAAAAAAAAAAAAAAATTGGCCAGGTGTGGTGACTCACGTATGTAATCCCAGCACTTTGAGAGGCCAAGGCAGGCAGATCACGAGGTAAGGAGCTCGAGACCAGCCTGACCAAGATGGTGAAACCCTATCTCTACTAAAAATACAAAAATTAGCTGGGCATGGTGGCACCTGCCTATAGTCCCAGCTACTCAGGAGGCTGAGGCAGGAGAATCGCTTGAACCCAGGAGGCAGAGGTTGCAGCGAGCCGAGATCTCACCATTGCACTCCAGCCTGGGCAACAGAGTGAGACTCCATCTTAAAAAAAAAAAAAAAAGAAGGCTGGGCGAGGTGGCTTACGCCTGTAATCCTAGCACTTTGGGAGGCCAAGGTGGGTGGATCATCTGAGGTCAGGACTTCAAGACCAGCCTGGCCATCATGGTGAAACCCCATCTAAAAAAAAAAAACAAAGGAAAAAAAATTGTCTGTAGAGAGACAGGGTAGCTACAACCAGCCACATTGCTCAGGCTGGTCTTGAACTCCTGGCCTCAAGTGATCCTCCTGCCTCAGTCTCCCAAAGTGCTGGGATTACAGTTGTGAGCTACCACACCTGGCCTTATTTTATTTTTTACAGGAATAATTTATAAGTGTTTTAAAAATACACCTTTTTCTTTTTAGAACCAGAATTTGAACCTAGGTTTTCTGAGCCTAAAAGCCCACCTCATAACTATTCTTTTGCGTTCTGGTTTATTATTAATCAACAAATAGTGACCAAAATCTTTAACATACCATACAAGGTTCTTGGCACAATCTAATTCCTGCAGTTTCTATCTGTATCCCATGCTACTCTCTACTCCATGTTTTGATCACAAAAGTTTTCTTTCACTTGCCTAAAACTGTCACGCCTTTTCAGACTTATTACCTAAAATGTTTGCTCTCTCCTCATTCCTTTAAATAACACATGAAGCCTATTCTTCACAATTTTAGCACAGTCCTTACTTGTTCATGGAAAGTAAGTCAATTATTTCTATTATATACAGTACTCTTGTAACTCTAAGTAATTCTTCATAATAGCACTTGGATCCATAAAGGTAAAGTTTCTAGATTTACTCACCACTGTATCTATTCTAAGTACATGAAACATAATAATCTTGCAACAAATACTTACTAAAAAAATAAACGAACAAATATATATTATACAACCAGTACTATTGTAAGCTCCAGTTAGAACAAGTTGAAAAACTATTGCTGTCTCTGGGAACTCAATGTGTCATGTCCTTTCCTACACAATTTCTTGAGGGCAGAAATTATATCTTTCTCTTTATAATCTCTTCAAATCTCAGAATACAATCTTGTGAAAAAGTATGTGTTTAATTTTGCTGACCCTGAGACTAGAATTTGTTGGAATAGAAAGGCTAACCTAAACAAAAGCCTTTTTTTGTTGTTGACATGAAGTCTCATTCTGTCATCCAAACTGGAGTGCAGTAATGTAATCTAGGCTCACTGTAACCTCTGCTTCCCGGGTTCAAGTGATCTTCCCACCTCAGCCTCCCAAGTAGCTGGGACCACAGGTGTGCATGCCACCATGCCCAGTTAATTTATTGTATTTTGTGGTAGAGATGGGTTTTCACCATGTTGCTCAGGCTGACGAAAGCCTTTTCTTGAAGCTCATTTTTAAGATGACCCTTCCTAACATAAATGGTCAAGATGTCTCAAACTACAGTAAAGGCAGAGATCATCCTCCTTGTCAGTGTTTTATAGCTTCAATTAAATTGTTATGACAGAGATACCAAAATAGACTGATAGAAAAGAATATAAAAATATTCCACGGAAACTAGATTAAAAAAATTTTGAAATGACCCTAAGATATAACAATATATAAAAATTTAGGGCTGGGCATGGTGGGTCATGCCTATAATCCTAGCACTTTGGGAGGCCCAGGCAGGCAGATCACTTGAAGCCATGACTTCAAGACCAGCCTGGCCAACATGGGGAAACTTCGTCTTACTAAAAATACAAAAATTAGCTGTGTGTGGTGGTGCATGACTATAATCCCTGCTACTTGGGTGGCTGAGGCATGAGAATCACTTGAGCCGATATTGCACCACTGCATTCCAGCCTGGGCAACAAAGCAAGACTCCACCTCAACAACAACAACAACAAAAACTTAGAATATGATAAATGTATCATTCCAAATAAGTTGGGAAAGGCTACTCAAAAAGTACTGAAAGAAAATTAAAATAAACTTCTAACTCATAGCTAAGACTCAGTATTACGTAAGTGACATAAAGAGCTAAATATAAGAAAGCAAGATCCAGTCAATCACAAGAGCATAATTACATAAATTATGATACATTCCTACCAAGAAATCACTTAGATGTAAATTCAATGCTGCGAAGCTTTTGCCCTATATTTTCTCATAAGAGTTTATAGTTTTAGATTTTACATCTTTGATCCATTTTGAGTTAAATTTTGTATATGGTTTAAAGTAAGACTACAACTTCATTCTTTTGTGTGTCGATATCCAGTTTTTCCAGCACAATTTGTTAAAAAGACTGTCCTTTCCCCGACTGAATGCTTTTGGCACTTTGTCAAAAATTATCTGACCGTGTGTGCAAGGTTTTACTTCTGGGTGCTCTATTCTACTCCATTAGTCTGTATGTCTCTCTTTATGCTACTACCATACTGTTTTGATTACCATAGCTTTATAGAAAAAAACAGACAACTGGACTTCATAAAATTAGAAACTTCTGTACATCAAAAGACAGCATAAACAAAGTAAAAAGGCAATCCACAGAATGGGAGAAAAGACTGGCTTATATGCCTGATGAGAGACTAATATGCAGAATATATTGAGAACTCCTAAAACTCAACAACAAACCAAACAACCCAATCAAAAAGTTGAAAAGCGATTGAGAAGACATTTCTCTGAAGAAATACAAATGGCCAGTATGTGTATGAAAATGTTTGTCACTAATCATTAGGGAACAGCACATTAAAACTACAATGAGATACCCATCTCATATTCATTTGGATGGCTGTTATCAAAAAAATTGAAAATAGCAAATGCTGCTGAAGATGCAAAGTAACTGGAATCCTTGTGCATTGCTGGCAGGAATGGAAAATGGTATAGCCTTTGTGGAAAACAGTATGACAGTTTCTCAAAAAATCAAAAATAAAAATGTCATATGATCGAGCAATTCCACTTCTGAGAATATACCCAAGGTTGGAGCAGGGTCTAAAAGAGGTATTTGAATACCCACTGTCATAGCAGCACTACGCAGAAGAGCTAATGCATGGAAATACCCCAGGTATCCATCGATGGATGAATGGATACGCAAAATGTGGTATGCACGTAAAATGATCACAGAGAAGATAAAAAAAATTCACTCACACACCTCTATACTGGATAAAATATATTATCTGTCTGGGCCTTCATTTCCATTGTCTGTAAAGTGAGTGGGTTCAGAGTGGATTGTTATATGCCCTTTGCTTCTTTTTTGTTTTTGAGACAGGGTCTCCCTCTGTCACCCAGGCTGGAGTGCAGTGGCACAATCTTAGCTCACTGCAGCCTCTACCTCCTGGATTCAAGTGATTCTCCCACCTCAGTCCCCTGAGTAGCTGGGATTACAGGCATGTGCTGCCACAACTAGCTAATTTTTGTATTTTTAGTAGAGACAGGATTTTACCATGTTGGCCAGGCTTGTCTCAAATTCCTGACCTCAAGTAATCCATCCATCTTGGAATCCCATAGTGCTGGGATTACAGGTGTGAGCCACCATGCCTAGCCTCTCTGGTTCTTACTTATAACTTGTAAAAGCAATATATAAGAACGGTTTTTGAAAAGAATGGGTCTCATATAGTAAAAAGTGAAAGGCAGTAAGATAAAATTAATAATTCAGCTATACAGTTACAATATAGTTGCTCAAAGCTAGTTTCCTATACTCAGATCACATGTTAAATGAGGAATTACCTTTTATTATTCTCTTGCTCTTCTTCCTCTGGTAATGGCTTCTGCTTTTTTCTTGTCTGTTCTTCCAATAGCCAACTTTTTCTTTTCAACCCCTTTTTATGTTCTGGGTTCAGGTTTACACTCTGAACAACAGCCTCAATTACATCTGTAACTGTATCAGGACTGAGGTGCAGTGCTGCTCCTTCTTCACCTCTGTTCAATTCTGGGTTGACAAACTGGGCAGCCTGGAATGCTTGCATTGATACGACAGCCTGAAGGGGGGCACTTCCGAGGTCGACCTGGCCTACGTTTCACAAAGTTATTCCCTGTCCTGGCCTGCCTTTGAAGTTTTTTGGCTTTTAAAATTTTATTGACATGGTCTAGGTTTTTCTTGGTGGCCAAGATTTTGTCGTAATTGCACATTTTCCGAGCTTGGCGTTGCATAGCTTCCACTACACTTCTCTTGATATGATGGGGAGAACAGCTGCTTGTCAACTTTTCAGATAGGATTGAGATACTATTATTGCAAGAGTCACTTGGGACTGCAGGCACTAAAAGGCTGTCTGGTTTTCCCAGGGTTCGGTCCTTGCTGTGGCTACGGCCTGGACTGGAGGAAGGTGGTGCAGAGGCAGTTGCAATCACAGCATCAATACTTTTCTCCATGGGCTCTTGGTCCTCATTTTGTACCATCCGCTGCAGCAGACTATCCACAGAGTCATCCCCAGAAGCAACTAATCTTGGACTTCGAGAGGGAACTCCGTTTACTGAAAGAGACAATAAATCACACATAGACAAAATTGGACACAGCTAGCTATTTAAGTAAGTTTTTACACAGGTAAAAGGGAGTACTACTCTATTTTCCATAGCAAGATTACACATCATAGGTAAACTGATGGTTTACTTTCCTGCAAAAGGTTATTACAAGAAGATAAAGTCAAAATTAGCCTATACTGCTCTAAAAATATGTACATTAAAAAAGAGCAACTCTCACTTTGAGCTAAGGAGTAGAAAGAAAAAAATTATTTCTACAAAAATGAAGGTCAAAAATAAAAAATAAAAAATGAAGGTCCAGTTAAGCTAAGGGACTTGAAAATTAAATGTTGAGGCCGGGTGCCGTGGCTCACGCCTGTAGTCCCAGCACTATGGGAGTCTGAGGTGGGTGGATCATGAGGTCAGGAGTTTGAGACCAGCCTGGCCAATATGGTGAAACTCCATCTCTACTAAAAATACAAAAAATTAGCTGGGCATGGTGGCATGTGTCTGTAGTTCTAGCTGCTCAGGAGGCTGAGGCAGGAGAATTGCTTGAACCCAGGAGGTGGAGGTTGCAGTGAGCTGAGATTGCACCACTGCACTCCAGCCTGAGCAACAGAGCGAGACTCTGTCTCAAAAAAACAAAAGAAAAGAAAGTTAAAATGTTGAATAAAGTCTGGGCACAGTTGTTCATGTCTGTAATCCCAGTATTCTGAGAGGCCAAGGAAGAGGATTGTCTGAGCTAAGGAATTTGAGATCAACCTAGGGAAGACTGTGAGAAGATGTCCACAAACAATAGAAAAAAATTAACCAGGCTTGGTCTGAGCCCTTGTGTAAAAGAAAAAAAAAAAAAAAAATTAACCAGGCATGCTGGCTCACACCTATAATCCTAGCTATTTATGAGGCTAAAGTGGGAAGACTACTTGAGCCTAGGAGGTTGAGGCTGCAGTGAGGCACTGCACTGGTCTAGTCTGGGTGACAGAGTGAGATCCTGTCTCAAAAAACAATAATTTAAAAATCAGTTCAAAATAAGTCACTTCCCATGCTGCCTAGTTTACTACTATTATTCATGAGTCATACTTCTCCAAAGTTAATGGATTTCTTATCCATATGACTTTTAAATGTGATAACTATACTAGATATTCCTTTATTAGCCTCAGGCGTTCTAGAATCCAGTATCAGACTATGAAATTTTTCTCAAATTACCAATAACTTTTTCAAATAATATCCAATAGCCTTGTCTACTTTTTTAAGAAATTATTTATTTGTTTTATCATCAACTCTGGACTATATACCCTTGTCTCAATTTGATATTTAAACATTTTCAGGCCAGGAACAGTGGCTCACACCTGTAATCTCAGCATTTTGGGAGACTGATAATGGAAGGATCACTTGAGGCCAGGAGTTCAAGACCAGCCTGGGCAATGTACTCTACAAAAAAATAAAAGTTAGCCCAGTGTGGTTTCCTGTACCTGTAGTCCTATCTACTCAGGAGGCTGAGGTGGGTAGACTGCTTGAGCCAAGGAGTTTCAGACTGTAGTGAGCTATGATCATGCTACTGCATTCCAGCCTGGATGACAGAGCAAGACCCTGTCTCTAGAAAAATAAAATTTTAAAAAAGTAAAAAATTTCAAACTCTCAGCTATATTTGATATCATAATTCTTTAAAATTCTGCCTATACTATTTCTATAATATATTTTGATTAACTTTCAATTACTTGCAACTCCATTAAATTTAACTGTGGAGGTCCTCAATAGAGAGTACTTGTTATTTACCTTTTATACTTACTTTCCCACTGGGAACATGTTTATTCTCATAGTCTCAATTATCATCAGTATGTAAGTGACTTCTAAATATTCATACCAATCTTCAGTTTTATCTGAAAATTACCAAAACGAAAAATGATCCCTTCCTTTTCTCCAACCTTTAAATGCTACAATTTTTTAAAGCTCTCCAGTCTTTTTCCTGTTTCCCTCTCTATTCCTTCTTTCGCAAATCCTTCAACTATCATCTATATTCTGATGACTACTGAATTTCTATTTTCTGAATAGACCTTTATTCTAATTGTTGACTTTTGCATGTTTCACAGATTTCTCAAACTCATATTCATATCTCATTTCATTTTCGCACCCTTCAACCTTGTTCCTCCCTCCATGTTCCCTACATCAGTGAATGATACCGTAAAGCTAACTATTCAACATTACATATACTGCATCAATCATGTGGCAGGATGTTAGTTATCCAAGCTCAGGCCACATCATTTATTCTTGCTCCTTCATCTTCCCCCAATCATAAAATTCTGTCTTCTGTTAGTTTAAACTCTTGAACCTATCGACTTTCCTTTCTTCTACTATAGCCACCAAGACTAAGATAATGTTATCTCCCTCCCCCTGATGCAATAGCATAATTCCTTGTGGGGCTACTAAAATATGTACATTAATCTCCTGATGCTTTCCCTATCAAGTTGTAGTCTAGTCCCTCTTTGCTTCAAGCTGCCACTAAAGACTTGCTTTAGCAAAGAAATTCTATGGAAGAATGTGATGATTTCCAATGTTAGGTTAGAAAAGGCATCTCTCTCTCTCCACAAGCCCTTGGATTCAAGCTTCTAAACTGTAAGGAAGCCCAAGCAATAAGTTGGCATACTGACCAACAGATCCTGCTGAGGTCATAGCCAACAACCAGTATCAACCACCAGATATCTGAATAAAGAATCCTTTTTTTTTTTTTTGAGACAGGGTCTCACTATGTTGCCCAGGCTCGAGTGCAGCAGCACCATCTCATCTCACTGCAACCTCCACCTCCCTGGCTCAAGCAATTCTCCCACCTCAGTCTCCTGAGTACAAGAGTACTACAAAAGTGCACCACCACGCCTGGTTACTTTTTTGTGTTTCTTGTAAAGACGGAGTTTTGCCATGTTGCCAAGGCTGGTCTCAAAATCCTGAGCTCAAATGATCCGACCACCTCAGCTTCCCAAAGTGTTGGGATTACAGGTATGAGCCGTCTGCCTGGCCAAATAAGGAATTCTTTGAGATGACGTTAGCTCACCACCATGAGGTTACAACCAAAGGAAGGGAATCCTGAGAAACTCTGAGATGATAACTGATTGTTATTGTTTCGTGCCAGTAAGTTCAAGGTTCTTTGTTATTCAGCAATAGACAAGTGAAATATTGTTCTTCCTGCTTCTACTTTCATTACTGTCTAATCCATTCTTTAGATAGCAGCCTGAGGGATCTTTAAAAAAAAACACTAATTTTATCAGGTTTCAGCTTCTACAATTCTTAAAAAGGTTCTTAGCACAACTTCAAAATTATGATTATCTATTCTGCCAGCCTCAATCTCATATTATCTTAGACCCTTAATTCTAGTAATAATAAACTTTAGTTCCTTAAACTCATCATGTTTTTTCTTGATTCAAGGCCTTTGGGTGTGCTGTTCTCTCTACCTGGAACAATCTTTCTCCACAAATTCATCTGTTTAGTGACTATTCATTCTGCACCCTCCTCATTCTTAATTCAGGTCCCTTATTAAGAATTACCATAACACTTTCTACTTTCCTAACACTAATCACACTTCAAATCAGTGGTTTAATGTATGTAATTCTCAAACAATATTTGGTCCATTAACATGGTGACTGTATTCATCAAAATCACTTTTTTTTTTTGGAGAGGCTAGAGTGCAGTGGCACGATCTTGACTCACTGTAACCTCTGCCTCCAGGGTTCAAGTAATTCTCCTGTCTCAGCCTCCCGAGTAGCTGGACTACAGGCTCGCACCATGCCCAGCTAATTTTTGTATTTTTAGTAGAGACAGGGTTTCACCTTATTGGTCAGGATGGTCTTGACCTCCTGACCTCATGACCTGCCAGCCTCGGTCTCCCAAAGTGCTGGGATTACAGGTGTAAGCCACCATGGCCGGCCCAAAATACCTTTTTAACTCCAATGACCAGGACATAATTCATCAACACTTAGTTGAAGAATGAATCCTAGGCTCAAAATCTCGGATTCTTTTTATCTCCTCTATCCCTTCATTAACTATTCAGAGCTACCAATGCATTTAATCCATGAATATCAGTTTAAAAGAGAATCCTAAAATGAGTACATACTTTTGAAGCCTCCTTCCTGGGCCATTCACCTAGAGCTAGTAATACCTCGCATTTCAGTTTTGAATTCTTCCTATCTTCACAAATTCTGGTCTGCTAATCTATGTTTCTTGGTAGTCTAGGACATGATGCTGCACACTATATTTTAGATGTAACTTATTTTCTTTCTTTTCTTTTTTTAAAGACAGGGTTTCACCATATTGGTCAGGCTGGTCTCAAACTCCTGACCTCAGGTGATCTGCCCGCCTCAGCCTCCCAAAGTGCTGGGATTACAGGCATGAGCCACCACGCCCAGCTAGATGTAACTTATTTTCAAAATTAACTTCATTGTGGTAAAGTATCAAATAAAATTCAATATATGTCTTTTACATATACATTGAGTTTTGAAAAATTTACTGTGGGTCAAGATGGCCAGGGTAGACCTAGGTTAATTCTAGGCAAATAATTATAAGCTTGATTGGCTCACAGTACACTGAAGTTTATATACCAAACTAAACTATATTATTGGTGCAGTTAATTAGAAATCAAGTGGCAACAGGAGACCTAAGGTAAAGACCACCTGCGAGCGCAATAACATCGGAGAACACCTCGGGGTCGTTGCAGAGCAGGGAATACTGCTCTGCTCCCACGAATGCCTTCTGAACATGGAGACTGCCTGAGGCCCTTGTAAAGAGGGCTTATGAAAAGATCTCTAAGAAGGGAGGCGACCTCTGCTCACAAGAGCCAGGAGGGTCTTTGCAGATGGAAGCTGGCAAGGAGGAGAAAAACCTTGCAGGGCGGAGACCATGGAACACCTCAGGCTCTGCCTAGGTTCTCAGAATATGGAGTGATTTTAATTGCTCTATGTCCTCAATGCTTGCTCCTCATCCGCTATACTTCTGATGCAGCCACACCCTGATAACAATCTGTGATTAAACTCAGAGTACTAGTTTAGCATGTCTTAGAAGGATCTCAAGTGCTATTAAAGCTCAGAGTACTAGTTTAGCATGTCTTAGAAGGATCTCAAGTGCTCTCCCCCTGGCTATTTTAACTATCCCTTCACCCTCCCCTCCACACCCATAAGATCAATGAGATTATGCACATAATAAAAGTGTTTGGAGCCCAGAGCTGGGGCCAACTCAGTTCCCATGCTTGCGCTGATCCCCTGGACCCATGCTGTAAATTCTATGCTTGTGTCTCTGTCTTTATTTCCTTTTCCCAATCCCTCGTCACTGCCGGGACTAAGGGCACCCACGTACGGGGTTGGGGCTGGTACCCAACATTTACCATGCAGCCATCATCATAATCAATACATAGAACATTAATGTCACCTTAAAAAGTTACTGTGCGCCCTTTCCAAGAAAACAAATTGTCATCCACAGCCTCAGAGAACAACTGATCTGCTTCCTATTATACATTACGTTTGTTTTCTAGAATTTCACATAAATAGAAAGAATATACAAGCACTTTGGGAGGCCAAGGCAGGCAGATCACCTGAGGTCAGGAATTCAAAACCAGCCTGGCCAACATGGCGAAACCTCGTCTCTACTAAAAAAAAAAAAAAAAGAAAATAGCTGGGCACAGTGGTGGGCACCCATAATCCCAGCTACTTGGGAGGCTGATGCAGGAGAATCGCTTGAACCCATGAGGCGGAGGTTGCAGTGAGCCAAGATCGCTCCACTGCATTCCAGCCTGGGTGACAGAGGGAGACTCTGTCTAAAAAAAAAAAAAAAAAAAAATGGAAAGGATATATATTTTATTGTATGGCTTCATTCATACAGCATGAATCTGAGAATCATTTACATTGCTGCGTTTTTTTTACTATTCCTTTTTACTATTTACATATTTCTTTTTACAACGCAATTATATGAATATACCATAATTTCTTTACACATTCACCTGGAAATCTGTGTTGTTTTGGCCATAAAGAAAAAATATCCTATGAACATGTGTACACATGACATTTTGTTTAAACATTTTCATTTCTCTTGGGTCAACACCTAAGACTGGAATTACTAAATCTTTTTTTTTTTTTTTTTTTTTTTGAGATGAAGTCTTGCTCTGTCACTCAGGCTGGAAACCATCAACCTCAGCAAGGAGATCCTCAGTGCAGTGGCGTATCTTGGCTCACTGAAATCTCTGCCTCCCAGGTTCAAGCAATTCTCCTGCCTCAGCCTCCCAAGTAGCTGGGACTACAGGCACCTGCCACCACACCCAGCTAATTTTTGTATTTTTAGTAGAGATGGGATTTCACCATGTTGGACAGGCTGGTCTCAAACTCCTGACCTGAAAAGATCTGCCCGCCTTGGCCTCCCAAAGTGCTAGGTTTACAGGTGTGAGCCACTGCACCCAGCCTGGAATTACTAAATCAACTAAATGTATGTTTAACTAAAAAAATTTTCCAAAGTGATTGTTTCATTTAATAGTCCAATCATCAATGACTGGGTTAAAGATCCTATACATCCTCACCAAGATTTGGAATTATCCAGCCTTCTAAATTTTAATCATTCTAATACGTGTGTTCTCATTTATAAATTTAATTTACATTTCCTGATGTTGAGCATATTTTCATCAGTTTATTGGCAATTCATATGCATTCTTTTGAGAAAATTCTATTCAAATCATTTGCCCATTATTTTTATTGGGTTCTTTCATTTTGTGGCTTGCATTTTCATTTTCTTAAATAATGTTTTCTGTTTGTTTTTTGAGATGGAGTCTCACTCCGTCACCCAGGCCGGAGTATAGTGGTGTGATCCTTGGTTCACTGCAACCTCTGCCTCCCGGGGTTCATGGGATTCTTGTGTCTCAGCCTCCTAAGGAACCAAGATTACAGGTGCCTGCCACGATGCCTGGCTAATTTTTGTATTCTTAGCAGAGACGGGGGTTCACCATGTTGGGCAGGCTGGTTTCGAACTCCTGACATCAAGTGATCCACCGTAACTGGCCTTGTTTGTTCTTTAAAGGGACGAAGTCTGGCTCTGTTGCCCAAGCTGGAGTGTGACAGCAGAATCACAGCTTACTGTAGCATCGATCTCCTAGGGATTCTCACATGTAAGCCTTGCAGGTAGCTGGGACTACAGGCATGAGACAGGACACCTGGCTAATTTTTCTTTTTTTTTTTTTGTAGAGACAGGGTCTCACTATGCTGCCCAGGTTGGTTTCCAACTCCTGGGTTCAAGTGATCCTCTGACCCCCAAGTGAGTGTTTTTTTTCTGTAGAGACAGAGTATTCCTTCAATGATCCTCCTGCCTTGGCCTCCCAAAGTGTTGGGATTACAGGCATTAGCCACTAGGCATGAGCAAAAGTCTTAAAGTCTGATGAAGTTCCATTTTTTTGAAATGGTCCTTGCTTTTTACACTATTTAAGAAATCTCTGACCACACCCAATGTCTTAAGGATTTTCTCTTCTTCTTCTAAAAGTTTTATTATTTCTGAAATTTCACAGGGGTATATGATCTTTTTCGAGTTAAATTTTTCATGTGGTATGAAACAAGGTCAGTGATCTTTTTATTCCATAAGGATATCCAGTAGTTACAGCACCATTTGTTGAAAAGACTATCCTTAGGCCGGACACGGTGGCTCACGCCTATAATCCCAGCACTTTGGGAGGCCAAGGTGGGTGGATCATGAGGTCAAGAGATCGAGACCATCCTGGTCAACATGGTGAAACCCTGTCTCTACTAAAAATACAAAAACTAGCTGGGCATGGTGGCACACGTCTGTAGTCCCAGCTACTCAGGAGGCTGAGGCAGGAGAATTGCTTGAACCCAGGAGGCACAGGTTGCGGTGAGCCGAGATCGTGCCACTGCACTCCAACCTGGGTAATAAGAGTGAAACTCCGTCTCAAAAAAAAAAGACTATCCTTGTACCAATGAAACAGATTTGTCTAAAGTTGATCGAAAGTTAAAATACATATGGAGTGTCTACTTCTAGACCATTCTGTTCCACTGGAAAATACGCTTATTTCTTCATCAATTTCACACTGTCTTATTAGTTTCATAACAAGTCTTGTTATCAGTTATAATTAGTAAGTCGAATTTTGTTGTTTTGGCCTTTTTAGGTTTGGCATACCTCTATATAAATTTTATTATTATTTTATTTCATTACTATTATTTTTAAGATAAAGTTTCACTCTTGCTGCCCAGGCTGGAGTGCAATGGCACAATCGTGGCTCACTGCAACCTCCACCTCCCAGTTTCAAGCAATTCTCCTGTCTGAGCCTCCCGAGTAGCTGGGATTACAAGCACCAACCACCATGCCCGACTTTTTGTGTTTTTAGTAGAGATGGGGTTTCACCATGTTGACCAGGCTGGTCTTGAACTCCTGATGTCAGGTGATCCACCCACCTCAGCATCCCAAAGTGTTGGGATTACAAGTGTGAGCCACCACACCTGACCTCTATATAAATTTTAGAATCAGTCTGCCAGTTTATATTAAAATCCTGCTGCAACGGACTCTAGTCCGTTGACTAGAGTGATCTGGAGAAAGATGACATCTTAATAATGAGTCTTTCAAAAATGCCTCTGGTATATCTCTCCACTTACCAATTTTTCTCAAAAATACTTTGTATTTTTTTATTTTAATTTTTTGTGGGTACACAGTAGATGTATACCGTTTTTTTGTTTTTGTTTTTGTTTTCCCTGAGGGACAGGGTCTCACTATTTTACCCACACTGGTCTCAATCTCCTTGGCCCAAGTGATCTTTCTGCCTCAGTCCCCCGAGGATGCTAGGACTACAGACATGAGCCACTGGGCCTACACTGTACTTTTTATTATATAGATCCCATACATGTTTTTCTAGATTTATCATTAAGACTTTAATGCTTTTAATACAACTTCAAACAGTATTATTTGTATTTCAATTAATTTATTTACTTTCTTTTGAGACAAGGTCTTGCTCTTATCTGGGCTGAAGTGCAGTGGCATGATCTCCGTTCACTGCAACCTCCACTTCCCGGGTTCAAGGAATTTGTATGTGTTAGCCTTCCCAGTAGCTGAGACTACAGGTGTGCGCCACCAAGCCTGGCTAATTTTTGTATTTTTCTTTGTAGAGGTGGGGTTTCGCCACGTTGCCTACACTGGTCTGGAACTTCTGGGCTCAAGTGATCCACCCACTTCTGTCTCCCAAAGTGCTGGTATTACAGGTGTGAATCATCATGCCTGGCTACATTTCAGTTTCTGATTGTTCACTGTTGTATACAGAAATAGAATGATTTCTGTATGTTCAGCTTAAGCACACAAATTGTATTGTTAAAACTCATTTATTAAGTTCCAGCAGCTTTTTAACAAATTCCTTGGGAATTTTCTGCAAATTGTGTTATCTCTGAATAAGACATTAATACTTTCCTGTAATGTTGAACAGAAGTAGTGGACAGCTTTACCTTTTCCACAGTCTTAGAGAGGAAGTATTCAGTCTTTCACCATTAAGTATTAGGTTAGCTGTGGGTTTTTCTGCAAACACCCTGCATTGGGTTGAGCAAATTCTAGTCTAGTCTAATTTCCTAAGAGCTTTTTAAAAAAATCATGAATGGGGCCAGGCATGGTGGCTCACGCCTGTAATCCAAGCACTTTGGAGGCCAAGGCAGGCGGATCACCTGCGGCTGGGAGTTCAAGACCAGCCTGACCAACATGGTGAAACCCTGTCTTCAAAAAAAAAAAAAAAAAAAAAATCATGAATGGATGTCAGCTTTTGTTAAATATGTTCCCTTAATCTACTTAGACGATTAGGTGATTTTTCTCATGTATTATTTTTCTCAAAAAATATTAATTTATTAATTTTGAGACTGGATTATGAGACTAGCTAATTTTTATATTTTTGGCAGAGACGGGGTTTCACTGTGTTGCCAAGGCTGGTCTCAAATTCCTGAGCCTTGGCCTCCCAAAGTGCCAGGATTATAGGTGTGAGTCACTGCACCCAGTCTTGTTAGTGCCTGTCTTTTGGGTATAAACCATTTTACCTGGGGTGAGATAATATCACATTGTAGTTTTGATCTGCAGTCCTCTGACGATCAATGATGTTGAATACCTATGCCTGTTGCCATGTGTAATGTCTTCTTTTGAGAAGTATCTCCTTCAGTCTTTTGCCCATTTTTAGATCGGATTATTAGATTTTTTTCCCTACAGAGTGGTGTGTTTACATGTTCTGGTTATGAATCCTCTGTCAGATGGGTAGTTTCCAAATATTTTCTCCCATTCTGTGCGTTGTCTCTTCACTTTGTTGATTGTTTACTTTGTTGCAGAAGCAGAACTCATTTTGATGACATTTATCCATATTTGTTTGGCTGCCTGTGCCTGTGGGGTATTGCTCAAGAAATTTTTGCCCAGACCAATGTCCTGGAGAGTTTTCCCAATGTTCTCTTATAGTAGTTTCATAGTTTGAGATCTTAGATTTAAGCCTTTCATCCATTTTGATTTCAGTTTTGTGTGTGCTGAGAGATAGGAGTATAGTTTTTCTTCTGCATGTGAATATCCAGCTTTCCCAGCATCATTTATTGAAGAGATTTTGCTCTTGGGACCTCTGTCAAAAATGAGTTGACTGTTGGTGTGTGGATTTGTTTCTGGGTTCTCTCTCCTGTTCCACTGGTCTATATGTCTATTTTTATGCTAGTATCATGCTGTTTTGGTTATTATAGCTCTGTGGTATAAATTCAAGTCAGGTAAAGTGATTTCTCCCTTTCAACTTAGAAATAGTTTTGGCTATTTTGGGCTAATTTTTTTTTCTTTTCATTTTGCTGGTGGTGGTGGTGGTGTTGTTTTGAGATGGATCTTGCCAAGGTGCTCAGGCTGGCCTAAAACTCCTGGGCTTAAGCAGTCCTTCCTCTGCCTCAGTCGCCCAAGTAGCTAAGACTTCAGGCACAGGGGTACCACAGTTTCCAATTTTCACTTTCTTCTTTCTAATGCGGGTTTTACTTGCTCTTCTTCTCTTAGCTTCCTAAAGGTGAGAACTTGGACGACTGACGTAGATAGATCTTTGGTGTTTAATAATATCAGCTATAAATACTCTTAGATGTATCCCACAAATTTCTATGTATTTTCAGTTTTATTCATTTCATAGTATTTTCTAATTTCATTTTTTTTTTTTTTTATCTTTCAAGCTTTTATTTAAATGCCATGATCCAGGATGGATTTTAGATCTTGTTGAAAGCAGCCACATCCATGGACTGCACATAGTCCTCAAAAGCAGTGATCTGCTCCTCCAGCATATCTGTTCCAACTTTATCATCTTAAAGTACACATTGTATTTGAAGTTTCTTAACTCCATATCCCACCGGAACTAGTTTAGATGAGCCCCAGACTAAGCCGTCTGCTTGAATGCTTCTGACACACTCCTCTAATTTCGCCATATCTGTCTCATCATCCCAAGGTTTCACATCCAGTAGGATGGAAGACTTCGCAACAAGTGCAGGTTTTTGGCTTTCTTTGATTCATATTGTGCAAAACGTTCTTCCCTTAGCCTCTTCGCTTCTTCACTTTCCTCCTCATCATCAGATCCAAAGAGATCAATGTCATCATCATCTTTACTATCTGTAGCTCCACTTCCTGTAGTGTCTTCCACATCCACAGGACCATACTTGCCCAAAGCTTTCTTCACTCCTGGCAGGCTGGCCTTTTCCTTTTCATAAGAGTTGATGTGATTATACCAACACAGGGCATGACACAAGTCGGCAGGTGGTGGGCCAGACACTGCTTCAAATACTGCCACATCTGCTTGTGATGGCACATACCCCTCGATGTAGAGCTTGTCCGCCAGGTAGTTGTTGAGCACCTGGAGGCCGGCGGGGCTTTTCAGGTCTCTGAAACCCATGACGTCTGCTGTATCCAAGAGCTGGGAGGCAGCAAAAAGAGAGAATGTACGCTAAGAGCGCCCTGCGCTCAAAGAGGAAAAAGGCTCTAATTTCATTTTTAATAATTCATATTTTACTTATGAATTATTTAGAAGTATGTTATTTAATTTCCACATATTTGGATAATTTCATATATTACCGAATTCTAATTTAATTCTCTTGTGGTCTGAAAACGTATTTTGCATGAGTTCAATCTTTTAAAATGTATCAAGACATTTGATGATCCACGATAGAATTGTATTATCTTAGTATAATTCCACATGCACTTCAAAAGAATATGAGAAAAATGTGTTTTTATTTTCCCATTGGTTGACAATTTCTGGCACTCTTTATTCCTTTGGTAGATCCAAGTTTCTACCTACTATATTTTCTTTCTGTCTCAAGAACGTCCATTAGTGTTTTTGCTACTGGTAACAAATTCTTTAAACTTTTCTTTTTCTGATAATGTTTATCTTGCCTCCATTTTTGAGAGGTATTTTTGCTGGTTAAAGAATTTTAAGTTGACAGATTTTTTTTTTTCTTTTCCACACATTAAAGACATCATTCCATTATGTTTTGGCTTGTAAAATTTCTGACAATATGTCTGCTGATAGTTGTTACTATGTTCCTCTGTATGTGTTTTTAATTTTGTTTCTGCTGGTTAATTTTAAGATTTTTCTCTTTACAATTTTTTCCAGAAATTTGATAATGATGTACTTTAATTTGTCTGTGTGTGCTGTCAGTGTGTTTATTCTACAGGGGATTCATAGAGTTTCATGGATCTGTGGGTCATAGCTTTCAATGGAAGTGTGAAAAAATTATTAAACATTATTTCTTCAAGTGCTATTCCCAATTTATTCTTTATGAGACTCTATCCCATTTATATTAGCCCTCTTGATATTGTACCAGATCACTAAAGTTACATTCATTTTTTTTGGTCAATCTTTTATTCTACTCTGTACTTCATTTTGGATAACTTTTATTTGTATTTCTCCAAATTTAGTAATCTTTTCTTCTGTAGGATCTAATCTGCTATCAGATCTGTAAGATGATTTAGTGAAATTTCATTTCAGATATTATATTCTTCATCTATAGAAGTTGCATTGGATTTTTTAAAAGAGATCAAGTCTCCATACGTTGTACAGGCTAGAAAACAGTGGCTGTTCCCATGTGCAATTACAGTACACTACATCTTTGAACTTCTAGCCTCAAACTATCCTCTCTCCTCAGCTTCTAGAGTAACTCGGATTATAGGCACAGGACAACATGCCTAGAGGACTTTTTAATAACTTTCGTTTCTATCCTATGTTCACATTTTCCTTTAAATTATCAAAAATAGCTTTTTTAGCATACTTCTCTATTAATTATACCCCATGTTATTTCCGTGGCAGTTTCCACTGACTTTTCTTCTGCTGAGTCATATTTTCTTGCTTCTTGGCAAGACTATTAATTTTTATTGGATATGCTAGACAGTGTCATGTTACATTAAGTGTTTGGATTTTGTTGTCTTCCTTTAAAAAATGTTGAAGTTGAAAAAACTGAAACATTTGTACACTGCTGTTGGGAATGTAAAATGGCATACCATTGTTAAAAACACTATGGCAATCCATCAAAAAATTAAAAACAGAATTATCATATAATCCAGAAATTCCACTTCTGGGTATATACCCAAAAGAACTGAAAGCAGGGTCTGGAAGAGTTATCTGTTCACCATTGCTCATGACAGTATTATTCACAAATGCCCAAAAATTGGTAGCAACCCAAGTAACCATTTATAAATACGTAACAGTAAACAAAATGTGGTAAAACATACAAAGGAATATTATTCAGCCTTAAAAGGGAAGGCAATTCTGACACATGCTAAAAAATGGATAAACCCTGAGGACTTTATGCTAAGTTAAGTAAGCCAGTCACAAAAAGATAAACACTGTATGGTTCCACTTTAGTGGGTGATTTTCAGGGACTGAAGGGACAGGGGGATTATGAAGTTCTCATTAATGGATATAGAGTTTCAGTTTCGCAAGATGAAAAGAGTTACAGAGATTGGTTGCACAATAATGTAAATGTACTTAACACTAGTACTAACTGTACACTTAGAAATGGGGAGTCTAGGCTGAGCATGATGATGACAAGAGCAAAACACCGCCTCAAAAAAAAAAAAAAAAAAAAAAAGGTGGGGGAGTCTAGCTCTGTCTCCCAGTCTGGAGTGCATTGGCGGGATCGCAGCTCACTGCAACCTCCACCTCCCAGGTTCACGTGATTCTCCTGTCTCAGCCTCCGGAGTAGTAGTCATCAAGCCTGGCTAGTTTTTATATTTTCAGTAGAGACAGTGTTTTGCCATGTTGGCCAGGCTGGTCTTGAACTCCTAACCTCAGGTGATCTGCCTGCCTTGGCCCCCCAAAGTGCTTGAATTACAGGCGTGAGCCAATACATCGGCCAGTAAGTTTTATATTATCTGTATTTTGCAATTCAAAAAAAATGAAAATTAAAAAAAAAATTTTTGTTTTTGGTTCGTTTTTTCACAATTAAAATTTTTTCAAATGTTAAACTTTGTTTTAAAAATCAGTTATTTGTAGAACAGTTTGACAGTTTGAGTCCTTGAATCCTGTTTTAAGTCAGTACTACGGTCTAGTGTAATCTTCACTCCAGAGATACTTTAGCCCTGCTAAAGTGTAACCTTTCTTATTTTTTTTTGAGACAGGGTCTCAAACTCTTGCCCAGTCTCAAGTGCAGTGGCATCATCTTGGGTTCACAACTCACTTACTTCTTTGGTCATGGTATATATATGATATCTTTTAAACCTCAATACAAAGTTTATGGAAGTCTTTTCTGATTAACTTTTCATCATTTCAGCATTCAGCTATGTATAGAAATATTACTGTACAGGCCAGGCATGGTGGCTCACGCCTGTAATCCCAACATTTTCGGAGGCTGAGGTGGGCAGATCACTTGAGGTCAGGAGTTCGACACCAGCCTGTTCAACATTGTGAAACCCCATCTCTATTAAAAATATAAAAATTAGCTGAGCGTGGTGGCACGTGCCTGTAGTCTCAGCTACAAGAGAAGCTAAGGCAAGAGAATTGCATGAACCCAGGAGGCAGAAGTTGCAGTAAGCCAAGATCGCAACACTGCACTCTAGCCTGCAAAATAAGAGCAAAATTCCGTCAAAATAAATAAATAAATAAATATTACTATATAATCACTAGCATATTGTATTGTTGCTCTCAAGATAAACTGATCTTAACATAAGTTCCCTGGTATTAGGGAATGTCTCTTACAGTCTTTAGGCTTAATATAGTAGTTGAATTTGGCAGCCTGAATATAGTAGTTGTTCAATAATAACATTTTAAAAGAACCACCTCTCTCATCAATGTAACAATATTTGTAAACCAGCTATAAAGAGATGAAATGATTTTGTGAAACACTATTGAAGGGCTTTATGTTTTCTAGAATGTGAAAATTACCATGGATTTGTGTCCTAATTATAAAAATCTTCAGAGTTACATCAAATCCCTGAGAAATGAGCGGACAGACATAAACATCTTAAAAACTACAAATATTAGAAAAAGATTTCTAAGAGAGATGTAAACTTTAACAGACTACTTGCAAGTACTCATTACAGAAATGAAAATAGATATCCTCATTTTACATCCTAAAGTCCTAATAAGATATTAAAAACCTCCAGAAAAGGCTTAGATTTTACTCATCAATAATAATTTTGTACTATGGGCTCCTGATATTCGTAATAATGACTACAGCTTTCAGTAAAATCACATTATTTAGTATATTATCCCTTTGGATTTATCTCGAAATAGGGAATTTGGTTCAAGAATAGGCCTTGAGGCATCTTATCCAAAATATAAATTACATTTTGTTTTTACAGTTGTTTACACACCTCAGTTTACTAAACATGGTTTGTAGAGATATGGCATTCCTTTGACTACACCTAGAAGGTTGGGACATGATTCTGGTTTACACCTTTAAATTGCAAAATAAAGGCTGTCATTTCCTGTGTTGCTGCAATATATGAGAAAGCTAGGTCAACCAAAATTGTGAATTTACTGATTTTAAAAGCACAGGTTTATATCTAATTGCAATTCTCCAGAGTATTTGTATTTGGTTCTACAATGAAACTGGGAACACTCCAACCTATGACAAATTTTACTTTAATTTTTTTCTGGGTCTGACAAGCAATATAAATCTGTAGGAGAGGCAGAGAATTAGTAAGAGCTTGTGGTCAGGAACTCCTTTTTCTTGTTCCTTCCAAAGCCAAAACTGAAAGAAGAAAGTATCCTTTTCTGTGATAGGTTTATTTCTATTTCCCCATACATTGTTAAGGTCACCTTTAGGGGGTTCCAACTTTATGCATGGAAATCTGATGTGGTCTTCTGTTCTACTAGAGTCCTAAACTCTGTCTTTTGTCTCTTGCACCTGGATGTGTTCCAATTGCCAGGCTCCCAGCCACCAGAGATCAAGTAGATGTCAAGCAGCTCTAATGCTTTTTATCTCTGTTGAATCAAACTTTCTGAAGTTTCTGGCTTCCTATTTAGTTACTTCTAAGTTCAATCACACTATAAGAAATGTTGTCAGGTATTTTTAGGTTTTAGATAACAAAGTGTTTGTTTGCTCTGCACATCTAATCTACCACATTGCTGGAAACAAACAGCTCTAATTTATCTCAATGCCACCTGAATTTTAAGTCTCCTTTCCCTCTTTCAAGCTCCCAACTTTCACACTCTCAGACTATTTTTTCTTATTTTCCCAATCACTTGACACGTTCTGATCAAACTCTTCTTGACCTCTTTGTGACATTTTTTTTTTTTTTTTTTTTTTTTTTTTTTTTTTTTTTAAAAGACGAGGTTTCACCATGTTGGTCAGGCTGGTCTTGAACTCCCGACCTCAGGTGATCCGCCCGCCTTGGCCTCCAAAGTGCTTGGATTACAGGCGTGAGCCACCATGCCCAGCCTCTTTTTGACATTTAGTGTTGACTAATCTGTTCCACTGTGAAGTCTGTCTTTTTTAGGCTTCTGTGATATATATGGCTTGATGTTTCATATTTACTTCTCATTCACTAAACATCTTTTCTTCCACTTCCCTCCAAAATGCTCAAGTTTCTTAGGTTTCTGTCCCTGTCACCTCACTTAACACGTTCTCCCTGGGTGATCTCTTTCACTGCCAATTCAAGTTCATATATATACTAGTAGATCTTTATCTCTATTACAGATGTCTCTCAAAGTATAAACCACTGCTTCCAACAGTCTATTCAATATCTTTACCTAAATAGGCCAAAGACATTTCAAATTTAATATATCCCAATCTGAAGCCATAATCTACTCTGTCTGCATGCATTTGTCACACTCCATTCTTCATATTGTAATGTTGCAGCATTTTACTAACATAGATATATGATACACTATATTATTACTTACAAATATTTGCTATCCACTCCCCTCCACCAAAAGGATTATACTTTCTAGTCCCATTGACACAAGACTTAACCACGTTACTTGGTTTGGTACTGAAACATGAGAGGTAACATTTCATGCAGAAATTTTAATCGCCAGTTAGTGCTTTACTATGGCCCTCTCCCTCTGCCAGAAGACAAGCAACATTCCAGATATAGGCTCTCTGTTAGTTGGGGTCCTAGAGGGAAGGCAACATGGACTGGACTCTTGATGGTCACACAGCATGAACAAAAAATAAGCCTTTGTTGTTTTAAGCCACTGAGATTTGGGGATCATTTTTAACACTGTAAGACCTATCCTATTCTTACTGATAGAGCATATCAAATAATTTATCTTCTTTGTTAGAAATTGTTCAGTAGCTTTCAATTGCATGTACAATGAAGTTCCAACTCCTTTGAATGAAAAAGCATGCCCTATATGATATAGTCCCCATTATTACTTTTACAACCTCCTTTTCCAACCACCATCATCACCACTTTTAAACATTAGTCATATCCAACAATGGGTGATTCTTCAAGAACAATATGCTATTTCATGGTTTTGTGCCTTTCTTCAAAAGTGCCATTGTTACTGTACTCAATACACTTTACCCTTTATGTTGTCCCACTTGCCTACTTAAGTAAATTCAATATATAGTAGTGTGTGAGTGACTTATTCGGTGATATCTTCTTTAGTCACTTGAAGTGGTTAGTGCTTGAGTTTTCTGTGTCATAGCATTTTGTACACTGCTCTGTTACATAATTTAATACACTGCTTTTCAGTGAATATGTCTGAATTGAGGCCAGTAACTTTATCTTATTCATGTTTGTCTTTCCAGTGCTCACTAATCACACACAGCAACCCTCAATAGTAATCTAATTCAATGAACAGAATAGTCTCATTGCAAAAGAAACATTATGAATGTAGATATTCTTTCTTTTGCTTACAAAAGTAAAATATTTTGGTGATTTTCATCAATGACATGTCCCTTATCAAAATCTCATTCATTTGTTCAGAGGTTGATGAACTTTTTCTGTAAAAGGCCAGAGAGTAAATATTTTAGGCTTTTGAGGACACACATAATGCCTGCCTCGTATTATTATTTGACTTTCCACCCCAAGCTTTTAAAAACATAAAAATCATTCTTAGCTTGTGGCTACACAAAAACAGGTCTTGGACTGCATTTGGCTCACAGGCTGTTTTCCTTACCCTGGTCTAGGTGGACATCAGAGAAATTAAGTCATTTATTGTTAGAGCATAAAAGTCTCTCCAAGGTAGTATAAAAACAAAGCACCAAGAGAGACACAACTATCACTGCTGCCAAAGGGACAAGTGGACTAACAAACAGCTTCTAAAGATAATCATCAATTAAATTCAACAAATACCATATTGATACAATTTGAAAGGCCTTCCACTTCTTCAAAGACCTAGAGATAGAAAGGTAGGAGGATAATGTCACTTCCTTATTTAAGTTTTCACAACTTCCAACTGTGTTTAAGACTCTACATCACTAGCTCTCTACTACCTTTAAAACCTCATATTAAAAAAACTGTCTTGGGGGCCGGGCGCGGTGGCTCACGCCTGTAATCCAAGCACTTTGGGAGGCCAAGGCAGGCAGATCACCTGAGGCTGGGAGTTCAAGACCAGCCTGATCAACATGGTGAAACCCTGTCTTCAAAAAAAAAAAAACTGTCTTTGGCTGGGCACAATTCCTCACCCTTGTAATCCCAGCATTTCGGGAGCCCAAGGCAGGCGAATCACCTGAGGTCAGGAGTTCGAGACCAGCCTGGCCAACATGGCGAACTCCGTCTCTACTAAAAATACAAAAAACTTAGCCAGGCGTGGTGGCACAAGCCTCTAATCCCAGTTGCTTGGAAGGCTGAGGCAAGAGAATCACTTGAACAAGGAGTCAGAGTTTGCAGTGAGCTGAGATTGCTCCACTGTACTCCAGCCTCAGCAATAGAGTGGAACTCCGTCTCAAAAACAAACAAATAAAAACCGTCTTTAGTCCAACCACACTGGCTTACTTATTTATTTAATGATTGATTGGTTGATTGAGACAGAGTCTTGCTCTGTCGCCCAGCTGGAGTGCGGTGGCGCGATCTTGGCTCACTGTAACCTCCGCCACCCGGGGTCAAGTGATTCCCCTGCCTCAGACTCCCGAGTAGCTGGGACTACAGGCACCCACCATCACACCCGGCTAATTTTTTGTATTTTAGTAGAGACAGATTTCACCAGGTTGGCCAGAATGGTCTCGATCTCCTGACCTTGTGATCCTCCCGTCTCAGCCTCCCAAAGTGTTGGGGTTACAGGTGTGAGCCAACGCGCCCGGCCTATTTTCTTGAACACTCTTAACTTTAATATATTCTTCTCTATCAGGAATTAACCTATCACTCTCCATCTCTCCCAATAAAATTAATAAATTTAAAATAATTATTTCTT
The DNA here is from genome assembly GCA_036589455.1 of Ateles fusciceps. Taxonomy (NCBI): domain Eukaryota; kingdom Metazoa; phylum Chordata; class Mammalia; order Primates; family Atelidae; genus Ateles; species Ateles fusciceps. Next base: position 4,808,247 of record JAZHEH010002047.1, read on the forward strand.
ACTCTTCAACCATCAGGTAAAGGCAGAAGACAGGTATAAATCATTCTCTTTTTGTTGTTGTTGGTAAACACACAAACTGTCAGTAAAAAGAAAACTGGAAGCATACCCTACATGTCTGTATTATACAAATACACTGTATTAATGGGTTGTAAAAATATAAATATTAGCAATTAATAAATTTAAAAATAACTATTAATAGAGGTTCTCCTCACAACATCTTAATTATTTTGCATATCCCTAGAGATTCATGAATGCTACCTTGGAAATTACTAGTTTACTAAACAATTTATTTTTTTTTTAGACAGAGTCTCACTCTGTTGCCAGGCTGGGGTGCAGTAGAGTGATCTCCACTCACTGCAACCTCCACCTCCCAGGTTCAAGAGATTCTCCTGCCTCAGCCTCCCAAGTAGCTGGGATTACAGGCACATGCCACCGTGCCTGGCTAATTTTTGTATTTTTAGTGTAGATGGGGTTTCACCATGTTGAACAGGCTAGTCTTGAACTCCCGACCTTGGGTGATCCACCCGCTTCAGCCTCCCCAAGTGCTGAAATTATAAGCATGATCCACCCACGCCTGGCTCTAAGCAGTTTTATGTATATCTAAATCTTTATTAAATAGCTACAATCCACTTTCCCCTATTATGCCCAACACATACTTTTACTTCAATTCAACTTGGTAAAGGTACTATATTGTTTCAATGTACGTTACTGATTCTCACATACCAAGTCACTGTTTCAATTCCTTTGAATAAAAAAAAAAAATACCACCTATGATACAGTTCCCATTATTTTTTCTACAATATTACATTATAATTCCTTATTCACAAATAACAAATGGGAAACTATTTTGAAAATCTGGTCAAACAAATAGCACTAGCCTGTTGAAGAAGTACTCTCAGATGAAGACCTTTTCCGGGTAGGGCTACAATTTGTGCTCTCTGATGGTCGCTGGGAGGGTTTATCAGAGGTTGGCTGGGAACCTGGAGAAACAGAAAAAGATAGAAATCAACAGAAAAATTCAAGTCTAAAAATAACGGCAAACCATCCTTTGTAAGAACTTGTTACAGTTTAGTTGCTGCCACTGTTATCACCTGTAATAATATGACTTGTATGCTAACACAGGAGGAAAATAAGCAGAAGACAAACCACACTATATGTTGTTGTCACAATTTCACAGGTCTTTTTCGTTTTTGTTTTTGAGACAGTCTTGCTCTGTTGCCAGGCTGGAGCATGATCTCAGCTCATTGCAACCTCCGCCTTCCAGGTTCAAGCAATTCTCCTGCCTCAGTCTCCTGAGTAGCTGGGACTAGAAGCTCACACCACCATGCCCGGCTAATTTTTTGTATTTTAATAGAGATGGGGTTTCACCATGTTGGGCAGGATGGTCTCAACTCCTGACCTCGTGTTCCACATGCCTCAGCCTCCCAAAGTGCTGAGATTACAGGCATGAGCCACCGTGCCTGGCCTCACAGGTCTATATACATAATTTATCCTGTTACATTACCAGGGGAAAAAAATAGTTTGTTTTTGTTTTTGTTTTTTAAATAATAGAGACGAGGTTTCACCATGTTGGCCAGGATGGCCTTGATCTCTTGACCTCGTGATTCGCCCGTCTCGGCCTCCCAAAGGGCTGGGATTACAGGCGTGAGCGACCACACCCAGCCAAAAAAAATAGTTTTAATGGAAGAATAAACAATATATGATTTAGTTTTCACGTGTTACTAGCATAAAACATTATTTAAAATATTGATAAAAATTACTAACAATATTTTAACCAAATCTGTTCTGGATTATTGATTAAAATTCATCATATAAACTGACAAAATTTACAATGCAATTTATTTAAAAAAGTTGATGTGAGAAAAGCAGGTCCAACCTGACCATGTCATTTAAGAGAATCAGAGATTAAAAGTAAAGGATCAGGCTGGGTGCGGTGGCCCATGCCTGTAATCCCAGCACTTTGGGAAGCCAAGATGGGTAGATCACCCGAGGTCAGGAGTTCAGGACCAGCCTGGCAAACATGGTGAAACTCCATCTCTACAAAAATACAAAAGTTAGCCGGGCATGATAGTGGGTGCTTGTAATCCCAGCTACTCAGGAGGCTGAGGTGGAAGAATCACTTGAACCTGGGAGGCAGAGGTTGCAGTGAGCAGAGATCATGCCATTGCACTCTAGCCTGGGCAACAGAGCAAGACTCTGTCTCAAAAAGAAAGTAAAGGCTCAAACCTTAAACCCACACGTCCTATCCAATTCACAGAAATAATTTTCATATTCTATGTTTATCCTCCCTTACCAAATTCTAGACCCGGTAATTTAATCCATGAAACAGAAAACAGAGTAAGTCTCTTTTAAAGAAAAGCTATACACTTAAGGATCCTTGGCTATATAAAGCTCATGAAGACAAAGAAACTCAATTTCTTTTCAAAAAGTTTCATGCTTTTAGCAAAACCCCAAGTCTATACAGCATAATTTAATACATTTCCTGCTCAAAAGAGATGTTGTTCATGTAAGATTATTTTCCTGAATAACCTGACTTATAACCTTCTGACCCTAAGTTGTCCTTCAGTGAATTAATCACATCTTACATGCTCACTTACGGGAAAAAATTACAAATAAAAAAACTTATGTGTAACTGGAGCCACAAATGGTACAAGAAGTCAAGAAGTTGAAGATTTTAAAGATCTACCCCTAAATGAAAGTTAACTACTAAATTCAATGTAACAATCAATAGATTCTTACACTGAATTACTTTTACTTTCTTCTTCCTGTTGTCTTGTGAAGAATGGATTCCTTTTTTCTTTTTTTTTTCTATTTTTTTTTTTTATCCCCACTGGATTCTTTATAATCTAAAATGCCAGCTAGTAAGAGTAGGTAATGAATGTCTACCTCATGTTTGTCAAAAATCTAGTAGTACTCTTATATGCTCACTTTATAGGAAAAAATTACAAATAAAAAAACTTACGTGTAACTGGAGCCACAAAAGGTATAAGAAGTCAAGAAGTTGAAGATTTTAAAGACCTACCCCTAAATGAAAGTTAACTACTAAAAGAAGATGTGATTAATTCACTGAAGGACAACTTAGGGTCAGAAGAACTGAATGGAACTAAGTTTGCTGTTTCATTTTCTCTAAGAGAAATAGCAGACCATGAGCCTTGCTTTAATTAAATAGTATCTTAAATCACATTACTGTAAATAGTATTTTAGTAGGCTATGGGAAGCTCTGCTCAGGTAAGATGTAAGACTATATGCTACCATTCAAGAGTAACAGGTTAGATTTTTTTTAGGAAATTAATGATAGTACATCCTACTTCTGAAACACAGTGAAGATTGATATAGACCTATTCAAGAAGCAAGATTGTTTACTATTGAATCCTAAAAACAGATACAAGAGGGATTTTTAAATCTGACAGTATAATAAATCCCCTAGTGTGGTTCAGATGAGAGAATTCCACTAAATAACTGAATATCACAATGAAACATCTTAAGAAATAAAAGTCCAGGCAACAGTGAAGACATAACTTTAAGTATTAATACTGCAAACTTCATATACTGGACAAATACGTATTTCCTACCCAAGACAGAAGACAACAGTGGCCAAGAAGCCTGAGGTAATAGTCAACTCTCTTTATCACCATTCCTGATTGTGGATTAAGTACTAAGAAAAGAAGGGGTTTGAGAGCACTTTTTTTTTTGCAGGGGGAGATGTACTCTCTCTGGGTTCCCCAGGCTGAAGTGCAGTAGTGCAATCTCAGCATACTACCTCTGCCTCCTGGGTTCATGTGATTCTCCTCCTGCCTCAGCCTCCTGAGTAGCTGGGATTAGAGGCATGGGCCACTATGCACAGCTAATTTTTGTATTTTTAGTACAGATGGGGTTCCACCATGTTGGCCAGACTGGTCTCGAACCCCTTATCTCAAGTGATACGCCTGCCTCAGCCTCCCAACGTGCTGGGATTACAAGCGTGAGCCACTGTGTCCGGCCCTGAGTACTTTCTATAAAGTATTTTCTCTCAGTCATAAAATAACATTTATTAAGTGAGTATTGTTTATATACTTGGTACTATGCTAGATATTGTGAAGCTGAGGGAAGAAATAAACAAAGAGTACTAGTCTCTGCCCTCAAGGAGCTTATTAATCATTGTGTATATCATCATGCATCATATTTTAGGTGGCACTTGTGCCATCCATTCTTGAGCTCCATCTTAAGTTCTTATGCTATTTGGTAATGTTTCCTGAATTTCTTGGTCATCTTCCAGAAAGTCTTGATGAATGCTTCAACAATTCCTTTGATCATCAGGATATCCTGAAAATCACCCTGCCCGGCCTCACCCACCTCAGGGTAATAAGAGGGTACAAGCAATTTCTTCAAAGCTCCTTCTTTTGGTGACATCTGGAGCTTCAGAAGAGGCAGTGGGGAGATGGAATGGGGGTCAGATCCCTGGAGATCGTTACTGACAGCATTGTACAGCAATTCCTGAGAAACTGAAACAATTGAGAGACTGGCTTAGCTTACTTAGCTTCTGAGCCATTTTTCATTTCCTGAAAGTAATGGAAGCCAGCAGACTATTCTTAGGATTTAATAGGAGATTTGAGTAAAACTTCATTCAGGAAGATTCTCATTTTTCATTTTTAAAAATTTGTTTCAATTCTCTGTTCATACAATGTAGAAATATTCTTAACAATATTCCATATTTTAAAAGAATAAAGTTGTATCCCTGAGATACAGATCTCTATCACTTGGTAATCATCAGCTCTAGCATCTTATTTCATTTAAAAACAGTGCACACAGATGCAGTAACAAGTTGAGGATGCCTGTAAAAACATTACTTAATGATATAAAGCAACCAAGGTTAAGACTGGTAAGTGATGCTATCACTTATGTACAAGAAATAGCAACCAGTTAAAAGATGCTCAAAGTATGTTAAAATTAGCCTAATGGTAGGAATCATATGAAATCTGCAAACGTTAGCTGTAACACTGCCAGAAACATACTGTTTTATAAGTGCCAATTTGCAGCTAGGCTTCCAAGAAGAACCAGATAATGCTCAGAGAACTAGTACGTCCACTTCAACAGAGACCAATATTTATTTATGTGTCCAAATCTAAAACGTAATGCAGAGTTGAGTGTGACATGGTGTTCAGAACATGGACTGTGGAGCATTCTGGGTTTGACTCCTGGCTCTGGTACAAATGAAACTAGAGAGAATCTACAGAAGTAAATGTGCCTGGAGTTTGGTTTAATAAAGCTAAGTCACAGCATTATTGTGAGTCCCAAAATGAGATAATATAATACAAAATTAACTTTATAAAATTTAAAATGTTTTGTAACTATTAGTGACTATTATATATAAATTGACTCCTTAGGTTTATCATGGAATTTTTAGATAGGCAGGTGCAGGGGCTCATGCCTGTAATCCCAGAACTTTGCTAGGCGGATGTGGCCGGGTTGCTTGACTTCAGAAGTTCGAGACCAGCCTGGGCAACATGGCAAAACTCAGTCTCTAAAAAAAAAAAATACAAAAATTAGCTGGGCATGGTGGCGCATGCCTGTTGTCCCAGTTACTTGGGAGGCTAATGTGGGAAGATCACTTGAGCCTAGGAGGTAAAGCCTTCAGCGAGCTGTGATTGCACCACTGCACTCCATCCTGGGCAACAGTGAGACCCTTGCCTCAAAATAATAATAATAAAAAAAAACCAGAAGAGCAGTGAGTTACACCCAGTAGGGAGCTAGAACTAGCCTATAACATCAAGCAGTTACCTTAAACAAAGAGTGAATCCAATTAAGAAGTACTACTCATATAGGTACCTCCCGGGCTGATAGGCACTTGCAGGGTAGGAAGAAGTTACTCTGAATCTTCTAATTCACCGACTCTTCGCCACAGCTTTTCCAGAGTATGCCCAAGAGATGAGTCAGAACCAGAAGATGTCTGGCTTTCTGCTTACAGGGAGAAAGTAGTTTTCTGCTTCCCCTACTTAGCTCTTTTTGTTGCTGTCTCTACCATGTGACAAACGTTTGCTCATGTCTCAAGAGTGGCCATTTTAGATTTGCCTGGAAGGATGTGTGGAGGCTCCCCCACTCCACAAACAACAAGAGGTTTATATGAATTCTAGTTCAAGAAAATCTGACACTTCCTCAAAGCATATACACAAAGAACACAATTTTGGATATCAAAGAGTTCCCATCATTTTTCATTTCAAAAGACTATAAAGCAGAATAAGTACTTCAGAAGTGAATAAAGACTACAAATAGGAATTCCTCAGTTCACAATATTACTGGGTAAACAACTAGCGTGTGTCTCATCACTCAGATGATGACAGCTTCAGAAATAGGTTTAGAAATTCTACACACATTAAACGCAGGAAGTAGAAATTACAGGCAAGCTGCAAAATATATATATATATCTAAATAAAATTGGATTTCAGGATAAATTTAAGTTGAATAGGGAAATACTTTTTCTTCAGCTGGAAATAAAGGCCCTCACGTAAACAAGGCAGACTACTAGTAAGAAAAAACAGAAAAAGAGAATACCATAAATTGGAATTAAAGGGAATTAAGAATTAAAACCAAACTTGCAAATATGAAGGAACCTTGGAAGTGGTTTTAATTATAGACTCTCTGGATATTATTTGGCCAGTATTTGATGAACTTTTAAAAACAAAGATAGTATTTAGAGAAACATTTTTGTCAGTTTAAACAAAAGGGGAAAGGTAGTACTTTTACAGCAAAACCATACGATGAAATCAGGGATACAAACTGTCAGAAGTTGAAAATAAAAAAAAAGAACACAACTGGATCATAAAGAAATAAGATTACGAAAATCTTTATAATAAACACAAAATGAGCAAAAACCAAGAAGCTATTCTCAAATTGACTTGCCACAAAAAATCTTGATTGAAGTTTCCATTGCAGGAACTAAAACAAATCAAAGATAAAAAAAGAAATGCTACATTTACAGATGCCTGAGTGTGAAGACAGAGTAAAACAGGCAAAGATATCAGAATAGAGAAAATTCCCACTGATAATGTGTCTGCAGTGGTGGAGGCATCCCAAAGAATCATGGGAATAAAGATTCAACTAATTACTCATTGAAGCCCTGAGCATCCTAGCCTAGAAAAACAAGGAATTTCCCTGGTGCCAAATACAAATCAGCAAAAAATATAGTGAATTAAATCAATAGTTGGTTGGACAAAACATGTATTTCTTCACCTTAAGTTCACTATTAAAGCTGTTATAACTTAATGTAGTATGAATTTTGGTCACACTGTTTGAAGATCAACACTAAAAACACAAGTAACTAAGAAATCATTTATATGAGTGGAATATTTGATGTTTGCAATGCCAGAAATATCTTTGGGTGAATTATGGAAAAATAGGTTAAGTATGCAAGTTTGGAAGAATGCTATGTAGTCAGTTCTAATATATTATTGATTTTAAAATAATATGCTTTAAAAGTTTTCTAACATTAAAATTGTTCCTTCCCACCAAAATTAAATCATGTTACAAAAGTTTAGTTTTAAAAAAGATTATTATTCTTTCATTATTTATAAGTCAAAGCTATTTGGGAATGTGTGCTGAACAATGACTGAACCAAAATTGGTTGTAATAAAAATGGCTACCATAGTAAAAGAATATGAACATAATATACCAAATTATTCACAAACTTCTAATCAAGTTTGTGCTCCCAGATTCAAGTTCTGAATCCTTTGGTATAGTTCACAGTTCACAGCCGCCTTGGAACCTTCTTGTGAAGGAGCTGAATGCTAAGATAAATGCTGGGTCCACAATAAAAACAGCTGTTTTCAATTGTGGGAAATACACTCACAGAAAACAATACATTGTATCTGACACACCAACTAGACGCACTATAAGAGAGTATGACTCAGAGCCTGTGCTGGCGATTTTGAAGCTAAAATGTCTGTGTTTTTCTCTCTCTAATTAGGCTATTTTTCATAATGCCCAAATCACATCATTCACTGAAATGGAATTCTTCTGGAAATTCCCATAAACTGCACTAACCACATCCACAATCAATTTTCTGCTTTCATCTCTGTATGTTCACACTTCATTTATAGACAGATCTTTTTTCTATTATGTTTTAAATTTCTTTTTAAAATTGATACATAATAATAGTATATATTTATGGGGTACATGTGATATTTTGTTACATGTATAGAATGTATAAGCATCAAGTCAGACATAAACAAAAACAAACAAACAAAAAAGAATCAAGTCAGAGTATTTCCAGTATCCATCACCTTGCATATTTATGATTCCTATGTGTCAGGAACATTTCAAGTCCTCTCTTCTAGCAATTTTTGAAATACACAATATAGTACTGTCACCTATAGTAACCCCACCCTGCTATTGAACATTTGAACTTATTCCTTCTAACTGTTGCATGGGTCTGTCTTATACACAGCACTAGAGAAATTGTTTGAAATTAGTATACTCTGACCAATGCTTATACCCTTCAGTTAAAGAGAAAACAAAACAGTATTCTTTGCTCCAATCTATATGCTTTTACAGTGAATATTCTTTTTCCAAAAAAAAAAAAATATTTAACCCTCACTTATTCTTGGAGGACAAATTATTCATCATCACCGAATGCATCAAAGAACGTATATAACTTATATGCAGTAAATCATTTACAATAATGTCCCATTGTTTGCTTATTCTATGACTTGTAAGCTATAAATGCTAAATGAAAATACTGTATGCTACTGCTCTGCCAGTTTTAGAATTCAGGTGCTAAGTTCTGTCATGTGTAGCCAGCCATGAGTCATATATGCTGAAAAACAGGGATGGAATAACTGACATTCCAGGTCAGAAACTCTTGCTCCTAAGACCCATTTCATGTCTACTTAACATATATACATAAATTAAATAGAATCACTATCAGGATTGATAACCAGGAAATCTGGCCTTATTTAAGTGTATAATTTTACTATAATTTCACTTACATCAAGTTGACTTTATAGCTGTTAGCCTATAACAGTACATAACAGAATATGTTAGAAAAATAAGCTAACTACCACATGTACCTAATTTATAAAAATGATTAGAACTGTTATTCCTTTTAAGGCTTCATAAGATTTAGTTTTACAGTGAATATACTAGTTTACTTTAAAAATGCTCAAAGTGATAAGTCAGTTTGATTCCCCATTTTTGAAACAAGAAAGGTTAAATATCTTGCTACAGGCTACACATGCTAGTGTCCCTAATCCGATTTCATTTATTTTTCCTGAAATTTATCTCAACACGATTTATCAAATATGCCTGTTTTACCCCCAACCAACACTTAGGATGAATCCACTCAATACAAATAGTAAATAATCTTTATTTTTTCCTTCATCAATTATCAGTTTGAGATATGTTTTACTTAACAATTTGTATTCTGCTTTATTAAAAAAAAGAACTCTTTATTCTGGAATAATTTTAGGTTTACATAAAAGTTACAAAGATAGTAAAGAGAATTCTCAAATATCCTTTACCCAATATCCCCCAATGTTAATGTCTTGCATAACTACGGTACATTTGTCACAACCAAGAAATCAACACTGGAATAATACTATTAACAAAATTCCAGACTTTGTTTAGATTTCGCCAATTTTTTTCCACTCATGTCCTTTTCCAGTGACAATCTGGGATAACACATTGTATTTAGTTATGTCTCCTTAGTCTTCTCTGTTCTGTAAAGTTTCTCAGACTTTCCTTGTTTTTTCAGGTGATAACATGATACTTTTTAGTACTGGTCAGGTATTTGTAGAATGCCCTTTATTACTTTTTATTTATTTTTTCTGGTTAGACTTAACACATCCTATCAGAGAGTACATGATATCACCATGCCTTATCATTGGTGAAGTTAACCTTGAACTTGTTTCAGGTGCTGTCTGCCAGGCCTCTACAATGTAAAGTTACTGTTTTTCCCTCTTCATACTCTGTTCTTTAACAGTCAGTCCAGCCTATATTCAAGAAGAGGGAAATTAAGTTCTACCTCCTGAAAGGGGTGATCTACATAGGTTATTTGGAATTTTTCTGTAAGGAAACTTTGCTCCTTTTTCTGCCAAGTATTTATTTAGTCAATCATTTATTAATATCAACATGGATTCATAGATATTGACTTTATTTTTTAGATTATAATCCAGTACTTTCATATTTATTTTGTTGCTCAAACTGTCTCAGCTTTGACCACTGGGAGACATTTCAGGATAATAATACCCTGAAGGTGATCAACAATATTGTAATACCTATTATACAGTAGGTAGTTTTTGGAACATTTTAACATGATACCAAATGTAAAATGAATCTATCTTCAATTTATATATGGAAAAAAATCAACTGAAGACTGAGAAGATCAATTAAAAATCGCATGTAGTTATGCATTTCTTAAACCTCTAACTGAGCACCCTGTAGAATGTTGCAAAAAAAAAGAAAAAAAAAAACCTTTATACTTCAAAAAGCAACCTGACATCACAGATTGAGAAAATTTAATTACATCTTCAACACAATGCTATAGAATAACAGAATGTCATTATAAGGAAAAAGCAAATAATAAACCAGTCAGAAGTGCTACAGAAAACACTGAAGAAAAAAATAGCAAATTGTAAAGGTATAAGAATTTTAACTGTTTGCATTTCCTAACTTCTATTCCTCAGCCTCCAGAAATCTAGCATTTGCCACTATACAAATAATGGCTCTCAGACACAAGACAACCTAACTGCCAAAGCCAATTATCTACTTTCAGTACTCACCTAACCAATCTCACATAACACTTGACACTCTTGACTATAAACTAACTTTAAAACCCACCACATTCACCATAAATACTGTCATTCCTTCTCATAGCCTTAATAATCATGTATCTAAAATTATCTTTAGGTTTGACCTCTATTTTGATAAACCCACTGTATTCACCATAAATACTATTCAACATAAATACTGTCATTCCTTCTCATAGCCTTAATAATCACGTATCTATAATTATTTTCAGGTTTGACCTCTCCTTTGCACTACAGATCCATCTGTCCTACAAAACAGCCTTGAAATCCAAATCTATTACCTATTTCCAACCTTATCCTTTTGCATACCCCATTTCACTTAATTGTATCATCGCTACCTTGGATCAGAACCTCCTAATATTTTGTGGGAGCAGTTTCCAAACTGATCTACCTGATCTCCTTTTTCTAATCCATCTATCACAATGCTGTCAATGTAATCTCAACAAATTATTTCCCATCTTAAAACCCTTAACTTCTCATTTCTTATAAACTCCACACTCTTGGGAGTCTAATATAAACAAGGGCTTTATGATCTGCCTATCTTTCCAGTCCCATCTCTTGGGTCCCATATGAAACCATTAATTTTAACTAAGCACAGTAACAAATCCCCAAGCCCTTGCAAAGCTGATTTCTATGTAAGAAACAGTTGTCGGCCGGGAACGGTGGCTCACGCCTGTAATCCAAGCACTCTGAAGGCCAAGGCGGGCGGATCACCTGAGGTCGGGAGTTCAAGACCAGCCTGACCAACATGGTGAAACCCAGTCTAAAAAAAAAAAAAAAAAGAAAAGAAAAGAAAGAGTTGTCACATCTTATTCTTTGCATGCTAAATTCAAAACTCCTTCCTCCTTCCCAAGCCCTTTCAAGTGAGTCCCTCACTTCTCTACTCTCCAAAATGCCTTGTGAATATGTCAATATTAAGAACTGTCACTATTTGTATACATGTCTAAACTATAAATTGACTATAAGGCAGAAATTATCTTTTTCTTTTTCTTTTTTTCTGAGACAGAGTCTCGCTCTGTTACCCAGGCTGGAGTGCAGTGGTGCGATCTTGGCTCACTACAACCTCTGCCTCCAGGGTTCAAGCGACTCTTATGCCTCAGCCTCCTGAGTAGGTAGGACTACAGACATGTGCCACCACGCCTGGCTAATTTTTGTATTTTTACTAGAAGCAGGGTTTCATCATGTTGGCTGAGGCAGGAGAACTGCTTGAACCTGGAAGGCAGGTTTTGCAGTGAGCCAAGATCACATCACTGAACTAGCCTGGGCAACAGAGCGAGACTCCATAGAAAGAAAGAAGAAAGAAAAGGAAGGAAAGAATAAAGGGAGGGGAGGGAGGGAAGTTCTTATTTAACACAGTTACTTTTGCATATATTAGACTTCCCTGCTATCTTTCTCATTCCCCAAGGACCATGAAACCAGGTTCACATCCATCATTTTCACCCCAACTCCTGTAATTGTTCTCTTGGGTAATTTCAATGTCCATGTAGATGATAGATTCAACGGCCGGGCGCAGTGGCTCACGCCTGTAATCCCAGCACTTTGGAAGACCGAGACGGGAGGATCATGAGGTTAGGAGTTCAAGAACAGCCTCACTGACATGGTGAAACCCTGTCTCTACTAAAAAAAACAAAAAAACAAAAAAATTGGCTGGGTGTAGTGGTACATGCTTATAATCCCAGCTACTTGGGAGGCTGAGGCAGGAGAATCGTTTGAACCCAGGAAGCAGAGGTTGCAGTGAGCCAAGATTGCACCATTGCACTCTAGCCTGAGCAACAGAGTGAGACTCCATCTCAAAAAAATAAATAAAAATTTAAAAAAGATGATACATTCAACAACCTGACCTGTCATCTCACATCACCTTCACCTCAATTTCCTCATCCTTTATAAGCTCCTTCTCATAATTCCTAAATTAGAGATCTCGAATTCAAATGTTCCCTGTTTAAATAGCTGAAGAGGGCCAGATACAACACACAAGAGAAAACCACGAGGACTGTGTCTAACGAATACACGCAGCAATGAAAAGGTGCATGCCAATACTGAGCCCCAGCCATTCCTATTATCCAGGAAATGTGGACTAATTGTTGCTAGATGCTCTAATATTTCTCAGAGCAGAATTCCACATTTTATGTGAAATTTCTAGATCTTTTAGCTTGAGCAATTTTTTAAAAAGTGTAGAGATCATCACAAAGAATCAATGTGGGCCAAAAGCTGACAGTTTTTAACCACTACTTTACTGCAGTTCCTCAGAGCTACCTAAGGTTGTTTATTTTTCACTCCATATTCTCTCCCAAGGAAAATTTATAAAGGTATACAGTATGTTTTGTATCATATGTGTTTCTGTAGAGTTAAATAGCTCTTGTATCATTGATGAATACAAGAATGATACCAGAATATGGAAGTTTTACTGGTTAATACATGACTTTTAAAGCACATAAATATTTTGCAGGACAAACTAGCAGCTGAAGAATAAACTAACACAAACTAAATGAAGAAAGACATAAGCAAAGTACTTCTGTTGAAAATGTACTTTCACCCACATTCTTCCTCTTGGCTCAGAAAAGACTGGCAACAGACTTTTCTGTAAGTGCTTTTATTGTGTGGCTTCTCTCAATGTTTGTACAAAAGAAACAAACAAGCGCAATAAACTAGAACCACCTATCTCTGACATTGCTGTATTTATCTACCAATGACATCCTTCTGTGCCTATAGCTGAGCAGCTTCAACCCTTCTTTATATCCCCTTCTAACAAGCTATCTTCACCTTTTCCTGGAACACTAACACCTTTATTTATTGTAGTATTTCTTTTTTTTTTTTTTTTTTTTTTTGAGGCAGAGTATCACTCTGCCAGCCCAGGCTGGAGTGAAGTGGCAGGATCACGGCTCACTGCAGCCTCAAACTCCTAGGCTCAAGCATGGGGCAACATGGCAAAACCCCGTCTTTACAAAATACAAAGAAATTAGACGAGCATTGATGGCTTGCACCTCTAATCTCAGCTACTCAGGAGGCTAAGGCTGGAACACAGCTTGAGCCCAGGAAGCAGAGGTTGTAGTGAGCCAAGATCATGCCACTGTACTCCAGCCTGGGTGACAGAGAACCTATCTCAAAAAGAAAATACAACAGCACAGAAATAAAATGAAACGAAACTTGTGTTCTCCTCTAAATCTACTCCTCCTACAATCTTCTATTTCTTAGTGCATGTTATCTTCAATCTCCTATTCATACATAAGCCTGCCACTAATCTAATCTAAGCACCACTATGTTACCTAAATTACTGCAATTGCCTACTAACCAGTTTCCTTCAAATTATTATTATTATTTTTTTTTTTATTTCCTCTGATGGCACATCAGATTTTTTTTTTTTCCTTCAAATTATTTTTATCCTCTCCATCCAGTGTTCATACAGGAGTTAAAATGATCATTTAAAAATGCAAACCTAAAATCAATACTCCTTTGTCTTTTGCTCTTAATAGAAAATCCAAAATTCTTAACACATTGTTTGGCTTCTTCTTTGCCACATTTCTCACTACTCTCTCTTTTGCATTTCCTCTCCCACCATAATGAAGCTTTTTTCAGTTTATCTAATATCTAAACTCCTTCCCAACTGAGAATCTTAAAACATGTTCTTTACTGTGGCTTTTTTTTTTTTTTTTTTTGGAGAGTCTCACTCTGTTGCAGTGGCGTTATCTGAGCTCACTGCAACCTACGCCTCCCAGGTTCAAGTGATTCTCCTGCCTCAGACTCTCAAGTAGCTGGGATTATAGACATGCACTACCACACCCGGCTGATTTTTATATATATATATATATATATATATATTTTTTTTTTTTTTTTTAGAGACGGGGTCTCGCTATGTTGCCCAGGCTGGAGTGCAGTGGCTATTCACAGGTGCGATCCCACTACTGATCAGCACGGGAGTTTTGACCTGCTCCGTTTCCGACCTGGGCCGGTTCACCCCCTCCTTAGGCAACCTGGTGGTCCCCCGCTCCCGGGAGGTCACCATATTGATGCCGAACTTAGTGCGGACACCCGATCGGCATAGCACACTACAGCCCAGAACTCCTGGGCTCAAGCGATCCTCCCACCTCAGCCTCCCGAGTAGCTGGGACTACAGGCACGCGCCACCGCGCCCGGCTGATTTTTATATTTTTAATGGAGATGGGGTTTCTCTGTGTTGGCCAGGTTGGTCTCAAACTCCTGACCTCAAGTGATCAGGCCACCTCGGCTCCCAAAGTGCTGAGATTACAGACATGAGCGACCACGCCTGACCTTCACTATGGTTTTTCATCCCTTGAGTCTCAACTTTTTATCCTCAGCCATAACTAGTAACTAATTAGATCCCCCCTCTGCCAGGCCTTTAATCTCTGTCATAACCCTCTATTATATTTTTATAGCATTTTTCTCAATCATACCATTATTTATTTGCTTATCACTCTACAATTTGTCTTCCTTCACTAAGCTGAAAATCGTGAGGTCAGATATCAGGTGTTTCCTATATTACATGCCAGTGACTAGAAAAGTCCTGGATGTTTTAGGAATTCAATAAATGAACGAGTAGTAAATGAATGAACAAAGAATGAGTCTGTTTACCCAGTTAAATGTTGCACATCTACCAGGTCTCAGTTTAGGGTCACTTTCTCAGGAAAGACTTCTCTGGGTTAGTCTCCCCATTTGATGCTATATTCTCTCTCTTTTACAGTCCTTATCACAATTTTAACAACATGTAATATGATTTTTTTATTATCTACCTCCTCTACTATTATTTCCATGACTCAGTGAACCTGTGTGCCTTATTCTCTGTTATGTAAGGGTCCAAAAAGTAGAATGCCTGGCAAATACCTGATATTCAACAACTATTACTGATTAAATAAGCTATTTGTTGACTGAACCTAAGCATAAGACTTTCTCTCTCTTTTCTTTCTTTTTTTTTTTTTTTTAAGACGGGGTTTCACCATGTTGGTCAGGCTGGTCTTGAACTCCCGACCTCAGGTGATCCGCCCGCCTTGGCCTCCAAAGTGCTTGGATTACAGGCGTGAGCCACCGCGCCCGGCCTTTTCTCTCTCTTTTCATTGTTAAAAGCTGGCTGGGCAACTCATGCCTGTAATCCCAGCACCTTGGGAGGTGAAGAAGGGTGGTCAGGAGTTCAAGACCGTCCTGGCTAACATGGTGAAACACTGTCTCTACTAAAAATATAAAAAGTTAGCTGGGTGTAGGTGCCACACGCCTGTAGTCCCAGCTACTCAGGAAGCTGAGGCAGGATAATTGCTTGAACCAGGGAGGGGAAGGTTGCAGTGAGCCGAGATCACGCCATTGCACTCCAGCCTGGGCGACACAGTGAGACTCAGTCTCAAAAATCAATCAATCAATAAATATTGTTAAAAGCTAAGAAACACTCAAATTCTCCACTAAGTTTTTATTTTTGAAAAGTTCATGAATAATAAAAATCAGGAACAAAAACTCTTTGTATTTGAGAGATTTATCTTTTCCCTAATGCACAAATTTTTAATCTTTTAGGGCAATAAAATTAGTAACTAACGTTGGTAAGCTTACTATATGACTACTTTTCATAATACTCCTACTAATCAAATTATATAGGAGGGGATACTGAAGTATACAGAATTTACTTGGAAAATCTGATAAAATTTTTCTAGACTATCTCTAAAAAAAATACACAAACATATATACCCATAATTTTATTTACAACATCAGAGGGTTTATGGACTTCCTAGAGTTATTTTACAAACTCTTAGGCTTAAGCCGGGTGCAGTGGCTCATGCCTGTAATCCTAGCACTTTGGGAGGCTGAGGTGGGTGGATCACCTGAGGTCAGGAGTTCAAGACCAGCCTGGCCAGCACGGTGAAACCCCATCTTAAAAAAAAAAAAAAGCAAACAAAAAACTCTTAGGCTTAAGATCTCTCACAAGAACTTCTAATATTTTATTTGAATGGCAAATGCTTACTCTTTGTTTTCTAGCTTCTCAATTCTTAAAATATGTACAATTAAGATAGAAAAAGATGTACAAGTTTTTCTAGATGTACAAATGCTTCATCTAGATTTCTTTTTATATCTAATTGAAGCAGTTTTTATGAAGACATCAAAAGGTACTCTACAAAATGAAGTCTGTCTCAATGAATATTCAGTTAAATTTTACAATGCTGAAAATGTCCAATGTTTGAATTTTTATTATGAGACATACAGTACTAGTAACATATTCTTCCTGTTAACAAAGAAGCATTTATAACCACTGGATTAATATACATTAAAAATCCTTCCAGCATTACCTTTTACCTCTTCCAGACCAAAACAAAACAAAACAAAACAAAACAAAAATCCTGCATACTACTAACAGATCTATGAGTCATTTCTCCTTATAATTAACTGTGTAATTGAGCCAGGCGCGGTGGCTCACACCTGTAATCCTAGCACTTTGGGAGGCTGAGGTGGGTGGATCCCCTGAGGTCAAGACCAGCCTGGCCATCAAGGTGAAACCCCATCTTTAAAAATAAAAAATAAAAAAAATAAAAAGAAAGAAAAATTGCGTAATTAGCTGGGTGTGGTGGCACACGCCTGTACTCCTAGCTACTCAGGAGGCTGAGGCAGGAGAATCGCTTGAACCCGGGAGGCGAAGGTTGCAGTGAGCTGAGATAGTGCCATTGCACTCCAGCCTGGTGACAAAGTGAGACTCTGTCTCAATTTAAAAAAAAAACTGCGTAATAGCTTTCCTACATTAAAAAAAAAAAGTTCAGGTACAACTTTAAGACTGAAGAAAAAAAAAACGAAACAATTTTTCTGGTTTCCAAAAGTTATATGTATTTCTTTTTGACAATATCTCTTCTCAAAACAAAAAAATAATGTAGACATTCCTTATCTTCTCAAATCTAAGGAAAATGATTACTGAGATTACAAAATACATTTATAAAAAACAAAAAAGGTATATCTATGAAAAGTTCATCTACATTTATCAGGCACCCATGGAAAATAACCTATTTCTCTAACAAATAACAGGCAACAAAATAACCCTCTTACCTGCCAAAGTCTGTACTGCCCTTCGTTAGAAGGCAGTGGCTCCTTTCTATGAGGCCGATTTAGTGAAGTGTCCTGTGCAGAAAGAGTCCAGGGCTGTCAGTTAATTTCTTCCGGCCACTGGAGTTAGGATTTGAAACTCTGCAGCTGCCTATTGCACTTGTGAAAAGGTTTGTATGTTCATCACTGCTGGCTGGCTCAGAGTTGGGAGTGAATCCTCCAAGGGATAAACTTGGAGAACTTTCTGAACAGTCAATCTGTAAAGGTGTCTGCAATCCCAAGGCCAATGGACTAGATTCTGAAGGCTCTCGGTGGACCCACTGTTCCTCTCTGTTTATTAAGCTTTTGAAGGAGAGAGATGAGGGCAGGACATGTGACAACGGTGCTTTTCCTTATGTTTATATCGCTCTCCAACAGTATCCTTTCCAAATCGATAGCGCTTCAAAGACTCCAGGACAGATCGGAAGAGCCAGTGTCCATGGAAACCTGGGGTTGTTCAGAACGGTGTTCTCTGTGTTTGTGACGGTGCCTGTGTTTGTGCTCAACCATCCAGCCATAGGCCATCTCAGGAGGAACGCTGGGTAGGTACTCATGGGAAAGAAGGGGAGTCCTGCTGGTTGTAAGAAAGGCCTCCTGTCGAAGTAGCTTATGCTTTTTTTTATGGTATTTGGTGGGATTGAGAAGTAAATGACCAGCGTGCATATAGGAAGGAGGTGGAAGTGGAGTGGTGAAAGAAGGAGATGGAGGAGGTGGATAAAGAGTGGGAGGATACCTTCCATAGTAACCTAGTCCTATGGGGAGCAGCTGTAAGGGGTGAAGGAGAATAAGGCATACCATAAGATGGATAGAATCCAGTACTAGAAAGAGGAAAACTAAGGCTGTGCATAAAAGGCATTTCAGCCATTGCCTCCCTCATCTTAGGGGGTCTCCCTCTTTTCTTTTTTAAGTCAGGTTTTCGAATGTAGTGCAAAGGGTCTAAGGGGAAAGAAGGATGTGTATAGAAACTATTAAAGTTGATTCGAAAGATAGTTGGCAGAAGATCTCGGGGGATAAAATGATGACTTCGATGGGTGATCCGAATTTCACTTAGACGACTTATTAATTCCTCCAGCTCTGCAATAAAGTCTGGATCCTGTCTATTTCGAAGCTGAGGATATTTCTTTTTCCGTTTTCGTTTCTGCCTTTTCATCTTGTCATAGCTGAGGTAATCATGATTCCTGCGCTTACATTTGTGTTTATGTTTTTCTTTAAGACTGCTTAGCACTGTAGAGGTTTCAGGGGGGAATCAGAGAAACATGCTCAAAAGAATGCCTCCTCTTTTTTTGCCCACAAAATTTCTCTGCCCTATCTGATGTGCTGTTATTATCTGTTCCAATTCCACTATCACTGGGAATGGTCTCATCACTATGAGACTCACTAATTGGGGGAAGGAGTAGCTTCTTTTAGAGATGTGAGTTCACTCAAGTGCGAAGGAGAATTTGGCAACAAAGTAGGAGGAGATAACCGCCTCCTTCCCTTTGAGGCCTTCTTCATTGCAAGAGTCTGAATCATACTGCCCTGTCTGGAGTGTAAATGCAAATATGGCACTGAACTGGGTTCAACAAAACCTGCATCACTACTTACAGGGCTCTGACCTCCACTAGTCCCAGAAGACTGAGAGCAAATAGGTGACGGAAGAATCTCAGAACTACTAGCAGATGAAGGCAGTAATGGGGGAAGAATCTGTCCTAATGCTGACCCAGTTGCCTGCTGAGCTGTTTGCTCAAGAACAGCAAGGCTAGTAGGACTACCAGAAAGAATACCATTTAAGACAGTTTTTGGTTTGCGACCTCTTCTCTTTCCTATATAAATGGTTCCTTTCTTGCTGACATTTATCTGTTGGCCCAATTTAGAGCCAAATGTGGCAGCAAGACTTGATACCGTATTATGAAGTTTGGATTGCACTTTCCCTTTATTACTTGATTCTACAGAACTTGAAAGAATCTGATTCAACAGTTTCTTTCTCTTTAAAGTCTTCATTTTATTTATTTTTCGGATAATTGTTTTCATTAATTGTCCATTGTTTCTCTTGGTAATTTTTTTATCTGGTTCCATCTCAAGGTCACTCATACTACAGACACTTGGCCTATGACTGTCATCTATGTCATCTGGATCCTGAAGTTGATCCTCGCTCTCAAAGAAATCACTGCTACTTCTATGGTTGTCACTTTCAGATTCTAGCTTGCTTGGACTTTCGGTGGCAACAAATGGAGCCACTGACAGTACAGGTGGCTTCATCTTGACTGGTGACCTCATTTGCCTCTTAGGCCTGCCTCTCTTTTTTGGAAAAGGAGACACAGAGAGACTTTGCTTGAAGGAAGGGATTTCAATTTCCGGCTGTAAAATTGGGGGTTCTTGTTCTTCCTTAGACTGTAAAGAAGAAAAAACTTTAGACGCAGGGATTTTTAAAGTCCTTTTAGGTGGCCCTTCTAGTTGAGGCATCTCCTTGGATTTAGGCCTTCCTCTTTTAGGCTTATAAATATCAGACAAAAGGTCACTAGAGACACACATACTGGAAGATAGTTTGTGAGTAGCAAAAGACTTATGAGATGGTTTTTCACTATCAGCTAAGAGAGCAAGAGATGGAGCTGTGGATTTGCTCAACTTTGGCAATCGGCGTTTAAGGAAGTCATGATCTACAAATGAAGGGGGTCCAATGTTTTTCATGAACTTGGCTGGCTCAGAATTACTATTTGATAGTGAGCTACATGAAACATTTTTAAAAAGCTCTGATCTTTCTAATTCTAGCCCTTTTGGAGACCGGCATGTGCTTCTTGCCACCACTTTAGTCCACCGAGGTTTTCTTCCTTTTCTTTTTTTTAATGGTTTGGACTGCAAACTAGTACTTAGGCTTTCAGCAACTTGGCAGTGTTTGTCTGATGTAGATACTGCACCCAGTTTTAAAAAAGGCTTATTACTAAATAAACTAGTGAAGTTAACAACTGAAGGAGTAAGAGTATGAATACTGGATTCAGAAGTCAAACTTGGCTTTTTTCCGAGGGAAGAGCTTATTCTTGGAATATCTATATGGGTAGTTTTTGAATCATTTACCTCTTTATCAATCCCTTTACATTCAATACTTATGCTATGACCCACTGACCTATGACCGACATTCAAGTGGGTACTTTCAGAAGTAAACTGGTTCTTTCCAACAGATTCAGAAATGTCTTCAGTAAGTTCTGCAGTAGAACTTAAAAGTAATGGATTAGGAGCCAACTGTGAAGAAGTTTAGGGGGACTTCTGGTTAAAGGATTAACAGATACAGTAGGTGATGGGGAAGGGAGATTGCTTTCTCCTACTGCACTGAAAGGGGATTTAGCTGTAGATACATCTGAAGCACCTCCCATTTGAAAGTCTGGGGAAGTGCAATATACAGGAGGTTGCTTTTCATGCTTTGAAGTTTCATAAGATCCCCTTTCACTGGATGAGAAACTGTCTTGCTGAATGCATGTTCCTTCATTAAACATTTCTTTCTCCAAATTAATGATTTCTTTCGAACTGAGAACTTTTCCAATATGCTTTCTTTATTCTGCCGTATAACATTCTTTTCAAAAGTTTTGCTGGTGGCACTGTCTTTCAGGGATTCAGAAAGTTCCTGACTTTCCTGATTATTGATGTTTGTACTACAAGAAGCCTTAAGTGGTTCCTGAGTGGGGGAGCAGTGCTTCGGCTTTAAGGTTTATGGCATCTTTACTGACTAGGCCTGCCAAAGGACAACTCACTAGTTTCTTTCCAACGTCCTTATTAACCAATCCTATTGCTGAACTTGCTACAATCTTCTTTGCACAGTCTCTGGCCACTAGGCCAACAGTAGAACCCAATTTCTTACCCAAATCTTTATTAACCAGTCCAACCACAGTGCCAAGTCCTAACTTCTTGCCAGAGTCTTTATTCACTAAACCTGGAACAATACCAATTCCTAGCTTCTTTCCTGGATCTTTGCTCAGCAGTCCTACTGTAGTGATAGTTCCTGGCTTTTTGCCTAAGTCTTTATTAATGAATACCGCTGTAGTGCCAGTTCCCAGTTTTTTCACAGAGTCCTTATTGACCAATCCTACTGCTGCATTAAACACTGGCTTCTTCCCAGGATCTTTAGTTACCAATCCAACTGCTGTGCTGATAGTTGGCTTTTTTATTAAGTCCTTATGTATTATTCCAGCTACAGAGCCAACACCTGCTTTCCTGATCAAATCCTTGCTAACAAATCCTGCTGTAGTGCCAGTTCCTAACTTTTTCGGTTTTGTCTTGGAAGACTTGGAGGGAGGACAGGTAGCAATGAGCTGTGCCAACTTTTCTGTTACACTAGTTCCTCCATTAAGTAATGCTCTGTCCTTTAAATCAAGATCCCGGCTACCAACAAGAGTAGATGGTGTTGCGTTAATATAATCTGCCATTTCTGAGTGTACTGGAGATAGCTTCTTAGACAAAAGATTGTTTTCTCCCTGTGAATGAAGATGGATGACTTCTTCAGACTGGCATTCAATGGCTGCAACATCATTTGCTTTCTTGTATAACTTTGAAGGGTCCTAAAATTTGAACAAGAAAAAAGTTAAAGAGGGAGTAAACCTTATACCACTTCAGCTTAACTTAACAATCCAACAAACTAATGGATCACATATCAGATATACAATAGGCAACAGAGGTTTTTTAATGTTATACTAATGTCACAGTATGGTAGCTCATCTGCTTCTGTATGAGAGACTATCATGGTATATTGTCTTTGTTGACTTTCAGTATGATAAAACTATGTATTAGTGGGTCTTTAGAAATACCCCTGATATTTTTGACATTTTTAAAATGGCAAATCAATACTCTACTTTCATCTTACTTTTGACTGAGTAAATATAAATGAAGCATATGAAAGTACCATTTTTGAAAAGAAAAATATTTTTAGCTACAGTATCCCATGGTCTTCTTCTAAAGTAACAGTTCACTGCCTACCTCCTTTTGACTTAAATGATTCTAAATCTACATAAGACAATCCCTGATCTACTTCTACTCTTTTATAACTCATTCTCAATTGTGGTCTCTTTTTATTTTTATTTTTTTTGGGAGACGGAGTCTTGTTCTGTCACCAGGCTGGAGTGCAGTGGCACGATCCTGGCTCACTGCAACCTCTACCTCCTGGGTTCAAGTGATTCTCCTGCCTCAGCCTCCCGAGTAGCTGGGACCACAGGCGCATGCCACCACGTCCAGCTAATCTGTGTATTTTTAGTAGAGACAGGGTTTCACCAGGTTGGCCGGGATAGTCTTGACCTCTTGACCTCGTGATCCACCCACCTCAGCCTCCCAAAGTGCTGGGATTACAGGCGTAAGCCACCGCGCCCAGCCTTCAATTATGGTCTTGAATGAACAGTAGAGTTCTCTCTTAATGTGGAATAGGAAAGACAGTTTAAAAATTCGTATTTTCTTCAGAATGTGTTTTAATATAAAATCTTAGAGTGGGAAGTAACATTTAAGTAATTTACTGGAAACTGCTGTCTAATTCATGAATCCTCACTATATACTCTAGAAATGAATTCACTACTTCACACAATAGTCTGTTTACTTTTGGATAACCATGAAAGAGTTCTTCCTAACTATAAAATATTCATGAAAGAAGTGAACAAATATAACTTATACTGTGTTTTTGAATAGGAAGACATAAAGATGACAATTTTCCTAAGCAAATTTATAAATTTAATGCAATCCCAACAAAAATACCAACAATTTCTTTAGCATTTAGAAAAGCTGATTAATGTTCAATAGTGAAAACATACATGCAAGAATAGCCAGAAAAACCTACAATGTAGAAAAGCCAGGGAATAACCATACCAAATATTATTTTTAAAGCCCGAGTCACTGAAACAGTATAGAACTGACAAATGAAAAGACAAATGAACCAATGAAACAGGATAGAAAATATAAAACCAAATTCAAGCATGTATGAAAATGTACTGCATGCAAAATGCTACAATCTAGTTCTATACAAAAAAAAAATTCCATATGCATTTAACTACATCCTTTGACCCAGAAATCCTACTTTGAGGGTCTATCCCAAGATACACTCTTAAAAAATAATGTCTGCACAAGGGTCTAAAATACACCATTTTAATTAAAAAAAAAAAAAAAAAAAACCGTTAAAAAATCCAAACAAGTATCTACAGAGGACTAGCTGAATAAATTAAGGTACATCTCTGTACAGTGGAATACTAAGAAACTGTTAACGAAAACAAAAGTAGGAGGAGTAGGAACAGATATCAGTATAGTGCTATGGAGTGATTTCCAGGATACATTATTAAATGAAAAAAAAGAAGGGTTAGAACAATGGTTATAGTATGCTATGCCTTGCCTAAGACATGTTATTTACCTTCTGTATAGGAAAATGGGGATGGGCTGGGCATGGTGGCTCACGCCTGTAATCTCAGCACTTTGGGAGGCAGAGGCGAGAGGATCACCTGAGGTCAGGAGTTCAAGACTAGTCTAGCCAACAGGGTGAAACCCTGTCTTTAAAAAAAAAAAGAAATTGAGGATGGAGAATATAAACATATATGCCTATCTGATATTTTAAAATGGAATGAACCAAAGATTAGTGAAAATAGTGACCTATTGGAAAATAAACAGGGCTAGAAGCTAGACATCTATGCATCTAAATGTATAGTTTTTAGTTTGGAAGTGTTTGAAACAAAGTTAGATATTATAAAGGAAAGCATCCCAAATCTCTAAATATTCAAAACAATAGGTTGGGTATGGTGGCTCATGTCTGTAATCCCAGCACTTGGGGAGGTCGAGGCGGGCAGATCATCTGAGGTCAGGAGTTCCAGACCAGTCTGGCCAACATGGTGAAACCCTGCCTTTACTAAAAATACAAAAATTAGCCAGGTGTGGTGGCACGCGCCTGTAATCCCAGCTACTTGGGAGGCTGAGGCAGGAGAATCACTTGAACCTGGGAAGCAGAGGTTGAGGTGAGCCAATATCATGCCATTGCACTCCAGACTGGGTGACAGAGCAAGACTACATCTCAAAAATAAATAAATAAATGCAAATAAAAATAAATGCATCTAACTATTCAATATATAGAAAATTAGTTATTTAAGTATATGGAAAATAAGTATTCTGAATTACTATAAAACACAATACTGAGATTCTACATCCTAAACCTTATTACATTACCCATAAAAAAAAATACCAGCCAGGTACACTGGCTCACACCTGTAATCCCAGCACTTTGGGAGGCCAAGGCAGGCAGATCACCTAAGGTCAGGAGATCGAGACCAGCCTGGCCAAGGAGGTGAAACCCCATCTGTACTAAAAGTACAAAAATTAGCCGGACATGGTGGCAGGTGCCTGTAATCCCAGCTACTTGGGAGGCTAAGGCAGGAGAATCGCTTGAACCTGGGAGGTGGAAGTTGCAGTGAGCCAAGATTGCGCCACTGCACTCCAGCCTGGGTGACAGAGCGAAACTCTGTCTCAAAAAAAAAAAAAAAAAAAAAAAAACCTCTGGGTGTAGTAGTTCATGCCTGTAGTCCCAGCACTCTAAGAGACCAAGACGGGTGGATCACCTGCGGTCAGGACATGGTGAAACCCCATCTCTACTAAAATACAAAAATTAGCTGGGCATGGTGGTGCACGCCTGTAGTCCCAGTTACTCGGGAGGCTAAGCCAGGAGAATCGCTTGAACCTAAGAGGTGGAAGTTCCAGTGAGCCAAGATCATGCCACTGCATTCCAGCCTAGGCAACAGAGCAAGATTCCATCTCAAAAAACAAAAACAAAAACAAAGAACCTCTCCCTCTCTCTTTTTTTAAGAGATCTGATCTTGCTCTGTCACCCAGGCTGGAATACAATGGTGCAGCTCATTGCAGCCTTAACTCCTGGGCTTAAGCAGTCCTCCCCACCTCAGCCTTCTGCGTAGTTGGCTCACAGGCAAAGGCCACCTTGCCCAGCAAAAGTAGTTGTGAATTGCACCCAGTGAGCATATTACTGGTAATACATATAGTTATTTTGAATTTAGATAGATGACTAACAGCTACATACATAAAATAACCATGTGAATATCACTAGGAATCAAAATACTGGAAGAAAAAAAAGATACAGCTATAAAATCAAAGAAGTAAAAGGGTATACTTTTAAGACAGAATTAAAAATACATGAGCCATGCACGGTGGCTCATGCCTGTAATCCCAGCACTTTGGGAGGCTGAGGTGGGCGGATCACGAGGTCAAGAGATCAAGACCATCCTGGCCAACACGGTGAAACCCCATCTCTACTAAAAATACAAAAATTAGCCGAGCGTGGTGGTCCCAGCTACTTGGGAGGCTGAGGTGGAAGAATCACTTGAACACAGGAGGCAGAAGTTGCAGTGAGGCAAGATTGCGCCACTGCACTCCAGCCGGGCAACAGAGCAAGACTCCGTCTCAAAAAAAAAAAAAAAATCATGAAGTCTATCTACCTCTCTAGCCAATAAAATGCCTACAAACATAAAAAACCCATTAGCAATGAACACCTCTACCACTCAAGACCGTGGTTTCCAAATACCATTTCCCATTAAAATGAACCAGGGCTCCTGCAGAAATGACTGTTTCTAAATATTAGACAAGAAATGTAAAAGATGATTCTAGTGACAGGTATACACCTCTAGATTCTTCACTTTGAATTAGTCAGTGTTTCTGTATTAAATTTCCCATAATAAAATGTGTTTATTGAAAAAAAAAAGTTCTTCCTAAGAGTAAAGTGAAACATATTTTTCTGCAACTTTCACTTACTGGTCCAAGTCTCACTTTCTAAACATCACAGAGTAAGTCTAATTCCTCTTCTTCCCAATGGCTTTCAGACATTTGAACTCAACCAAAATATTCAACTTCCTGACTCAACAGTTTCAATTATTTCTGGTCATTTTCTAATGGAAGTGTTTACGTTTGTAAATATCTCTCTTTACATGTGGCACCTAAAAATGAACACAATACATCCAATACTTGATTGATTCAGAATAAAGGGAACTATTTCTTCCTTTGGACTGGACCTTACAATTTTGCCCAAGGGGATACTGGCTTTGACAGTCTCATATACTACCAACATATGTTCACTTGAAATTAAAGAAACCCCACACACTTTCTTCACATTATATTAAAGAATTCCAGGGAGGTGGAGAAGGTTAATGGGTACAAAAAATATATATAAAGAATGAATAAATAAGACCTACTATTATTTGACACAGCACAACGGTGTGTCTATAGTCAATAATCATTTAACTGTACATTTTGAAATAACTTTTATAAAAGAGTATAAGTAGATTGTTTGCAACACAAAGGATAAATGCTTGAGGGATGAATACTTCATTCTCTATGATGTGATTATTA
The DNA here is from genome assembly GCA_036589455.1 of Ateles fusciceps. Taxonomy (NCBI): domain Eukaryota; kingdom Metazoa; phylum Chordata; class Mammalia; order Primates; family Atelidae; genus Ateles; species Ateles fusciceps. The sequence continues at coordinate 4,835,420 of JAZHEH010002047.1, forward strand.
CACACTGAATGCCTGTATGAAAACATCTCATGTATCCCATAAATACACTATGTATCCACAAAAATTGAAAATTAAACAAAAAACAATTCCCATTCTTTACTTTTATAGTTACTTTTAAAAACAAATATTAAGAGGTTTTAAATATTTTTAAAATATATTTATGCCTGAAAATGACACTTCTAATTTTAAAATTTATCCTTAAAAATGTGAACTGTGATTACACGCAATACTATTTATTAAAAATATCGTGTATTACATGCAGTTTTTTAAAAAAATGTGAGCAATACTGAATTAATGGAGCCAGAAAACACTGACTTCATTTATATAAAGGCCACAAAGAGGCAAAATTTATTATGATTTTTTTTTTTTTTTTTGAGATGGAGTTTCGCTTTTGTTGCCCAGGCTGGAGTGCAATGGCGGGATCTCAACTCACTGCAGCCTCTGCCTCACAGGTTCAAGCAATTCTCCTGCCTCAGCCTCCTGAGTAGCTGGGATTACAGGCACACACCATCACACCTGGCTAGTTTTGAATTTTTTAGTAGAGACGGGGTTTTTCCAGGTTTGTCAGGCTGGTCTCAAACTCCCAACCTCAGGTGATCCGCCTGCATTGGCCTCCCAAAGTGCTGGGATTACAGGCGTGAGCCACCACACCCAGCCTATTATGATATTAAAAGTCAAAAAATTGTTACTCTTGGTATGTGCAGTAATGAGAAGCCCAAGGGGTTCTTACTGGGTGCTAGCAATGTCATGCTAAATTTTTTTTTCCTTAAAGACAGGGTCTCACTCTGTGGCCCAGGGTGGAGTACAGGAACGTGATTATAACCCTGAATTTCTTTTTTTTTTTTTTTTTTAAGACAAGGTTTCACCATGTTGGTCAGGCTGGTCTTGAACTCCCAACCTCAGGTGATCCATCCGCCTTGGCCTCCAAAGTGCTTGGATTACAGGCGTGAGCCACCAAGCCCGGCCATAACCTTGAATTTCTAAGCTTAAGTGATCCTCCCACCTCACCCTTCCAAGTAGCTGGGACTACAGGCACAAGTCACCATGCCTGGCTAATTATTATAATTAATATGTATATTATTATTTATATATAATTAATTATGTGTGTGTGTGCGTGTGTGTGTGTGTGTGTGTGTATATATATATATATATATATATTTTTTTTTTTTTTTTTTTTTTGTAGAGATGAGGTCTTGCTTTATGGCCCAGGCTAATCTTGAACTCCTGTGCTCAAGTGATTTTTCCCTCGGCTTCCCAAAGTGCTGAGATTACGGGAGTGAGCCACCGTACCTAGCGAACACATTTATTTATTTTCCTTTTTTTTTTTTTTGAGACAGAGTTTTGCTCTTATTACCCAGGCTAGAGTGTAATGACACCATCTTATGTCACCGCAACCTCCGCCTCTCGGGTTCAAGTGATTCTCCTGTCTCAGTCTCCCGAGTAGCTAGGATTACAGGCATGCACCACCATGCCTGACTAATTCTGTATTTTTAGCAGAAACAGGGTTTTCTCCGTATTGGTCAGGTTGGTCTCGATCTCCCGAACTCAGGTGATCCGCCCACCTCAGCCTCCCAAAGTGCTGGGATTACAGGTATTAGCCACAGAGCCCAGCCTGCAAACACATTTCTTAAACTGAATGTTGGTTGCCTGAGATGGTTCAGTTTATGAAAATTCACTGAGTTGTTAAATTTATGACATGTTACTTTTCTATATCTATGTTATACTTCAATAGGAAGTTATTTTTTAAATTCTGTCTAAAAGTAAAGTAGAAACATATTCAGCTCCCTTAATTGGATAATGGATGTGTTCAACCCTGGTTTTTCACTTTTGCCAGAAATAAACATCTGACAGACATTAAATGCAGTTTAAAACAGAGTTCATATCCCACAGTAAATGGTCTACAACTAAAACCAACAAAAAACAAAACAAAACAAAAAGCGGGCCAGGCATGGTGGTTCACGCCTGTAATCCCAGAACTTTGGGAGGCCTAGGCGGGCGGATCACAAGGTCAGGAGTTCGAGACCAGGCTGGCCAACATAGTGAAACCCCATCCCTATTAAAATTACAAAAAATTAACTGGGCATGGTGTCGGGCACCTGTAATCCCAGCCTACTCAGGAGGCTGAGGCAGGGGAATCACTTGAACCTGGGAGGCAGAGGTTGCAGTGAGCTGAGATCACGCCACTGCACTCCAGCCTGGGCAACAGTATGAGATTCTGGCTCAAAACAAAACAAAAAACAAAAAAGCACAATGTTGGTTTCAAAGATCTTTTCTTCCAAAGCCTGATACTATATAAAGTAAATGAATGAGACAACATTAAGATTTTGAAAACTGTATTTAGTACTGATATTATCCTCTTACATTTGTAAGAACACTTTAAAATGACTGGTAAGAGGTTATCACTTTAAGAGAGTATATTATCAGTTAGGCACTGAAAAAGATGCTGTATTAAAATATAACATTAAGCATGTAAGTTTTTCCAACAGGAAAATAGCTTTATTCCAAATATACTCTCATTTAAAAAAAAGAACCAAAGTATAATTACTATCTTTCATGAATAAAGACTTTACACTTCAGATATTTCACTATATACATAAAAATAAACGTGTACATTCTTTTATACAAAGGAGCCAATAATGCTTGCTGTTTTGTAGCCCATTTGCTTTAAATGATATGACACCTTTATGTATACATAAATGAAGAATTAGACGATAAATTCAATGGTTTCACAATAGTCCATAATTCATAAAATCAACTACCTACTGACTGGTACATAAATAGTTTCTGGCTTTTTGTTACTATAAATAATATGGTAAACATTCAATTGCATTTATCTTTGAACACTTGTTCAATTACTTCCTTCAGATACATTTTTAAAGGTGAAATTACAAAGCCAAAGGATGTATGCGTTGGTCACACACCAGACAACCATATGTGAGAAAGACTTTTTATTCCCATTGTCAGTATTTAAGATGTCACAACCTTACATAAAGAATTCCTGGGCTGGGCACAGTGGCTCATATCTGTAATCCCAGCACTTTGGGAGGTCAAGGTGGGTGGATCATTTGAGGTCAGGCATTCGAGACCAGTCTGGCCAACATGGTGAAACCCCATCTCTACTAAAAATACAAAAAAATTAGCTGGGCATGGTGGCACATGCCTGTAATCCTAGGTTTTGGGGGAGGCTGAAGCAGGAGACTCGCTTGAACCCAGGAGACAGAGGTTGCAGTGAGCAGAGATTGCGCCACTGCACTCCAGTCTGGGCAACACAGCCAGACTCCATCTCTCTCTCTCTCACACACACACACACCCACACCCACACCCAGACTCACACACACACACACACACACACACACACACCCCACACAGCCAGACTCAGACACACACACACACACACACACACACACTCTTTTGGCCAGGCATGGTGGTGCACACCTGTAGTCCCAACACTATGGGAGGCTGAGGCAAGAGGATTACTTGAACCCAGAAGTTTGAGACTACCCTGAATCCATAGGGAGATCCATAGAGAGGGGGAATCTCTACAAAAAATAAATCTAAAAAAATTAGCTGGGCACAGTGGCACATGCCTGTAGTTTCAGCTACACGGGAGGCTGAGGTGGAGAATGGCTTGAGCCCGGGAGGTCAAGGCTGCAGTGAGCTATGATCACACCACTGCACTCTAACCTGGGAGATAGGGTGAGACTCTGACTCAAAAAATAAACAAAGACTTTTTATTGAATTTGTTTACATTTAACTATTTATTATGCTGAATGTCCTGTCACATGATTTTGCTGACCAGCTGTATTTCTTCAGCAGTGAAAAGCTGTTCAAGATCCTGGTCCATATTATTTTTCTACACTGTGGAGATCATTTCCAATTTAGAAGGGCCCTTAATATTTTACAAAAAATGCTCCTTTGTTTTGCACATTTTCCCCAATTTACCAGCTGTCTTTCACCTACTATTCTTCTTGAAGTTAAAATCTTAAACAAAAGTTTAAAAAAATTTTTATATAAAAGAGAAAAGGTCTTGCTATACTGCCCAGGCTGGTCTCAAACTCCTGGCCTCAAGCAATCTCCTGCCTCAGCCCCTCAAAAGTGCTAGGATTACAGGTGTGAGCCACCTCACCTGGCCAAAATCTCTTACGTATTCAAATACTTATGAAAAACTGTACTAATTACCTCACATATTCCTTATAACCCACCATATGATGCAATTACTATCATTATCCTATAAAATCCTCATTAATTGATAAAGAATGGTTTAGATATTGGCTAACTTGCCCAAGGTCACTTAACCAGTAAATGATTAAGAAATAATTTAAACATGGTCTGATTTTACAACTAAAGTTCTTAACCACTGTATTAAGTGAAATAGTCTCTTTAGCTTTATAGGTTTGTTTTGGCTATCTCTCTCTCTCCTTCTTTTTTGAGACTGATTTAGCTCTATCGCCCAGGCTGGAATACAGCGCCTCAATCTTGGCTCATTGTAACCTCCACCTCCCAGGTTCAAGCAATTCTTGTGCCTCAGTCTCCCTAGTAACTGGGATTACAGGCACCTTCCACCATGCCTGGCTAACTTTTGTATTTTTAGTAGAGACAGGGTTTCACCATTTTGGCCAGGCTGGTCTCAAACCCCTGACCTCAAGTGATCCGCTCACCTCAGTTTCACAAAGTGCTGGCATTACAGGAGTGAGCCACTGCGCCCAGCTCTCTCCTTTTCATTCATGAAAAAATATATTCCAGCCTAAGGCAGAATATAGTTTTGTTTTCTTATACTTGGAAAAATCATGTCCTCCTAAAGATGACAATCTTGACTACACTTTCAATTAATCCTTTTTTGGTTTATTTTCGTTTTTACTTTACTAGCTATGTTAAATTCTAAACATATAACCTGGGAGTAGGGAAGTAGCCTTTATTCCAAAAGGTTTGCTCATTGTTCTAAGAACATTACTCATTTCATGTCCATTGATTATTTATAATCAGTGTAATGTAATAATGTACTTATTACATATTCTTATTTGTATTTGGATCTTTAAGTTATTTGGGTTTTGTTTCATTCATATTTATGCTTATTCTTGTGCCACTAATATATGGATACTATAACTTCATAATTACATGTTTGAATACTTAAAAAAACTAGCTTTTTTCTTCTTGTATTCCTATAGAAATTCCTTCTTTTTGAACAGTATTACTGAGATTTAACTCACATGCCATAAAATTCACCTTGTTTTTGTTTGAGACAGGGTCTGGTTCTGTTGCCCAGGCTAGAGTGCAGTGGCACAATCTCGGCTTACCACAACTTTTGCCCCCCAGGCTCTAGTCATCCTCCTAACCTCAGCCTCCCAAGTAGCTGGGACCACACACATGCACCACCACACCCAGCTAATTTTTGTATTTTTTCCAGAGATTAGACTCTCACTTTGTTGCCCAGGCTGGTTCTGAACTCCTGAGCTCAAGCAATCTGCCTACCTCAGCCTCCCAAAGTGCTGGGATTACAGGCATGTGCCCCTGCACCCAGACAAATTCTCTTTTTAAAGTAAAAAATTCAGTGGGGTTTAGGAGTATCATCTGAGGTCAGGAGTTCAAGACCAGCCTGGCCAACATGGTGAAACCCCGTCTCTACTAAAAAAAAAAAAAAAAGCTGGGCATGGAATGCATGCCTACAATCCAAGCTACTTGGTAGGCTGAGGCAGGAGAATAGCTTGAATCAGGGAGGCGGAGGTTGCACTAAGCAGAGATTACGCCACTGCACTCCAGCCTGGGGTACAGAGCTAGACTCTATCTCAAAAGAGGAAGAAGAAAAAAAAAGAATTTATTTTTTCAGCAAGTAGTTACTAAGTATCTACTGTTGAGCACTGAGGATAACAGCAGTTAAAAAAAAAATTCCAAAAACCCCTTCCTCCATGGAGATGTCATTCTAATGCATGAGCAAAGTAGAGGAAATTAATAAAATATGTGGTGTATCACATGATAAAATGCACTATGGAGAAAATCAGAGCATGGAAGAATTGAAAAGGCCAGAGTGGGAAAGAATTTACAATGTTAAAACAGGCTGTCTGGAAAGTTCTGATTGAAAACTCATTTGTGCAGAAACCAAAAGGAGGTGAAAGACAAAGATGGATCCATGCAGGTATGTGGGAAAAAAACAGTAACCAAAAAGGCAAAGGCCCTGAGCCAGGAGCTTGTCTGTTTAAAGAATAGTAAAGAATCCAGGTTTACAGTACTACAGTAAGCAAGACAAGAATAATGTGGCAGGTGGTAGGAAAACAGACATTTTGAGTCCAAGAAAGGGGAAGCCATTGGAAGATTTTATGACGAAGAGGTGTATAACCTGACCATTCACTCAACAATATTTACTGGTGCCTATTCACTGTGTGGATGGATACTCAAGGAACAAGACAAACAATCCCCCATTCTCAAAGAACTTATACTGCAGAGAGAAGAACAATAAAGAAAAACAAAAAAACTTAAAGATTATTTGTTAGAAGGTGGCAAGTGTTATGGGATAAACAGCAAGTGAATACTAGGAGAAGGCTTACAGCATTAATTAGGCAATTAGGTTATGCTTCAATGATCAGCTAACATTTTGGTAACGACATGAAGTGAGAAAATTATTAACAGGAGCATAAAGAATGCGAGAGTGGCAGGATGTGACCAACTGACTCGGGAAAATAAGTGCTCAGAGAGGGATACATTAAGGAGACTGTTGTAAACTGTTTTAAAGGCTTGAGATTTTACTCTGAATGAAATGGGGAAGCACAGGGGATAGGGGATGCGGGGTGGGGGCGCGGGTTGAGCAGAAGAGTGATATGATCTCAAATCTCCAAATGGTCCCCCTAGCTACACTCTTGGCAAAGCTTCACCGGTAGAAGCTCAGAGCCTTGTTAGCAAGCTACTTATTTTGACAAGGCTTAGACTTATAGTGACTTAGATGAGGGTAGAAACAGTGAAAGTGATGATAGATAACGAAGACTGTTATATTTCTACTGTATAAAAATACAGTAAAAGAGGAAGACTGAAAATTATGATCAGGAGTTTAGTTTGAGATATGTTAAAACTGAAATACTAAACATCGAAGTAGAAAAGACTTAGAAGAAAATTCAAATTTGGAAGTCAACAGCATATTGACACTTAAAAGCTTGAGACTAGTTGACATAATCAAGAGAGGGTGAATGTAAACAGAAAAGTAAACTAAAGACTGATAACACCAAGGTAATGTAACATTAAAGATCAGGAAGACTGAGAAATCAGAAAAGAAGAAGGAAAAAAAAAGAGAAAGAATGAATGTGTGGTATCTTAGAACTCAAATGAAGCACATATTTCCAGGAGCAAAAATGCTGCTGACAAGTCAAGTAGAAATGAGAACATACATTTGTTTGTTGGATTTAGCATTGTAAGGGTCATTGGTAATCATGCAATAGCAGTTTCTTTATTATGGAGCAAAAACCTGATTGAAATGGATTTAAAAGAGAATGGAAAGAGAAATCTAAAAAGTAAGTAAAGAATAGCAAGGGACCCGTAAAAAAAAATAATAACAATAAATAGAATAGAATAGAATTATAGCATAGCATAGCATAGCATAGCATAGCATAGCATAGCAAGGGAAACAGAGAAGTGGGGTAACAGCTAGAAGATGAAGTAGAATCAAAGTACAGCGTGTGTTACCTAACAATGGGGATAAGTTCTAAGAAATATCTCTAAGAAATGTGATTTTGTCATTGTATGAACATCGTAGTTTATAGACGGTATAGCCTACCACACACCTAGACTATATGGAATAGCCTATTGTTCCCAGGCTACTAACCTATATAGCATGGTACTGTACTGAATATTATAGACGACTGCAAAAAAAAAAAAAAAAAGAATTTTTGTATCTAAACATGGAAAAGGTACAGTAAAAATATGGTATAAAATATAAAAATCTACTTATAGAAGATACAAGTACACCTGCATAGGGTACTTATCATGAATGGAGCTTGCAGGACTGTACGATACCCTGGGAAAGTCAATAAATGCTCAATCTGAAGGGCTAGGACATTACGGAACACTACTGTTGACTTTATAAACACTGAAAACTTAAGCTACACTAAATTTTAAAAAATTTTCCCTTCGTCAATAATAAATTAATCTGGCTGGGTGCAGCAGCTCACACCTGTAATCCCAGCACTTTGGGAGGCTGGGGCCAGCAGATCACTTGAGGTAAGGAGTCTGAGACCAGCCTGGACAACATGGAAAAACCCTGTCTCTACTAAAAATACAAAAATTAGCTGGGCATGGTGGTGGGTGCCTCAGCTACTCGGGAAGCTGAGGCAGGAGAATTACTTGAACACGGGAGGCGGAGGTTGCAGTGAGCCAAGATTGTGCCACTCACTATACTCCAGCATGGAAGACAGAGAGAGATTGTCTCAATAAATAAATAAATAAATAAATAAATAAATAAATAAATAAATAAAATAAGCTTACTTTTTATTAACTTTTTTTTACTTTTTGACTCTTTTGTGGTAACAGCTTAAAATGGAAAGATAATATACAGCTGTACAAAATCTTTCCTTTGCATCTTTACAATTATTTATTTAACATATCTTAAACTTATTTTTACTTTTTTTTTTTTTTTTTTTTGAGACAGAGTCTCACTCAGTCACCAGGCGCCAGGCTGGAGTGCAGTGGCGCGACCTTGGCTCACTGCAACCTCCGCTGCCCGGGTTCAAGCATTCTCCTGCCTCAGCCTCCCGAGTAGCTGGGACTACAGGCGCGCGCCACCACGCCCAGCTAATTTTTTTTTTGTATTTTTAGTAGAGACGGGGTTTCACCATGTTGACCAGGACGGTCTCGATCTCTTGACCTCGTGATCCGCCCGCCTCGGCCTCCCAAAGTGCTGGGATTACAGGCGTGAGCCACCGCACCCGGCCCCCTTATTTTTACTTTTTCAATTTTCTTATTAAAAACGAAAACACAAACAAACATTAGCTTAAGTCTACACAGGGTCAGGATCATCAAGATATCACTAGGTAACAGGAATTTTTCAGCTCCATTACACTCTTATGGGACCACTGAAATGTGATCTGTCATTGATCCAAACATGATTAGGCAGCACATGACTATAGTTTCTTCTCAATGTGGAAAATAATGGCATATTTGTCTTCTCAAAAGAAATACAGCCATAAAAGAAAAAAGAGGAATGCACTTATGAAGTTTAATATATACGTATGTATGTATATGTGTGTATAGGAATATAAAATCTACTAAACAACCACCCGGTTCTAATAGAATTGACTAATTTCATCTTTCATCCTCCGATATGAAATGCTACACTTCCCATGTACTAATCCTCACGTGCACAAGGGTCTACTACTAGTTTTTCTTTTCTTCTTCCTTTTTATTTTTGAGACAGGGTCTTGCTCTGTCATATAGGCAGGAGTTCAGTGGCAAGAACGTGGCTCATTGTATCCTTGACCTCCTGGGCTCAAATAATCCTTCCACCTTGGCCTCCTGAGTAGCTGCAACCACCAGCATGTGCAACCATACTCGGCTAGTTTGTTAGTTTTGTTTTTTGTTTTTTTTTGTAGAGAGGGAGATCTCACTATGTTGCCCAGACTGGTCTCAAACTCCTGGGCTCGGGCAATTCTCCCATCACAACCTCCCAAAGTGCTGAGATTACAGATACAAGCCACCGCCCCCAGCCAATTATTAGATTTTCTATTTGGCGTAACTGATTTTCTGTCTGCCCATGCACCACAACCACAATATTCTAACCCTTTTAATTTTTGTTTTATTATCTAATAAACCTGATTTCTAGTTGTTCTTTTCAGGAAAGTTTTGGCTACTCTTGCTTATTTTTCCATATAAACCTTACAAGTAACTTACCTAGTGCCAATTAGATTTGTTTAAAATTTTTTACCCAGAAGAAGTGAAGGCAGGAACTGGAACAGGTATTTGTAAATCCACGTTCATGGCAGCATTAGTCACAACAGCCAAAAGCAGGCTGCTTCACAGTCCATCAATAGATGAATAAATGAAATGTGGTATATACAACTGACTCTCGAATAACAAAAGTTTGAACTGTGTATATCATAGCACATGGAGATTTTCTTCCACCTCTGCTATCCCCAAGACAGCAAGACCAACCCCTAATCTTTCTCCTTGGCCTATTCAAAGTGAAGACAATGAGGATGATGACCTTATCAACTTCCACCTAAGGAACAGTGTAACTATATCATTTTCTATTCTCTTACTTTAAGACTACAGTATATAATACATATATATATATAATATGTGTTAATAGGCTATGTTACCGTTAAGGCTTCTGGTCAACAGTATACTATTAGCAGTTAAGTTTTGCAGGGGTCAAAAGTTATACTTGGATTTTCAACTGTGTGTGGAGTTGGTGCCCATAACTTCAGCATTGTTGAAGAGTCAACTGTACATCCAATGAAATATTATTCAGCCATAAAAGAAGAAAATTCTAATGAATGCTAAAAAACATGAATAAACTTTAATGATACTATGCTAAGTGAGGCAATATACAGCTGTACAAATGTATACTGCTTCATTTAGCATACTATGTGGCTCACACCTGTAATCTCAGCACTATGGGAGGCCGAGGCAGACGGATCACAAGGTCAAGAGATCGAGACCACCCTGGCAAACATGGTGAAACCCCGTCTCTACTAAAAATAAAAAAATTAGCCAGGCGTGGTGGTGTGAGCCTATAGTCCCAGCTACTCGTGAGGCTGAGACAGGAAAATCGCTTGAACCCGGGAGGTGGGGATTGCAGTGAGCCGAGAATGACCCTAGATAGCACCACTGCACTCTAGCCTGAGCGATAGTGCTATACTCTGTCTCAAAAAAAGATATTATGCTGCTAAGTGAAATAAGCCACTCACCAGAGGACAAATATGATATGATTCCACTTACATATAAGGTAACTAGAACAGTCAAATTCATAAAGACAGAAAACAGAATAGTGGTTACCAGGGGCTTCTCGGAGAGTCACTGTTTAATAGATACACAATTTCAGTTGGAGAAGATTTTTTAAAAATTATAGAGAAGAACGGACGGAGAGGGCTGCAAAACAATGTAAATGTACTTAATGTTGCCTCAGCCTCCTGAGAAGATGGGACTACAGGCACACACCACCATGCCTGGCTAGTTTTTAAAATGTTTTGTAGAGGTTGGGGCGGTAGCTCATGCCTGTAATCCCAGCACTTTGGGAGGCCCAGGTGGACGAATCATCTGAGGTCGGGAGTTTGTTGACCATCCTGGTCAACATGGAGAAACCCTGTCTCTACTAAAAATACAAAATTAGCTGGGCATGGTGGCACATGCCTGTAATCCCAGCTACTCAGGAGGCTGAGGCAGGAGAACTGCTTGAACCCAGGAGGTGGAGGTTGCAGTGAGCCAAGATTACACCATTGCATTCCAGCCTGGGCAACAAGAGTGAAACTCCGCCTAAAAAAAAAAAAAAAACCGTTTTGTAGAGACAGGGTATCTCTATGTTGCCCAGGCTGGTCTTGAACTCCGTGGCATAAGCCAGGCCGAGAGAACATTTTCCAGAAAAGTACAAAGCTTTAGTTTTTGGCATATAATCAAAAGAGAACCAAAACATCTGGGAACAGGAGTAAAAAAAAAATGCTCGACAGAAATATTAAAGAAAATTAAACATATAAGTAAAGAAACCATTTTAATAGAAAGTCACCAAATATTTTCTTTTCAAAAGCAGACCACAATGGACTTTCTTAAATTACAACACCATTAGATGCTGAACTTGAATTCTATATTCCCTACTGAAGCCCAAATTCTATCCTCACTTCACTGTCCTCATAGGATAAAAAATAAACCAAAACATGTTACTAGTGGAAGTTTAATTCCTTAAAAATTAAACTTCCACCAGTTATAAAATAATGGCAATGCTAATATAAAAATCATCATATGATGTAAACTTCCACCATCAAGAAGTTCTTCTTGCTATATAATTTAAGGAATAGACATAAGGTGCCAATTTGTCCCAGTGGCAAAGGACTAAAGTCTTCAGGGGTCTTTTTTTATTTAAAAAAAAATTTTTTTTTTTTTTTTTGAGACAGGGTCTCGCTCTGTTGCCCAGGCTGGAGTGCAGTGGCTATTCACAGGTGCGATCCCACTACTGATCAGCAAGGGAGTTTTGACCTTCTCTGTTTCTGACCTGGGCCGGTTCACCTCTCCTTAGGCAACCTGGTGGTCCCCCGCTCCCGGGAAGTCACCATATTGATGCCGAACTCAGTGCGGAAACCCGACTGGCATAGCGCACTACAGCCTAGAACTCCTGGGCTCAAGCAATCCTCAGCCTCCCAGAGTAGCTGGGACTACAGGCACGTGCCCCCGCGCCCAGCCTTCAGGGTCTTTTTAACACCTCTTTATTCTGAACATGAAAAACCACTTCAATAGCACATATCTGACTTCTTAGTCTTTCTCACAGGATTTCTCCCCCTTCCTATCATAACATAACAAGTTATGAAAGAAGTATAATTTTGAACTATGTACTCAGTGATTTTGACTCACAAAGTGAGATCAGACAGAAAACTTTACTTTCATCATTGGAAGTTTCGTCTTGTCTTCCTATTAATGAACTTTCGTAAAAGTTCCAGATTTTGTCAACTTATATAGGATCTTTAATTCTGATACCTCTCAAAAAGCTTTCACTTATTTCCATACAGCTGTATTTCAGAATTAATTACTAATATGTAATTATTGATCAGCCATATGTGAGCATCTCTGGAGAGATTTACAACCATTAAAATGAAATCAAAGATATGAGCAGACGACCATAAAAAGCAGTATATAAATTAGTGAGTCAAGGTAGTAATATTTAGGCTTCATTCTCTGGGACTAAAGAAGACATGCTTTCTAACAATTTGGTTCAATAATGATTCTTTCCATGAGCAAGATCAATAATGAAATGAGAAACATTCATATTCACGGTATCTCATTACGTACACCATTAAAACAAACCACAATACAGACTCCAGCAGATATCCTAAATATGAAAGTGAACTCTTCAATCAGCCAAATGCAGTACTGATTAGAGAAGTTCCTACTATATAATGAAAGCAAGATTTGAGGATGAACCTGATTAAACTAATTACAGTAGTTTTAATCTTCCTGGTATAGCAGAAGCTGCATAGCCCAATGGCAGCGATCTACTCTGCCCCTCCATTTAAGGGAGCAGATGCTTCCATAATAGAAGTTATTTTGGGAAAAGAGTGACACCCTATTTTATCTCTAAGGCTTTAGGACAGATCACACCCCCTTAGCTGTCTGTTTTGTGTATGTAAAGGGGGAAAAAAAGTTTTACTGAAACGTAAAAATTCAGGATAATTTGCATAATTGCAGCTGCCATGGAGAAGCTGGGCTCTGTGCCAAGTTTTCTCTTCTCTACCATAAGAATACCTCCAGCTCAAGCAGCTTTTAAAGTATACAATCAAGATGAAGGTAAGAGAACAGAATCCATCATAACAACACTTAGAGATATCTATACACAATCAGGTCTTCTTGCTTGAATAGCATTTGTCAACAAGAACATGGGAGTGAAAAGGTAAGAGTGGAATAATGTAGACATGCATTCTGGACCTTTTCATAAATAGGCATAATGAAAAAAAAAAATGCACTGAGAGATGGCACCCAGCCCATAGGGTACAGGTAAGACGAGAGAATGTTAACAAGTTTCAAATTCTCTGGTAAGAGCTAAGAACCTAGGCTGGACATGGTGTCTCACACCTGTAATCCCAGCATTTTGGGAAGCCAAGGCGGGCAGATCACGTGAGGCCAGGAGTTTGACACCAACCTGGTCAACATGGCGAAACCCTGTCTCTACTTAAAATACAAATTAACTAACTGGACATGATGGCACATGCCTGTAATGCCAGCTACTAGGGAGACTGAGGCATGAGAATCACTTGAACCTGGGAGGTAGAGGTTGCAGTGAGTGAGCCGCGACTGCACCAGTGTACTCCAGCTTGGGTGACAGAATGAAACTAACTAACTAACTAAATAAATAAATAAATAAAAGAAACTATTAAAAAAAAAAAAAAAAAAAAGAGCTAAGGAGCCTAAACACAAATAATTGGTTTAAAAAATCAAAACAAGGCCAGGTGAGGTGGCTCACACCTGTAATCCCAGCACTTTGGGAGGCCGAGGCGGGCGGATCACAAGGTCAAGAGATCGAGACCATCTTTTCCAACATAGTGAAACCCCGTCTCTACTACAAATACAAAAATTAGCCGAGCATGGTGGCATGCGCCTGTGGTCCCAGCTACTTGGGAGTCTGAGGCGGAAGAATCGCTTGAACCCAGGAGGTGGAGGTTGCAGTGAGCTGAGATTGCGCCAGTGCACTCTAGCCTGGTGACAGAGCAAGACTCCGTCTCAAAAAAAAAAAAAAAAAAAAAATCAAAACAAAACAAAAGGCACTTGGATAAACACAATACCCCAAAGTACTACTAATAAAATTGTTTGACTTGGGGTCATATGGTACCACCTACTAGGGGATAAGTCATTAAGAGGTGTTAAACTCTTTCAAAAGGTGTTGGATATCTAAAAATGTTTTGTCTTTCTTCCTTATTTTTTAAATTACAGATGGGGTCTTGTTATGTTGCCAAGGCTGGGTTTGAACTCATGGCCTCAAACAATCTTCCTGCCTTAGTCTTCTGAGTAACTGTGATTATAAGCCTGAGCCACCATGCCCAGCTTCAAAATGTATTCTTAAACTAAGATTACTTTCAGATATTTTTCTTTATTATGCATTTATTTTCTTTTTATTGAGCAGTCTCACTCTGCCTCCAAGGCTGGAGTACAGTGACATAATCTCAGCTCATTGCAACCTCCACCTTCCTAGTTCAAGTGATTCTCCTGCTTCAGCCATCCGAATAACTGGGACTACAGTTGCATGCCACCATGCCCAGCTAATTTTTATATTTTTAGTAGAGACAGGGTTTCACCATATTGGTCAGGCTGGTCTCGAACTAGTGACCTCAAGTGATCTGCCATGCCCAACGGACTTTGAGATGTTTCTAAATGGAAATACTATAGACAGCTTCACTTATCACTATGTGCCATAATAAAATACTTAAGGCTGGGCACAGTGGCTCACACCTGTAATCCCAACACTTTGGGAGACCGAGGCAGGCGGATCACTTGAGGCTGGGAGTTCATCACCAGCCTGGCCAACATGATGAAACCCTGTCTCTACTAAAAATACAAAAATTAGCAGAGCATGGTGGCAGGGGCCTGTAATCCCAGCCACTTGGGAGGCTGAGGCAGGTGAATCGCTTGAACCCGGGAGACAGAGATGGCAGAGCCGAGATCACGCTACTGCACTCCAGCCTGCATGACAGAGCAAGACTCCATCTCAAAAAATTTAAAAAAAAAAACTTAAAGGGAAGACTTTGTTCGAACTTTTATAAAATGAATGAGTTTTTTTTTTTCTTTTTTTGAGACAGAGTTTTGCTCTGTCACAAGGCTAGAGTGCAGTGGCACAAGCTCAGCTCACTGCAATCTCCACCTCCTTGTTTCAAGCAATTCTCATGCTTCATCCTCCCAGTAGCTGGGACTACAGGTGTGTACCACCATGCTTGGCTAATTTTTGTATTTTTAGTAGAGACCGGGTTTTGCCATGCTGACCAGGCTGGTCTTGAACTCCTAACCCTCAGTGATCTGCCCACCTTCGCAGCCACAGTTTTTTAAAAATAGCAATCTACAGATTGTTTTAAATAGTCATAAAAGTTTTACTAAAAAAAAAAAGTTTTACTATATAATAATATTTTTAGCAAATGAGAGAAAAGGAAATATTTGAGTAATACAGTTACGACAGTTTTTTTTTCCTCTGTTTTGTTTTGTTTTTTTTTTCGAGATGGAGTGTCACACTGTTGCCTGGGCTGGAGTGCAGTGCTGGATCTTGGTTCACTGCAACCTCCACCTCCTGGATTCAAGCAATTCTCCTGCCTCAGCCTCCTGAGTAGCTGGGATTACAGGCACCCGCTACCATGCCCAGCTAATTTTTCGTATTTTTAGTAGAGATGGGGTTTCACCATCTTGTCCAGGCTGGTCTCAAACTCCTGACCTCGTGATACGCCCAGGTATGGGCCACCACACCTGGCCGACAGCATATTTCAAAGCAACATCTTAAGAATAAGGAAATAAATCCTCATATTCTCAAGCTAGATTTTAAGCATTGTATTTTCGGTAACGATGATGGTATTTGTTTTATGCTTACAGATCTTCAGTCTTACTGAACTGTTTTTAAAGCATTTTCTGTGTTGCTCATAAAATGCAAAAATATAAAAGATCACCCTGACACTCAAGGAGCCAAAGAAACAGAGAAATCAATTAATAATAATTATACAATGTGCTATATGTTAAAAACAGAAATATATCCAATAGAAACAGAGGATAGAGTACCCTCCTAGAAAGGTTCAGGGAACATTTCACAGAATTGGGGGATGTCTGAGCTGAGTCTTTCCATTCCCTCATTCTCCTTCTTTTCTCAATTGCATAGTGAAACTTTTTTTTTCCTTTTTGCTTTTTAGAAATTCAGTAACCTTAAATTTGCTTTTCTAATTTTTCTTTTTCTTTTCTTTTTTTTTTTTGAGACAGAGTCTCACTCTGTCACCAGGCTGGAGTGCAATGGGATGATCTCTCAGCTTACTGCAACCTCCACCTCCCAGGTTCAAGTGATTCTCCTACCTCAGCCTCCCAAGTAGCTGGGACCACAGGTATGTACTACCATGCCCACGTAATTTTTGTACTTTTAGTAGAGATGGGGTTTCACCATGTTGGCCAGGATGGTCTTTATCTCCTGACCTCGTGATCCATCTGCCTCAGCTTCCTAAAGTGCTGGTATCACAGGTGTGAGCCACTGCACCTGGACTGTAATTTGTCTCATTTATCTTAGGTAATTTTAATTGTCAAGGTTGAGACAAGCAGAATTTTTAAGAGTCACCAAATATCCTTAAGAGAATGTCCACGTTTCATAAATCCTAACCGTCATAATTGCCCTAACCGTTGTATTTAAAAAACAGCTTAAAATAAAGTTACCAAGCTCCCCTGCCTTGGCTTATAATTTTCAGCATCTGCTTTTGATTTCTTCAGCAATCTTTTGGAGCCCCTCAACCCATAAAATCAAAGACTAGGCAAGGAACTACACAATAATCACACTCAGTAATTTTGCTAAGAAATTAAAAAGTGAGGCTGAGAAGCAGGTGCCATCTTGTTTCACTGTTTTTACTGTGAAAGTTACTATCAAATCCTACAGAAAGAGGTTAGGATCATCTTTGTGCTTTCATATATATTCTCAGATGTTAGTAATTCAATGTAGCTTGACTAAATATAGCAAAAATATTCTAGGGTTAGGATCATCTTTGTGCTTTCATATATATTCTCAGATGTTAGTAATTTAATGTAGGTTGACTAAATATAGCAAAATATTCTAGTGTGTGTATCTACCATCTGTGCATTTTTGTCAAAATGTCTTTATGTACCTCCTGAACTATGACTTCCTAACATAGTAGTAGAACTTTTAACTGCAAGCTTGTGTACTTGACTTTGATATGTTTTCCAAAAATAAAGGTAAAATATACACAGTAAATCAGGACTTGGCTGTTAAAAAATAAAGACTAAAAAAAGGTTAAATTTATTAGTTCAGTACCTATTTTGTTCCACAAGTGAGTTCTCGTTACAATTTCACCTTAATAATATGTGTCATTTCTGAAATATTTGTTGACATTATCTTCTTTTGATAATCAGTGTTCTCTCAATTTAGGTCATAGATTTTAGAGAAACTAAAGCATTAGGAATACCATAATCCAGATTGCAGAAAGATCCATATTTACAGTAAGCAGTTCCAGGGACGCCAAAGGTAATATGTCAACTACCACTCTCTTCCCTGGTAGATCCTTACCCAATCATATATTCCACTCCACCTCTCTGTCACCCAGGCTGGAGTGCAGTGGCATGAACACAACTCACTGCAGCCTTGACCTCCCATGCTCAAGTGATCCACCTGCGTCAGCATCCTGAGTAGCTGGGATAACAGATGCAAGCCACTATGCCTAGCTAACATTTGTATTTTTTATAGAGGGGGGGTTTCACCATGTTGCCAGACTGGTCTAGAACTCCAGAGCTCAAGTGATCCACCCACCTTGGCCTCCCAAAGTGCTAGGATTACAGGCATGAGCCACCATGTCCAGTCTGTAACTCTTGACATAAGGCATCTGCTGGTGCAAAATAATATTCATTTGTAGGTTATTAAGGAGGCCCTGGATGACACCCTCTTATTTTTCTACCATTTTGTTTGGGATATGGAAAGGTAGGCATTAGACACAAAACATTATTTTCCCTTTCTTCCTGGAAGATAATTCTTAATTGCTAGATTTTTAAGTGGTTAGTTTAAAAAATAAATACACATACAGAGAATCTTTGAACAGACCAGCAACACCCAAGGGTCAAGCTGAGCTTTGCCAGTTGTACCCTGAAACCCCAATATATGCCTTCCTTCCCTTCCTAATAGTGGCAACTATTAAATATGCTGCAACTCACCCTTTAAACCTGGTCTCTAATGCCACCTGCTGTTTCAATTCTGTGAGATAAAAGAAGCTCAACAAATCTGCCCCAATATTATATAGCTTGACTTTCACTATTTCATGAAAACCAGGGGTAGTTCACTATTAATTATGCATATATTTGTAAAATAAAAGTCAGGTACTTATCTGACTTTGTTAATATTTACTGCCTGGGCACAGTGGCTCACGCCTGTAATCCCAGCATTTTGGGAGGCAAAGTGGGGGGTGGATCATCTGAGGTCAGGAGTTCGAGACCAGCCTGACCAACAGGATGAAACCCCATCTCTACTAAAAATACAAAAAACAGCCAGCCATGGTGGCACACATCTGTAATCCCAGCTACTCAGGAGGTGAGGCTGAGGCTGAGGCTGAGGCAGGAGAATCGCTTGAACCCAGGGGACAGAGGCTGCAGTGAGCCGAGATCACACCACTGCACTCCAGCCTGTGCAACAAGAGCCCGGCCCCATTCTTTATATATATTTTCTTTTTCTTTTTTTTTTTTTTTTGAGACGGAGTCTCACTCTGTCACACAAGTTGGAGTGCAGTGGTGTGATCTCGGCTCGCTGCAACCTCCACCTCCTGGGTTCAGGCAATTCTTCTGCCTCAGCCTCCCCAATTAGCTGAGACTACAGGGGTGTGCCATCACACCCGGCTAATTTTTTTGTATTTTCAGTAGAGACAGGGTTTCACTATTTTGGCCAGGCTGGTCTCAAACTCCTGACCTCGTGATCTGCCCACCTCGGCCTCCCAAAGTGCTGGGATTAAAGGCGTGAGCCATCATGCCCAGCTAATTTTCTTAGGATTTACCTACAGTAAAGAACTTACAAATTCTTGTTTTATAGCACAACTGAGACACCCTGTGAGACATCCTAAGTGTGGATTCTCCCTTTATTATTAACTTTGTCCTAACAGCCATTCTCTTTCCAGCAAATTCTAACAAAGTTGTCAACACATAATTTTAAATATCACCTCTTCTTTGCATATTCTCTTGCTGAACACCTTCTGTGATTCTGTGATTCACATATACACTCTGTCTGTATGTATTTCTATCACGGCAGTTATCATGTTATAGCATAACTGTTTCTTTACAGTCCATGGAAAAATGAATAAATCAAAGAATGTTGTAACTCTACACTAGAGACTATGAGCAAAACTGATAGAAAACTGAGGGTGTGAAGGCATAACACCGAGAGAAATGTCTGATGGAGGCAACGGGGAGGGGGCAGGGCTGGGGGAGTATGGAGACAGCAAACCACCATGGCATGTATGTACCTATGAAACAATCCTGCAGGATGCAGGATGTGTACATGTACCCCATAGCCCAAAGTACAATAAAAAATTAAAAATTAAAAATTAAATTTAACCTCCTTTGTGAAAGTATAAAGCAAAAAATTAGTCCTTTTAAACAGTTATTGTAAGGGTAAAAGGCACAATAAAAATACAAATTTAAGATGAAAATGTTTATAATTATTACTAATGGTTGCGTAACTCTGCATACACTTAACGTACCAAATATACTAAAAACAGTGAACTTCACTTTCCATTTGGTGTGTAAAGAAAAAAGAAAACATTGAATTGTACATTTTAAAGGGACAAATTTCATGGCATTTCAATTATATCTCAATTAAAAATATATACATTTAATCAAAAAGTGGGCTAACTTAAAATAGGGTATAATTTAAAGGAACTATTATATCTAGAAAACCCAACGCACTATTTTTATCTAATAAATACAAATGAAAAAAAAATCCAAAACCTAGGTAATATCAAACTGATTTTTTTCCCCAACAACTCCATTTCAAAATAATTGGAACTTGTTTGCAGTGCTTTAAAAACTATCAGGCAAATAATCTATACTGAGCAACAGCTAAGGGCCCTATTATTATCCATTTTTCTTATTTAAGAAACATTAAGCTGGGCATGGTGGCTCATGCCTATAATCCTAGCACTTTGGGAGGCAGAGGTGGGGTGGATCACCTGAGGTTAGGAGTTTGAGATTAGCCTGGCCAACATGGCAAAACCCCATCTCCACTAAAAATACAAAAATTACCCAGGCATAGTAGTGTGTGGCTGTAGTCCCAGCTACCTGGGAGGCTAAGGTGGGAGAATTGCTTGAACCTGGGAGGTGGAGGTTGCAGTGGGCCAAGATTGTGCAACTGTACCCCTGCCTGGGAAGTGGAGCAAGACTTCATCTCAAAAAAAATAAAAAAGAGGCTGGGCATGTTGGCTCACGCCTGTAATCCCAGCACTTTGGGAGGCCGAAGCAGCTGAATCACGGCGTAAGAGATGGAGACCATACCGGCCAACATGGTGAAATCACTGTCTCTACTAAAAATACAAAAATTAGCTGGGTGTGGTGGTGCACACCTGTATTCCCAGATACTCGGGAGGCTGAGGCAGGAGAATCACTTGAACTCAGGAGGCGGAGATCGAGCCACTACACTGCAGCTTGGCAACAGAGTGAGACTCTGTCTCAAAAAAAAAACATTAAACTACCAGTTATATAGCATAATAAAATTTAAAATTCCAAGACAGGCTTTAGGTCTAATACTTGGATTCATGTGGGTTTTAATAATTCTCGGCTGGGCATGATGGCTTACACCTGTAATCCTAGCACTTTGAGAGGTTGAGGCAGGAGGATCGTTTGAGCCCAGGAGTTCAAAACCAGCCTGGGCAACATAGCCAGCTGTCTCTCTCTCTCTCTCTCTATATATATATATATTTGATCTTATTAAATTTTATTTTAAAATAATAATTCTCCATAAAAATCACTGAAATTCAAAATTATTTTTCAATGAACTGTTTCTTAAATCTATTACGATGGTATAGAATTTTCTTTTCTAAACAGAAAAATATACTTTGGACTGGAAATTATAATTATGGCTATAAATTTTATTTGTAATTCATTGTGCTCATGAAATCCACTCAACTAGATGAAAGTAACATCAAATAAACAATCCAATGACAAAAATGTTAGTAGCAAAGCACAAAATTTCAATGCTATTTGACTAACATGTAATCTGGTCATCATAAGTGTGAGACATGGTATCACGGTATGGTCAGGTGCAGTGGCTCACTCCTATTAATCCCAGCAGGTTGGGAGGCCAAGGCAGGAGGATCAACTGATCACAGGAGTTCGAGACCAGCATGGGCAACACAGCAAGACACTGTCTCTACAAAAAATAAAATAAAATAGCCAGGTGTGGTGGCACACACCTGTGGTCCTAACTATTTGGGAGGCTGAGATGGGAGGATCCCTTGAGCCCAAGAGGACAAGGCCACAGTGAACCACGATCATGCCACTGTACTCCAGCCTGGGCAACAGACTGTCCCTTAAAAAAAAAAAAAAAAAAAAAAGACACTGTCTCTAGGCCGAGTGCAGTGGTGCATGCCTGTAATCCCAGCATTTTGGGAGGCTGAGGCGGGTTGATCATGAGGTCAAGAGATCAAGACCATCCTGGCCAACACGGTAAAACCCTGTCTCTACTAAAAATATAAAAATTAGCCTGGCACGGTGGTGCGTGCCTGCAGTCCCAGCTACTCAGGAGGCTGAGGCAGGCGAATCGCTTGAACCCAGGAGGCAGAGGTTGCAGTGAGCTGAGATTGCGCCACTGCACTCTAGCTGGTCACAGAGCAAGACTTTGTCTCAAAAAAAAAAAAAGACTGTCTCTTCAAAAGAAGAGGGGAGGGTGGGAACAAAAAAATGGTATGCAATGGCAGTGAAATATTCCCTTAATCCCTTTCTGTTCACACAAGTTTCAGTTTTTAACCACTTGCTACAGGAAACATATTTTGGCCATTTTTAATTTGTCACAAAAACATTTTTTCAGGGGGTTAAGTATACCACGTGAACTACAATCACATATATAACCAGTTAGGCTATATAATTCCAAAAATAAAATTTTCTTTAAATGCTGGAAACAAATGTACCATTGCTCCATCTCAAGTTACTGTGTGATAAATATAAGTAAATATTATGACTTCCATCTCTACTTTTACTTTCTAAAATACTGCTGTAGAGAAATGAATGTACCATTCTGACAACTTATGAAATGGCAGACACCACATGTAACTGCATCAAAGCCAGACATGAATTTTTATAAAAAAATTACAAGTTTGGCTGGCAGCGGTGGCTCACGCCTGTAATCCTAGCACTTTGGGAGGCCAAGATAGGTGGATCACCTGAGGTCAGGAGTTCAAGATCAGCCTGGCCATCATGGTGAAACCCCATCTTTTAAAAAAAAAAGAAAGAACGAAAAAATTACAAGTTTTTCTTTCCACTTGGGAGGAAAAAAGAAAACAGGAAAACCTGCTATAAAATTAATAATGAGTCCAAGCATGGTGGCTCATACCTGCAATCCTAGCACTTTGGGAGGTCAAGGCAGACATCTGAGACCAGCCTAGCCAATATGGCAAAACCGCGTCTCTACTAAAAACACAAAAATTAGCCAGACATCATGGCACTCACCTGTAATCCCAGCTACTCAGATGGCTGAGGCACAAGAATCATTTGAACCCCCGAAGACGGAGACTGCAGTGAGCTAAGTCTGCACCACTGCACTCCAGCAAGTGTGACAGAGCGAGACTCTGTCTTAAAAATAAAATAAAAATAAATAATGAACATTTATTTCTTATAAAACAATCAGGAGAGTTCTACTTCTAGCAATATGGCAAGGTAAATACAGTGAAGAGTCTTTTATTACAAACAAAGTAACTCAAACCAGCATAAAATACAATGTTTCTTACACTGCTGCCTCACAGGAAGTAAGAAAAAGCTCCAAGAGAACCAAAAGAAAACAAAAAGGGGGCTGACCTAAAAAGGCATAATACAGCAGGAAAATGCATCAAGTCATGCACTAGGGGCAAAATAAGAGACCCCGGGAAAGATGTTAGTAACATACCCTAACTTCTGGAAAACTAAAGTCAAAGCCTCTCAAAGTAGTCATCATCAAATTAGGCTCCAAATTCAACCACAGATAAAGATTAACAATATACAAACTTTATCATCAGCCAAACTGTAAAAAAGAAAAAATTATTTTCATTGAAAATTACATTAAGTTTCTAAACTAATAGGTAAAAGTACAGGGAGCACACTAAAATACAAGTTAGGAAAATGGATTAGTCCTACCTATAAAACAAAATATTTAAAACTGTAAAATGGTGGCCAGGTGCTGTGGCTCACACCTGTAATCCTAATGATTTGCCAGGCTGGGGCAGGAGGACTGCTTGATCCCCAGGAGTTCAAATTACAGGGAGCTATGATCACATCACTGCACTCCAGCCTGGTGGAAAAAGGCAAGACTCAAACTCTTAAAAATAAACAAACAAACAAAAAATTTAAACAGAAACATCACTGATACTAAATGGAAAATCAGACTAGAACGAAGTACATAAAGAAATTCACTATATGATAAAGCAGTCTCTCAAATCAGAGAGGTAAAGATGGACTTCTTAATAATGGTGTTGGGGCGGGCACGGTGGCTCATGCCTGTAATCCCAGCACTTTGGGAGGCCAAAGCAGGTGATCACCTGAAGTCAGGAATTCGAGACCAGCCTGGCCAACACAAGGAAAGCCCATGTCAACTAAAAATACAAAAATTAGCTGGGCATGATGGCACACATCTATAATCCCAGCTACTCAGGAGGCTTAGGCAGGAGAATTGCTTTAACTCAGGAGGAAGAGGTTTCAATGAGCTGAGACTGTGCCACTGCACTCCACCCTGGACGAGAGAGCAAGACTCCGTCTCAAAAAAAAAAAATAATAATAATGATAATAATAATAGTGTTGGGACAACCATGTTCCATTTGGAAAGAGATAAATTTGGAACTATAACTCGTAAACCGTAACAAACTCCAAATAGATCAAGAATTTATGTTAAAAATAAGATGCTAAAAAGATCTGCAAAACAACATAAGACAAAAAACAAACTGGAAAAAAAAGTAATCCCAGCACTGTTGGAGGCTGAGGCAGGCGGATCACGAGGTCAGGAGTTCAAAACCAGCCTGACTAACATGGTGAAACACCATCTCTACTAAAAACAGAAATTAGCCAGGTGTGGTGGTGCATGCCTGTAATCCCAGCTACTCCGGAGGCTGAGGCAGGAGAATTGCTTGAACCCAGGAGGCACAGGTTGCAGTGAGCTGAGATCGTACCACTGCACTCCAGCCTGGGCAATACAGCAAGACTCCGTCTCAAACAAAAACCCACTATTTTCAGTAGCTAACTCACTGAACAGAAAATAATCCACTCTCATTTCACAGTAAGTAAAAGCAGTGTTTCCCAAATCTGTTAGAATCTAAGAAATACCTGAGGCATATATTAAAATACTGAATTATCTCTGTTGGCAGATGACACAATTTTATATGCAGAAAACTCTAAAGCATCAACAAATTACTCAAGCTAATAAATAAATTCAGCAAAGTTGCAGGATACAAAAGCTACATGCCAAAATCAGTTGTGGCCAACACAGTGGCTCACACCTGTAATCCCAGCACTTTGGGAGGCCAAGGAAGGAGGATCACTTGAGGTCAGAAGTTCAAGACCAGTTTGGCAAAATAGCAAGACCCCATCTCTATAAAAATAATTTTTTTCTTTATTAAAATAAACAAAATATTCGTTAATTTTTCATAGTCAAAGTAACCCTTACTATCTTAATCTATCAGTTCCTCAATTCAGATAGCAAGTGTGATAGGAGAGAATAACTGAAAACCTCTCAGACACTAAAATACTGGCAGAAGATGTTTCAAACAATATTTTCATTGTAACTACTATATAATAATTCCATTTTTCTGACAATCCACAGGAGACTCTAAAATTAAGTCTTTTGTTTTTTTTTTTTTGAGACAGGATCTCACTCCGTCACCCAGGCTGGAGTGCAGCAAGCAGCCTGCCCAGTTAAAACTAAGTCTTATTTTTTAACTAAAATAGGCTGACGGAAGCCACAGTGAACATATACAGAACAAAAATTTTCACTGAAAGTAAACTGATTAGATAATTAACTTTTATATAGCAAAATGTTACTCAGAAAAATGACATCTGAACAAATCTAGAAATTGACAGTTGAAAATCATATTAACCTACAAATTCTCAACTTTTGAACCTCAAATGTAAGTCTGACATTTTTAAATATATTAAAAATTTCCAAGTAATAAAAGTATGAAATGAGGCAACATACTATGTATTAGCCATGCATGATATATGATGCATGAATTATCAAGCAGAATAATCTTTTTTAAAGAAAATAAAGAAGACTTTATACTGAAAATGTCTTCAGGTTTCCCTTTGTTTGCAAAATACCACCACAGTTAAGAACTCACAGGAACCAAGGTTTATGCAAAGAAACATTAGAAGAATAACTCTAAATGTGGAATTCTCTTTTTTTTTTTTCTTTTTGAGACGGAGTCTTGCTCTGTCGCCCAGGCTGGAGTGTAGTGGCAGAATCTCACTCACCTCAACCTCCAACTCCTGGGTTCAAGCGATTCTTCTGCCTCAGCCTCCTAAGTAGCTGGGACTACAGACAGGTGCCACCACGACTGGAAAAGTTTTGTATTTTTAGTTCAGACAGGGTTTCGTCATGTTGGTCAGGCTGGTCTGGAACTCCTGACCTCATGATCTGCCCCCTTGGCCTCCCATAGTGCATGGGCATTCTCTTTTGTTTCTAATTCATTAGCCATCTTCACTACACTGAAACTACAAAATTCCCAGGGGGGATTGTTGCAGTTTTATATACTTACAATGTCTTTCTAGATTTTCTCAGGAGATTCTGAGATTTTATTCCCTCTCTGGAGATTTTCCAAACTTCAACCCACTGTCAATTATTCCTTAACAAGATATTAAAATTAAGAGTAGGACACAAATCAAGATTCTTTCATGAACAAATCAAGATTGATTCTTATTCTCTAATTTCCCCCATGGTCACTAAAGGAGAAAATATTACCCTTTATCACAATCTCAATAGGAGTTCCCCTTCAGGAGTGTTTCTTTTGGAGCACTGAAGATAAAGTAGAAAGACAAAAGATCTTAGACTTCTTTCTCTTTTTTTTGAGACAGAGTCCTGCTCTGTCACTCAGGCTGGAGTGCAGTGGTGTGATCTCGGCTCACTGCAACCTCTACCTCCCAGGTTCAAGAGCTTCTCTTACTTCAGCCTCCTGGGTAGCTCGGGATATAGGCGCTCACCACCATGTCCAGCTAATTTTAGTATTTACACACCCAGTTTTGTTTTTGTTTTTGTTTTTTGAGACAGAGTTTCGCTCTGGTTGCCCAGGCTGGAGTGCAATGGCGCAATCTCGGCTCACCACAACCTCCGCCTCCTGAGTTCAGGCAATTCTCCTGCCTCAGCCTCCTGAGTAGCTGGGATTATAGGTGCACACCACCACGCCCAGCTAATTTTTGTATTTTTAGTAGAGATGGAGTTTTACCATGTTCCACCCACCTCCATCTCCCAAAGTGCTGGGATTAGTCTTATGTTTTAAAAAAAACACCACCTATCAAGCCAGGCACAGTGGCTCACTGGCATGGTGGCTCACACCTGTAATCCCAGCACTTATGGAGGCTGAGATGGGAGGATCACCTGAGCCCAGCATTTCAAGACCAGCCCAGGCAACATAAGGAGAACCCCATTTCTCCAAAAAATGAAAATATTAGCCAAGTGTGGTGGCACACACCAGTAGCCTCAGCTTCTTGGGAGGTTGAGGTGGTAGGATTGCTTGAGCCCAAGAGGTCAAGATGAAGGCTACAGTGAGCCCAATCACGTCACTGCATTCCAACCTAGGCAACAGCAAGACCCTGTCTCAAACAAACAAAACTACATATATATAATTATGAATTATAAATGTAATAGGTAATTTCCACACATTAAGATGGCTATAATTTTTTTAAAACACAGAATAACTGTTACTGAGGATGTGGAAGAATCAAAACACTTCTGAGTTCCTGGTGGGAATGTAAAATTGTACAACCCCTGTGGAAAACAGTATAGTAATTCTTTCAAAAAATTCAACACAGAATTACAATGTCCCAGCCAGGCACTGTGGCTCACATCTAATCCCAGCACTTTGGGAGGCTGAGGTGGACAGATTGCTTGAGTCTAGGAGTTCAAGATCAGCCTGGGCAACATGGTGAAACCCCCGTCTCTACTAAAAATAAAAAAATGAGCCAGGAATGGTAGTGTGTGCCTGCAGTCCAAGCTACTCAGGAGGCTGAGGTGGGAGAATCACCTGAGCCCAGGAGGTCAAGGCTGCAGTGAGCTATGATTGCATCACTGCACTGCAGCCAGGCCAACAGGAGTGAGACCCTGTCTTTAAAAAAAAAAAAACAAAAAAACACCACAAATATACCCAAAAGTAAAAGCAGGGACTCAAATATTTGTACATCCATATTCAGCGTTAGTCACAGTTTTTAAAAGCTGGAAGCAACACAAGTGTCCGTCCATAGGTGGTCAAGATTAACTTATCTAGCAAAATACTACCCAGAAAAGTAACAACTGAACAAATCTAAAAATTAATAGTTGACAATCATATTAACCTAAAAATTCGCAAACAGCTTCTGAATCTGACATATCCACAGAATGGATAAACAAAATCTGGTATATACATACACTGGAATATTATTCAATCTTAAAAATGAAAGCAACTCTGACCTGCTCTAAAATGGACTAACCTTGAGTACATTATGCTAAGGAAAATAAGCCAGTTACTTCAGGATGAATATTGTATGATTCTACTTATATGAGGTAATTACAGTAGTCAAATTCAGAGACAGAAAGTAGAATAGTGGTTTTTGCCAGGGGCTGCAGGAGGAGAAAATGAAAAGTGAATATTAAGCGTCAGCAGAAAAAATATCAAAAATATCTGGAGCTGAGGGATGCGGATGGTTGCATAACAATGTGCAGCTACCTAATGGCACAAAATTATACGCTTACAAATGATTAAAATGGAAAAGTTAGGTTATATGCATTCTACCACAGTTTATATATATTCATACACATACATATACATACACACATATTTATTTAAGGAAACTATATATATGTAATGTAATTGTTAAAATTATAAATATAACAGGTAATACTGGTGTAGAAGTAATTACAGTTTTTGCATTGTTGAAATTTGCCACTTAATATTGGAATATGTTCTTTTATTTTTATTGTTTTGAGATGGAGTTTTACTCTTGTTGTCTGGGCTGGAGTACAATGACGCGATTTCAGCTCACCGCAACCTCTGCCCCCAAGGTTCAAGTGATTCTCCTGCCTCAGCCTCCTGAGTAGCTGGGATTACAGGCATGCGCCACCATACCTGGCTAATTTTTATATTTTTAGTATGGATGGGGTTTCTCCATGTTGGTCAGTCTGGTCTCGAACTCCCGATCTCGGATGATCCACCCGCCTCAGTCTCCCAAAGTGCTGGGATTACAGGTATGAGGCACTGCACCCTGTCAGAATACATTCTTAAATGTGATTATGTTATATATAATTTTAATGTACATTTCCCACTTTATGTTTTTTGCTAATGACTTACTACTTGCTGTTTATTTTATATTTATTTTAGACTATGGAAATGTTAGGCAAAATGCAAATTCAAGCGATTTTGTTATTTGGGTTTAAAATGGGTCATAAAGCAGCAGAGATAACTTGCAACATCAACAACACACTGGCCTAGGAACTGCTAACGAAGGTACAGTACAGTGGTGGTTCAAGAAGTTTTGTAAAGGAGATGAGAGCCTTAACGATGAGAAGCATAGTGGCTGGCTGTCAGAAGTTGACAACGACCAACTGAGAGCAATCATCAAAGCTGATCCTTTTATAACTACATGAGAAGTTGCTGAGGAACTCAACTTCAACCATTCTACAGTTGTTTGAAATTTTACACACCAACAACGAACAATTTCTTAATCAGATTGTGATGTGCGACAAAAGCGGATTTTATATGACAACCGGCAACAACCAGATCAGTGGCTGGACCCAGAAGAAGCTCCAAAGCACTTCTCAAAGCCAAATTTGTACCATAAAAGGTCATGGTCAGTGTTCGGTGGTCTGCTGCTAGTCTGATCCACTACAGCTTTCTGAATCATGGCAAAACCATTACATCTGGGAAGTATGCTCAGCAAATTGATGTGATGCACCAGAAACTCAGTGGCTGCAGCCAGCATTGATCAACAAAAGCAGCCCAATTTTTTCCCCACGACAGCGCCTGACTGCATATCATACAATCAACGCTTCAAAAGTTGAATGAATTGGACTACTAAGTTTTGCCTTACCTGCCATATTCACCTGACCTCTCCATCAACCGACTACCACTTCAAGCACTGACAACTTTTTGCAGGGAAACCGCTTCCACAACCAGCAGGATGCAGAAAATGCTTTCCAATAATTTGTCAAATCCAGAAGCATGGATTTTTATGTTACAGCATTAAACAAACTAATTTCCTGTTGGCACAAATTTTGATTGTAATGGTTCCTTTTTTGATTAACAAAGAAAGATGTATTTGAGCCTAGTTGTAATGATTTAAAGTTCATGGTCAATGGCCGGGCACAAGGGCTCACTCCTGTAATCCCAGCACTTTGGGAGGCTGAGGCAGGCGAATCACCTGAGGTCAGGAGCTCAAGACCAGCCCGGCACACATGGTGAAACCCTGTCTCTACTAAAAATACAGAAATTAGCCGGGTGTAGTGGTGAGCACCTGTAATCCCAGCTACTCAGGAAGCTGAGGCAGAAGAATTGCCTTAACCCAGGAGGTGGAGGCTGCAGTGAGCTGAGACCATGCCACTGCACTCCAGCCTGGGCAACAAAAGGAGACTCTGTCTCAAAAAAAAAAAAAAAAAAAAGATTCATGGTACAAAACTGTAATTACTTTTGCACCAATCTATTTATACATATATATCAATATAACTCAGACATTAGCCTACATACTATACTAGCATGGATTATGGACAGAAAACTTTATCCTTTGAGGTATCTGATGCCACTTTATCTTCATCCTTTGCTATTGTTTCTTACACTGCCTTCTATCTTTCCATTTTCCTATTATTTTATTGTATTCCTGCTACAGTACCAGTGTCTATTACTTTCAGTTTACTTATTGTTTAAGTTCTAACTGTAAGGACCACCAAAGAGGTTGCTTGACCCCATTCAAAATATTGTATGTAATCTATGGCCATTGGGAGTTTATAATTTTAAAATTATACATAGTATTTCAGTAGACAAAAAACACTATTTTCAGTAGCTAACTCACTGGACAGAAAATAATCCACTCTCATTTCACAGTAAGTAAAAGCAGTGTTTCCCAAATCTGTTAGAATCTAAGAAATACCTGAGGCATACATTAAAATACTGAATTATCTCTGTTGGCAGATGACACAATTTTATATGTAGAAAACCCTAAAGCATCAACAAATTACTCAAGCTAGTAAATGAATTCAGCAAAGTTGCAGGATACAAAAGCTACATGCCAAAATCAGTTGTGGCCAACACAGTGGCTCACACCTGTAATCCCAGCACTTTGGGAGGCCAAGGAAGGAGGATCACTTGAGGTCAGAAGTTCAAGACCAGCTTGGCAAAATAGCAAGACCCCATCTCTACAAAAATAATTTTTTTTCTTTATTAAAATAAACAAAAGGAGGCTGAGGCAGGAAGACTGCTTCAGTCCAGGAGTTTGGGGCTACAATGAGCTATGATTATGCCACTGCTCTCCAGCATGGGCAGCAGAACAAGACCCTATCTCTAAAAAACAATTAAAAATAATTATTAAAAAATTAGTGTATTTCTATGTATTTACAATGAGCAATCCAAAAAATAAATTTAAAACAATTCTGCAAATTTGATGCAATTTGCAACAGCATCAAAAATAAATACACAGGAATAAATTTAAGGAGGTAAAAGGCTTGAACACCAAAAATTTTATAAAATATTGCTGAAAGAAATTAAGGAAATCTTAAATAAACAAAAGACACCCCACATTCATGGATTTCAGGACTTCATATTAAGATGACAATACTACCTAAAGTCATCTGCAGATTCAATGTAATCTCTATCAAATTCCAACACTGTTGTTTCCAGAAACAGAAAACCCCATCCTAAAATCCATATGGAATCGCGAGAACCCCAAATAGCCAAAACAATTTTGAAAAAGAACAAAGTTGCAAGACTCACACTTCCTGATTTCAACTTACTGCAGGCCAGGCATGGTGGCTCACAACTGTAATTCCATCACTTTGGGAGACCAAGGCAAGAGGATCACTTTAGCCCAGGAGTTTGAGGCTGCAGTGAGCAGCCTAGCCTGGGTGACAGAGCAAGAACCTCTCTTTAAAAACAACAAACAGGATGGGCACAGTGGCTCACACCTATAATCCCAGCACTTTGGGAGGCTGAGGCAGGCATATCACTTGAGCTGAGGAATTTAAGATCAGCCTGGCCAACATGGCCAAACCCTGTCTCTACTAAAAATACAAAAATTAGCCAGGCATGGTAACAAGCACCTGTAATCTCAGCTACTCGGGAGGCGGAGGCAGGAGGCAGGAGAATCACTTGAACCCAGGAGGTGGAGGCTGCGGTCTCTAGCCAAGATCATACCACTGTACTCCAGCCTGGGCGACAGAGTGAGACTCCATCTCAAACAAAACAAACAACAAACATGAACTACAAAGCTACAGTAATGAAAACAGTGTGGTACTGGTAGAAAGACAGACATATAGACCAATGTAATGGAATGAAAGAGAGTCCTGAAATCACATATATGGTCACTAATTTCCTTTTTTTGAAACGGAGTCTCACTCTGTCACCCAGGCTGGAGTGCAGTGGCATAATGTCAGCTCATTGCAACTTCCGCCTCCCGGTTTCAAACGATTCTCCTGCCTCAGCCTCCTGAGTAGCTGGGATTACAGGCGTGCGCCACCATGCCTGTAATTTTTGTATTTTTAGAAGAGACGGGGTTTTACCATGTTGGTCAGGCTGGCCTTGAACTCCTGACCTCGTGATCCGCCCGCCTTGGCCTCCCAAAGTGCTAGGATTACAGGTGTGAGCCATCGCACCCAACTACTAATTTCTTTTTTTAAACTAAGGTGCCAAAACCATTCATTCAATGAAGAAAGGATACTCTCTTCAAGAAATAATGCTGAAAAAACTGAATATCCACATGCAAAGGAATGAAGCTGGACTCTTACTTTAAACCATATACAAAACTTAAATTCAAAATGGATAACAGACCTAAACATAAGAGCTAAAATGATAAAGCCCTTAGGAAAACATAGAGGCAAGACTTTCACAACATTGGATTTGGCAGTGATTTCTAGGATATGACACTAAAAATACAGGCAATAAAAGAAAAAACAAACTGCACCTACTTTTCATCAAAACTGAAAGCTTTTTTTGCATCAGAGGACACAAAAGAAAATGAAAAGACTATCCACAGAATGAGAGAAAATATATTTAAAATCCTATATACAGATTAAATAAAGAACTTGGACAATTCAACGACAAAAACACAATTCAAAAGTACTCAAATGATTTGAACAAACGTTTCTTCAAAGAAGATACACAAATGACCAATAAGCACATGAAAAACTGATCAACACCATTGGTCTTAAGAAAATGCAAATCAAAAACCAGCGCCCTACAACTTAAGAAAGGGGGGAGAAAGGAAGAATGAATTAAGAAAATCTCATGAAGATTCACAGAAATCAGAAAACTCATGCATTGCTGGTGGCATATGAAATATGAAAGCCACTGAAAAAGTGTACAGTTTCTGAAAGAGTTAAATAAATAATTACCATATGACCCAGCGATTATATTCCCAAGTACATACTCAAAAATTCAAAGCAGGAACTTGAACAGATAATTGTATGGCAACATTCACTATAGCATTATTCACAAGAGCCAAACATTGGATGTGAACCAAGACTCCATCAACAGATGAATGAATAAAAAATAAAGTGGTAAAGCCAGGCATGGTGGCTCACGCCTGTAATCCCAGCACTTTGGGAGGCTGAGGCAGGCGGATCATGAGGTCAAGAGATCGAGACCATCCTGGCTAACATGGTGAAACCCCGTCTCTACAAAAAAATATAAATAAATAAATAATAAAAATAAAGTGGTGGCGAAGCACAGTAGCGCATGCCTGTAATCCCCACACACTGGAGGCAGATGCGGGCGGATCACCCGAGGTCCAGAGTTTGAGACCAGCCTGACCAACATAGAGAAACCTCGTCTCTACTAAAAACAAAAATTAGCCAGGTGTGGTGGCATATGCTTGTAATCCCAGCTACACAGGAGGCTGAGGCAGGAGAATCATTTGAACTGGGAGGCAGAGGTTGTGCCACTGCATTCCAGCCTGGGCAAGAAGAGTGAAATGAAGAAATAAAAGAAGACAGGAGTGGAGGGGAGGGGAACCAAGGGGAGGGGAGGAGAGGAGAGGCGGGAGGAAAGGAAGGAAAGAAAAGCAAGGAAGGAAAGGAAAGGGAAAGGAGGAAAGGAATAGTGGTATATCCATTCTATGGATTATTCAGCCTTGAAACGGGATGAAGTTCTGGCACATGTTACAATATAGTTTCACCTTGAGAACATTATGGTAAATGAAATAAGCCAGACATAAAAGGAAAAATATTGTATGATGACACCTATATGAGTTAGCTAGAATAGGCAAATTTACAGATGCTAAAAGTACATTAGATTTTTTTTTTTTTTTTGAGATGGAGTTTTGCTGTTGTTGCCCAGGATAGAGTGCAATGGTGCAACCTCGTCTCACTGCAACCTCTGCTTCCTAGATTCAAGCTATTCTCCTGCCTCAGCTTCCCGAGTAGCTGGGATCACAGGCACCCGCCACTACAGCCGGCAAATTTTTTGTATTTTCAGTCAAGACGGGGTTTCATCATGTTGGCCAGGCTGGTCTCGAACTCCTGACCTCAGGTGATCCTCCCACCTCAGCCTCCCAAAGTGCTGGGATTACAGGCAGGAGCCACCGCACCCAGCAAGTACATTAGATATTATCAGTCACTGGGGACAGAAGAAATGGAAGATATTGTTTAATGGTTACTGAGTTTTAATTTGGGATAATGAAAAAGGTGTAGAAATAAACAATTTTGGCTGTGCTAGGTGGCTCATGCCAGTAATTCCAGCACTTTGGGAGGCCAAGGTGGATGGATCACCTGAGGTCAGAGTTCGAGACCAGCGTGGCCAACATGGTGAAACCTCGTCTCTACTGAAAATACAAAAATTAGCTGGGCGTGGTGGCACATGCCTGTAATCCCAGCTACTCAGGAGGCTTAGACAGGAGAATCACTCAAACCTGGGAGGCAGAGGTTGCAGTGAGCCAAGATGGCGCCACTGTGCTCCAGCCTGGGCAACAAGAGTAAAACTGTCTCCAAAAAAAAAAAAAAAAAAAAACAGTCTTAAAAAATATAAATGACATGTCTAAATTACTCTAAATAGTAGAGTCTATGACTACTATAAATTTAAGACTATGTCACATAATTCAAGAAAGTGAAAACTGCATTTATGAAACAACTTGAGTTTCGCCTTTAAAAACTGCATAGTTAACATAATCATTCAGGTGCTACCATGACAGCAAATAATTTATATATTTTTTCCAAGGGCATTAAATTTTGACTTTTATTGTTAAACAAAATATTCTATTAAAAGGTAAAGTATGTGATCCACATTGTATGTTTTTACCAAAAATTTAAGGCCTAACTTTGCTCTAAACAACATAGACAAAAAGATCAACTGCTTTTAAAGAACTGAGGTGGCGGAAATTTTGGTTGTTTGGCAAAGCCTTGCTTTAAAACACAAACCCCAAGCTTTCTTTGACTACCAACATAACTCATAATAGTCTCTCTTTTCCTCTTTAGCCAAATATGTTTAATCTTTTTGGTAATAGGAACTCTTCTGAAAACAGTTATATAAAATAGCCATATAAAATGAGAGCTATATAAAACTGCATCCCAACAAACACAAAATTCTACACGTAATATCATATTCTAAGGGCAACCACACTCCCCCCACATCCTTCTAGAGTTCCCAGGTGGTAAAGCCCTACCTTAGACTGTAATAGAGAAGAGAGAACATACACACGGACCTATCACTTCCAAGATAACTGTATTTAAAATTAATTCTCAAAATAACCACTTAAGATCGGTATTAATACAGTCCTACCTTATTAATAAGAAAACCAAGGCCCAGTAAGACAAACTTATTAGAAAGTACAAAGCTATTAAGCCAGGATTTGAAATTGGCTCTGACTCCATTGCCCATATTCTTTTGATTTTTTTTGAAGAACTAATTCAGAGGACAGTAACATATTCAAACTCCTATCTACAAATTGTTGAAAATATAAACATCCAACCATCCACTAGCAGTTTTGAAATTAAACAGATACCTCCCCTCAGAAACCACAGACTGCACTGTACCATAAACAGGGTATGGTATATAACCTACTTATATATTGAGTGTAAAGTAAAGTACTGAAGGTGAAATTTTTGAGTAGAAAACCTCATCACTGACTATTTAAAATAACACTATAGACGCTGGGCAAAGTGGCTCACACCTGTAATCCCAGCACTTTGGGAAGCCAAGGTGAGCGGATCACTTGAGGCCAGGAGTTCAAGACCTGCCTGGCCAACCTGATGAAACCTCATCTCTACTAAAAATACAACAATCAGCCAGGCATAGCGGCACGTGCCTGTAGTCCTAACTACTTGGGAGGCTGAGGCAGGAGAATCGCTTAAACCCAGGAGGTGGAGTTGAAGTGAGCTAAGATGGTGCCACTGCATTCCAGCCTGGGTGACAGAATGAGACTCCATCTCAAAAAAATAAATAAAAATAAATAAATAAAATAATGTAACACTATAGAAAGATTACTAAAGACAATCATCCTGGAGATCTTTACAAGTTACTTGTGCAAAATAAGCTCTAACACCATTTCAAGTAAAAAGGTCTAGATAAATGTCTTTTTCAATCTTAGGAAAATTTCTGAGATCAAATGGAATAGTTATTATCTTCATTTCCAAGATGAGGGAAAGCTCAGGATAGGTTAACCAATTTATCCAGTTAAATTTTTTCAAGAACTAGCAATTTGAAAAACAACGAAGAGCCTGCAACACTATGTTTTTCTGAAAACTGGAAATGTAAAAACCAAATGAATGTGATGATAAAGAATTAACAGTAAAAATCAAGTCACTTCATACAGTCAGGGATATTCCAAAATTTTAGTCAAAATGTTAAGCCAACTCTTTCTGCCATTACTTTGGTTTTGTATGCATACTATTTAAATCAGTATGTGGGCACACATGGTGCCAACAGTATAAAATTAACAAAGTGACTAAACTTGTAGTCAACACATGATCTAACAGAAAATTAATATCTTTACTAGACAGTGGTAAATAGAGTTAACAAAAATTAGCCATTAATTTGTATAGCTGGCAGGAAGGTGGGGGGACTGTTTCATTTTTTTTTTTTGAGACGGAGTCTTGTTCCATTGCCCAAGCTGGAGTACAGTGGTGTGATCTTGGCTCACTGCAACCTCCACCTCCTGGGTTCAAGTGATTCTCCTGCCTCAGCCTCCCAAGTAGCTGGGATTACAGGTGCATACCACTACACCTGGCTAATTTTTGTATTTTCAGTAGAGACGGGGTTTTGCCATGTTGGCCAGGCTGGTCTCAAACTCCTGACCTCAGGTGATCTGCCAGCCTTGGCCTCCCAAAGTGCTGGGATTACAGAAGTGAGCCACTGCACCAGCTGGGACATTTTTAATATATTGTCTAGCTTAGAAGAACAATAATAGGAATTAATACTTTACAGAATAATTCATTTAACAAAAGCTTTCAACATGTGTTAGTGAATCTGATCCTTTCAACCATCCTGGAAGGTAGGTAGTTTTAACATCTTTTGATCCTCAGTTCCTTCTCTGCTAACTTGTCCATAGTCTGTTAGTAAATAGGAAGGTAAGGTTCAAATCTATGTTTTCTATTACAAATCCAATATTCTTTCCACTATGCCACATTAGAAGCAACAACGGTGAGTATACTCCCATTTAACACATTTTTCAGCTGGGCACGGTAATTCACGCCTATAATCCCAGCACTTTGGGAGGCAGAGGCACACAGATCACCTGAGGTCAGGAGTTCGAGACCAGCATGGCCAACATGGTGAAATCCGTTTCTACTAAAAATACAAAATTAGCCAGCTGTGGTGGTGGGCGCCCGTAATCCCAGCTACTTGGGAGACTGAGGCAGAAGAATTGCTTGAACCCAGGAGGTAGAGGTTGCCGTGAGCTGAGATCATACCACTGCACTCCAGCCTGGGTGACAAGAGCAAAACTCCATCTCAAAAAAACCAAAAATTTTCATAATTTTACAAGCACAAATACATACATGGTTATGCTATTAACCTACATCGTTGACAAGCCTCAGGCTTATTTTAAGACTGACAAAACAAAGTATTTGGAAATAACACAGAGAAGATTAAAATCAAACTACTGGGATATGTATGTAGGATAGACAAAAATTAACATGGAAATGAAAATATTGTCAATAACCACATATTGTTAGGAATTCTACTTACTCGTTTTGAAGGACAGTGTTCATTCTTTTCATCCGTCATCTTTCCACTTTTAAGTGCTTTCCTTGGGTGCTTGATAGTTGTTTTTATGGCAGGTCGACATACATAGTTCTCCAGGTTCTTTGGAGGTTTTTTAGTTCTCTTGGCCTGGAGGCCAATTTTCAATTTCAAATTTCCCTCTGAAAAGTTTGTTTCTTTTACTGAAAACTGTTGCTGTGCATCAGTCAAACCATCATCTTTGCCAGCTTCGATGTTTCTTTCTCGATTCCGTTACGAAGGTCCTCTTCCTCCTTTGTGTTTTTTTCTAGCTCTACTTCTCTCTTACTGACCAGTGTGCCAGTACTGATGGCAGAAGGACTCTTTCTTGAAAAACCTTCGGAATCAGAACCCAATCCTAACATAGCAGTATTTCTAGGGTCCATCACAAGCGTATGTTATTGCCAAGGAATCTTATGAAAATTTTACAGAACTGTGTTCCATAAAAACAGGGATCTCCAAAACTTGAAACCAGCATCTTTCTCTGCAGAACAGACCATAACAAAAATTTATCAGAAAAGAGGAAATTATTGATTAACATGAGTAATTCAGGTATAGGGGAAGACAAAAAGGAGGTCAACTACCCAAAAAAAAAAAATCACAGTTAAATAAAAATGTTAATTCAAAATAGATTTAAATCCATTTACTTATATAAAAAAAATTTAAAATTCAGAATAAGTTTATCATTCTACAGGTATCATAGACAAGTACAGCGGTATGGTGCAAATCACCAAGAATCACCAAGAAGCTTCTACAACTTACGGTCAAACAAACACTGCCTAAAATAAAAATAACGTCTATATTTTCAAACTCCTCAGTTTTAAAAGAATATATACTCTACACCTCTGCTGAAGTACACTTTTACTTCCTACAGTTTTATTGAAGTTAAAAAGTCATAGGCTAGTTTCAGTGTTCCAACCTTTTAGAAGAGATTATCAGGCTTTTGAGGTTAGGACTCTTATTCAGAAACTTATTCCGGAATTATCTCTGTTGCTAGCATACAATTCAACTCTGAATTCATTAACTTGTCCATTCAAAAAATATTTCCAAACACCTATCATGTGCCAGGCATTGTGCTACACCCTGAAAATACAGTATTCCACAAAATGAACCCAGTTCCTAAATTTTAAGAGGTTTATACTCTAGTGAGAAGGACAAACATTAATAATTATACAAATGATTAATCACTTTTGTTATAAGAACTTTAAAAATCAGAAACTTATTTTTACAAGTTTTCCTAACAGCAAATACTCAGTTGGCACAGGTCAATTCTCCAAATACACAAAAAATGTTTTAAAACTAGTGTGCCAACAGGGGCAGTGGCACGTGCCTGTAGTCCCAGCTACTCAGGAGGCTGAGGTAGGAGGATCACTTGAGCCCAGGAGTTCTGGGTTGTAGTGTGCTATGCCGATCGGGTGTCTGCACTAAGTTCAGCATCAATATTGTGACCTCCCAGGAGCGGGGGACCACCAGGTTGCCTAAGAAGGGGGTGAATCGGCCCAGATCGGAAACAGAGCAGGTCAAAACTCCCGTGCTGATCAGTAGTGGGATCGCGTTTGTGAATAGCCACTGCACTCTAGCCTGGGCAACATAGCAAGACCCCATCTCTAAAAAAAATAATAAAATAAAAAATCAAACTAGTGTGCCAATTTATTATCTTACAATAGGTGATACATCTGAGAATCTCCACAAGGCACCTCCATTTTGAATGTAAAGAGCCTTAGGAAACCAGATTACCATATAATCATTAGGGAGACTAGTGAAATTTTTGTTTGTTTTGAAATG
This sequence comes from Ateles fusciceps, assembly GCA_036589455.1. NCBI lineage: Eukaryota > Metazoa > Chordata > Mammalia > Primates > Atelidae > Ateles > Ateles fusciceps. Next base: position 4,875,370 of record JAZHEH010002047.1, read on the forward strand.
GAGTCACGCTTTGTCTCCCAGGCTGGAGTGCAGTGGCACCATGTTGGCTCACTGCAGCCTCCATCTCCTGGGTTCAAGACATTCTCCTGCTTCAGCCTCCAGAGTAGCTGAGATTACAGGCGTACACGCCACGACACCCAGGTAATTTTTCTATTTTTAGTACAGACAGGGTTTCGCCATGTTGGCCAGGCTGGTCTCGACTACTGATCTCAGGTGATCCACCCGCCCTGGCCTCCCAAAGTGCCTGGATTACAGGTGTGAGCCACCTTGCCCTGCCAGAGACCAGTGAATATATTAATAAAACCAAAATAAAACAAGTCAGTATTCTTGAAGATTGACAGACCACTCTTCATGTCAAGCATATGTCTGACTCAAGATCTAGGACTAGCATCTGGAAAAGGACAACCCTATCCCTTAGAAAGTTCCTTTTATGAAGTAGAATATTTTGAACTATGTGCCCTGAGACTTTTCATTCCAACAAGAGTGTAAGATTATTGGCCAGGCATGGTGGCTCACACCTATAATCCCAGTACTTTCAGGGGCTGAGACAATGGACTCTTTGACATGGGTGGACTCTTTGAGCCCAGGAGTTTGAGACCACTGAGCAACATGGAAAAACCCTGTCTCCACAAAAAATACAAAGATTAGCAAGGTGTGGCAGCACACAGCTGTAGTCCCAGCTACTCAGGAGACTGAGGTGGGAAGATCACTTGAGCCTTGAAGGTCAAGGCTGCAGTGAGCTGTGATCATGCCACTTGCACTCCAGCCTGGGCAACAGAGCAAGACCCTGTCTCGGGGGTGGAGGGAACAGTTGCCTTATAACCGCTACAAGGATTGCAAGTAAAATACCTCACCCAATGACTGCACATAGTGAGGTGCCAGCCGGGTGTGGTGGCTCATGCCTGTAATCCTAGCACTTTGCAAGGCAGAGGCAGATGGATCACTTAAGGTCACCAGTTCGAGACCAGTCTGGTCAATGTGTCAAAACCCTGTCTCTAATAAAAATACTAAAATCAGAGGGGTGTGGTGACAGGCGCCTGTAATCCCAGCTACTCAGGAGGCTGTGGGATGACAATCACTTGGGAGGTAGAGGTTGCAGTGAGCCAAAATCATGCCACTGCACTCCAGCCTGGGTGACAGAGCAAGACAAAAAAAAAAGGTACCAATAATTTAGCAATAAGAGGAGCAGCAGCAGTGTTTTAAGTACTCAACAAATATTATCTGATTGGGTAACTCCTTAGCTTGTTATTGCTCCATTGAATCACATAAACAGCTGGAAACTAATCTTCCAATCATCTCACTTTGATGATTCTTGTTGTCTACCACTTCATATATTAACATTTCACAATGGCATTCGAGGATTTTTAATAATCTTGCTCTTTTCTATTGAAACTTGTCTTTACTTCCCAACACATACCCACTATGGTTTAGTCAATTCAGTTTTCTTTACTGTCCCTAACAAATCATGTTCATTTCTGCTTATGTGTCATATAAACATACAAACTCTCCCTTTATATGTACAAAGTCAGCTTCACACAGTGGCTCATCCTACAATCCCAGCATTTTGGGAGACTCAAGTGGGAGGATCACTTGAGCTCAGGAGTTCAAAATCAGCCTGGGCAACATAGTGAGACCTCATCTCTACAAAAATTAAAAAATTAGCCAGGTGTGTGGTGTTGCGTCCCTATAGTCCCAGCTACTCAGGAGGCTGAGGTGGGAAGATGGCTTGAGCCCAGGAGGTTGAGGTTACACTAAGCCATGATTGCACCACTACACTCTAGCATGGGCAACAGAGCAAGACCCTGTCTCAAAAGATAATATATATATATATATATATATATATATATATAATTAGAGAAGTGGGGGAAAAATAAATAATGTGTATAAAAAGTAATTAAAATAACCCAAGTGTTTTATAAAAATAAATAAAAAATAATTTTAAAAGTACAAATCCTGGCTGGGCACGGTGGCTCACACCTGTATTACCAGCACTTTGGAAGGCTAAGATGGGAGGATCACTTGAGCTTGAGTCTGAGACCAGTCTAGGAAAAAAAAGCAAGACCCTGTCTCTACAAAATATCAAAACATTAGCCCAGCATGGTAGTGCATGCCTATAGTCCCAGCTGCTCAAGGGAATGAGGCAAGGAGATGGCTTGAGCCTACAAGATCGAGGCTGCAGTGAGCCATGTTCATGCCACTGGACACCAGCCTAGTTACAGAGCAAGACTCACAAAAAGTAAAATTTTTGAGACAGGTTCTCACTCTGTAGCCGGGCATGGTGGCTCGCACCTGTAGTCCCAGCTACTTGGGAGGCTAAGGCAGGAGACTCACTTGAACCCCGGAGGTGAAGGCTGCAGTGAGCTGAGATCGTACCACTGCACTCCAGCCTGGGTGACAGAGGGAAACTCGTCTCAAAAAAAAGTAGTAAATTTAAAAAATTAAGTCTCTCAAAAAAATAAAAAGTACAAAGTCCTGTCTTCTCCATGATGGGCTCACAATCCTGAAATCCAAAAAACTCTTAAATCCAAGTTTTTTCAAAACCTAGTGATAAAACTTGACATGGACCCATTTTAGTCTTAATTACCATAATTTATGTGAATGATAAATTACAATGCAAAAGTATTAATGGGTTGATTAAGTGATTAAGGGATGCTACTACTCCCAAAAACCACAGTGCCAGTTCACACAATTCACATTTCTAAAAGCCAAAAAAAAAAAAAAAGGAAAAAAAGGAAAACATTTGTAACACGTGTAGAGAATTTTTTTAAAAAAAGAAAAAAAATTTTACGGCACCAAATGTTTTGGATAATGGATTCTGGACCTAAGTTCTCAGACCTATATTTAAGCTTGCACTGACCTGATCCATCCCTGAATATTTATGTTCCATATAAGATCACAATTAGGGCAATTAACTTTTTTTCTTGTTCTATATTTGTCAGCTATATCCCTCAACAGATTAAGTCCTTCCTCAGTATCATCAGGGGATTGGTTCCAGGACCCCACCTCCCATCCCCACCCCCTCAGATACCAAAATCTGAGGATACTCAAGTCGCTTATATAAACTGGTATAGTATTTGCATACAGCCTACACACATTCTTCCGTATACTTGAAATCATCTCTGGATTACTTATAATACCTAATATAACGTAAATGATATATAAATAGTTATAATGTATTTTAAAATTTTGTGTTTTTATTATTGTATTGCTATTTTCAATTTTTTTCTAATATTTTTCATCTGCAGTTGGCTGAATCCGTGGGTGCGGAACCACAGATAGGGAAGACCAACTGTATAATTAAAATATAAGCTTCATGAGGGTAGGAACCTCTTCTGGCTTGCTCACCACTGTATCCCCAGCACCTGAAACAATGAATAGCACAAATTTTAGTACCCAATAAATAGCTGAATAAATTAATGAGTGAATTTTAAGGTCCCTATAGTTTCTAATACAATAATTGGCATGTAGCAAATGTCTTTTTCTTCCTGTTTTACATTAACTTTATCTTGCGTTACAATGAGAAAACGATACACAAGTTTTTTCTTAATATGTTGATTATATTTCACATAGGTGGTTTTCTGTAAATTTAATAAAATATCCTAATTCCACCAGTAACATACTTCCAAACCATATTTTATACATCTTCTGTCTCTGTACCATCAAAGCTGGTCTAAGAAAAATAATCATGTTCAATCATCTCACTTTATATTCCTGACCACTAACTTTGAGCGGACCCTTGGTGCTGCCAATACACTTCCCTAACCCAATCACTTTAACACTATCCTAGAAAACTATTTCATCCCATCTCGCCTTTCTTCATTCTCCCTAACTTTGCTTCTTATCTGATCACAGCAGTAGTCAGATAGGAAGCAGTAACAAAAAAAAAAATTGAAATCCAAAAAGAAGGTATTAAAAGGCTCTGAGTAGGACAATAACAAGATACAAGCTTACATTTTGAGAAATATCTCTATTTGCTGTGAAAGGATGATTATTAGAAAGAGAGCAAAAGCTGATTCTGGAATACCAGTCATAATATTAGCATACTAGATTAGGATGGTAACATTAGAAACAGAGAAAAACAGATGGATTTAAGAGACACGTTAGAGGTTTGTCAATACAATGTGAGAGATGAGGAAAAAACTGAAGACTTGAGCAAATGGTAAATCGCATGGTGGTACCACTTGGAGACTCATTCAACAAATATTTACTGCGTTATGTATCAAGAACTGGAGATACAACAGTACAAAATACAGACAAAAACCCTTGCTTCATGGGGCCAATATTCTAGAAGTATGCCAGGATGGGAAAGAAAGGGAAGATCAAAGGGTTCAGGAATAAGCACATTAAATTTTAGGCACCTGTGAAATATGGATAGTCAAACAGAGAGCTGAAAATATATGTATATGATATATACAAAGGAAAGCAGTGTAACAACATACAAATGAAATGAAAATGGAATTTTATGATTTTTAGCTTGGTAAGAAAATTAATTGATCTTAAACAATGAAGAACGATTCTTTTTCTTTTTAGATAAGTAAACCTATTTAAAATTCCCATGTTATAGATTAAACAATGCAGGCAGATTGTTAGCTTAAAACAAGTAAAATCTAACTTGTTTCATCTAAGGAATTTTTTTTTTAAGACTGGGTTTTGCACTGTTGCCAAGGCTGAAATGCAGTGACATCATCTTAGCTCACTGCAGCCTCGAACTCTGGAGCTCAAATGATTCTCCCACTTCAGCCTCCCATGCACCTAACAGAGGCAAGCAACCATGACTGCTCATCTGCAAGGAATTTCTGTTTACCTTTCTGATCTTTATTAAACATGGCTAGAGACTGTTTTATTTCTAAACATTACAACATTATTTCTCAACATTAAAAACCATTTATAGGCTGGGTGTGGTGGCTCATGCCTGTAATCCCAACACTTTGGTACGCCGAGGAAAGAGGATGGCTTGAGCCCAGGAGCTTGAGGCTACAGTGAGCTAAGATACCACTGCATTTCAGCCTTGGCAACAGGGCAAGACCCCACCTTTTAATTTAAAAAAAAATTATAAATTAACGACACAAGATTTTATTTAAAAATTTATAGCACATGAGGCTGGGCACAGTGGCTCACACCTGTAATCCCAGCACTTTCGGAGCCCAAAGTGGGCAGATCACCTGAGATCGGGCATTTGAGACCAGCCTGACCAACATGGAGAAACCCTGTCTCTACTAAAAATACAAAATTAGCCAGGCATGGTGGCACATGCCTGTCATCCCTGCTACTCAGGAAGCTAAGGCAAGAGAATCGCTTGAACCCAGAAGGCCGAGGTTGCGGTGAACCAAGATCATGCCACTGCACTTCAGCCTGGTCAATGAGAGCAAAACTCCATCACACACACACAAAAAAAATTACAGCACATTATTTATTTAAATTTCTCCTGGGTTTCATGCTCTTTAAAATTTCCACAGATAACCATCATATTTATTAGGATATAGCAAACTAGCTAAGTAATCACATACCCAGGAAATGGGGGGGATTCTAGTTAAGCCAAAAAGTAAGTGCGAAGGTCTTGAGACAGAAGTCTTTTTGTGTTTCAGAAACAGAATGGAGACCTTTGCCCAACCCTGCTTCCTGGAACTGAATGAGTATACAGACTGACAGAGGGCATGCAGGACTTACACACAGGGCCCTGTAAACTTACACTTTAGCTCTTACTTTGAGATAGGAAGCCATCAAAATGGTTTTAAGAAATGACATGATCTTGGCCAGGCACAGTGGCTCACGCCTGTAATCCCAGCACTTTGGGAGGCCGAGGAGGATGGATCACTAGGTCAGGAGATGGAGACCATCCTGGCCAATATGGTGAAACCCTGTCTCTACTAAAAAATACAAAAATTAGCTGGGCGTGGTGGCACACCTACAGTCCCAGCTACTTGGGAGACTGAGGCAGGAGAATTGCTTGAACCCAGGAGGTGGCGATTGCAATGAGCCGAGATCGCGCCACTGAAATCCAGCCTGGCGCCTGGCAACAGAGCAAGACTCTGTTTCAAAAAAAAAAAAAAAAAAAGAAATGACATGATCTGACTCAGGCCTTAAAAAGATCATCTGCTATTGAATAGACATGACAAATTTTTGGCCTAATAACTTGTTATCATCCTTGACTCCTTCCTTTCTCTCAAATCCTACACATGCAGTCTATCAGCAAAATCTGTCAGCTTTACCTTCAAAACATATGCAGTCATCATTTCTCACTACTCAGCAGCTCCCATATATGAATTATTATGCTACATCTGTCAAAGTAGAACCCATGCTTTTTAATACTTCTATATAATAAGGGAGGCTAAGCCAGGAGGATTGCTTAAGCCCAACGTCAAGGCTGTAGTGAACTATGATCACGCCACTGCACTCTAGCCTGAGTGACAGAGTGAGAACCAGTCTCTAAAAAAATGTTTAAAAATTAAAAAAAAAAAAGAAAAGAAATTCAACACAAAAGGGTAATTATTTAACAAATGTTATCAAACCCAAAAAAGTCAAAACTCCCTGAAATATGCCTGCAGTGCATTTGCTGCCTAGAGCTTAAAACTGATAGGTTTTAAGAGTAAGAGGTAATTTCCAGGGATTAAATATTACAATGATTATATCTCAAAACCAAAAGCTTAGGCATTATTCACTCACTGAAATGAATTTAAAGAAACAAGAAGAGTATTTGGGTATCTTGGGAGTGTTTTTCAAATTCCACTAACATTTATCTACTGTAGTCCTACTAGGTGCCATATGCTATGCTTAAGCAGTTTCACTTATTGTCAAATTTGTTTCATTTTGACAATAATCTCATTAGATTTAACTAATCATTGTATAGATGAGCAAACAGGCTTTGAAAAGTGATTTAGCTCTAAGACTGTAAAACTAGTAAACAGAAGAACTTGGATTGAATGCAATCTTCTGACTTCAGATCTACTACAGGATATCCATCTGCAAGGAAAGAACTGAGACCCTTACCTCACATCATACACAAAAATTAACTCAAGTGGATCACAGATCTAAATTCGAGAGCTGAACTATAAAATTCCTAAAAGAAAATGTAGGAGGAAATCTTTGTGACTGACCTTGGGTAGGCAAAATTTCTTAGATATGACAGCAAAGGCATGATGTATTTAAAAAAATCTGGTAAACTGAACTTCATCAAAACTATAAACTTTTGACCTTCAAAAAGGCAGTACTAAGAAAATGAACACAAGACATAAGCTGCTACAGGCTACTATACTACACATTCCTGCCACCTCTCTGGAAGCCACTACTGAGTCTTATTTGCTGATTTGATTTGGTCTACCAGACTTCCAGACGTTGGAATTCCTTAGGTTCAGTCTTTTCCTTCCCTAAAATCTTTTTTTTTTTATTTTAAATTTTTAATTATTTTTTATTTTATTTTATTATTTAAGACCTTTTATCAACAGGTGCTTGTAGTTGTTGACTTTTTTGAAAAAATCAAGTTGTAAACTTTTATTACAAATTAAAAATGAAGTTCTTAAAAATCTCAACTTGAGCCGGGCGCAGTGGCTCACGCCTACAATCCTAGCACTTTGGGAGGCTGAGGCAGGCGATCACCAGAGGTCAGGAGTTCAAGACCAGCCTGATCAATATGGTGAAACCCCGTCTTTAATATATATATATATATTTTAAATCTCAACTTGCCCAGATATGAAACAATTTTAAAACCTTTAAAGGCGTATTGAGAAAAACCAGGCTTTTTTAAAAAACATGTTTGTTATTACCAAAAAGAGACATCTTTAAGTAAAAATAATAAAAACCCCATGCTGCATAGATAATGCAGATAGTTCTCTTTATCTGGTCAACGGGGCAAAAAGCAAGCACTTAAGGTCTTCAGCTCCAATCTTTTTTTCATTTCTTATTGCTGGAATTTCTTATTTCTTCTTGTTGGATGACTAAACAGGATGATGGTAGAGATGGTAAGACGGCATTTACTCAGCCCCGCCCTGCTCAGCCTTGGGAGCAGATGAATTCTCAGCTGGTGGATCGGCTGCTTTTGTCTCTTTGCCACCTTGTGGTTTAGGGTTTTCTGGGCGTCTGCGTTGGTAATTGAAGTTGCAGCGGTACCGACGTTGAGGTGGCTGCTGACCTTGGGTCTCATCTCCTTGATTTTCTTTATCCTCTTCATCGCCGTCCTCTCTAGACTGTCTTTGGTGAGGAGGGCCCCTGGGGGAATCGTGGTCTGTATCCCCGATACATATTCTGCCTCACTGGTCTACCTTGTTCTCCTGCACCCTGGTTGTCAGCACCCTCCATCACTTCTCCCTGCACAGGAGGGTTGGAATATTGTGCTCCACGCCCATAGGGTCTCCGCATGTAGTAAGGTGGGAACCTTCGCCTGCGGTACAGGGCGTTGTTGGGCCTGGCCTTCGGGAGCACTCTCTGATCCCTCGTTCTTCTCCCCACTCTCACTGTTCTGGTAATTTTGCTGGTAATTGCGTGGAGGACCCCTACGACGTGGATAGCGTCTATAATGGTTATGGTCTGCTGCATATTTACTGCCTTGAACTGGAACGCCACCAGGACCTGTAACATTTGCTGCCTCCGCACCCTTTTCTCCTTCAACATCAAACTCCACAGTCTCTCCATCTCCTACACTGCAAAGGTACTTCCTGGGGTTATTCTTCTTTATGGCAGTCTGGTGTACAAATACATCTTCCTTGGTGTCATTCCTGTTGATGAAACCATATCCGTTCCTTACATTGAACCATTTACTGTTCCCAAAACCTTTGTTGCGATGAGCTTCTTGTCCCCCGCCGGCAGGCGCCACCGATGTGAGGCCGCCCAGGCCACCACTCCCTGCGCCGCTACCCATAGTGCCGCTACCCATAGTGCCGGGCTTGGTGTCGGCGGCGCTGAGGGCGGGGGCGGCGGGCGACTGCTGGGTCTCGACCTCGCTGCTCATGGTTGCGGTGATGGTGAGTAGGGCCGGCTGCAGCAGCTACGGCTCCTCCTGGGATGTGATGGTAACTAGGCGGGTAGCGGCGGTGGGGCTGCTCAGGGCTCTCTGGGGTCCGCTCTCCGCTCCGCTACCGATCGAACTCTTATTTTTATTTTTTGAGATGGAGTCTCACTCTGTCACCCAGGCTGGCGTACAGTGGCACAATCTCAGCTCACTACAACCTCTACCTCTTGGGTTCAAGTGAGTCTCCTGCCTCAGCCTTCCAAGTAGCATGCATCACCACGCCAGGCCAACTTTGTATTTTCGGTAATTTTATTTTGTATTTTAGAGATGGGGTTTCACCACTGTAGCCAGGTTGGTCTCCAACGTCTGACCTCAAGTGATCCTCCCACCTCAGCCTCCCAAAGTGCTGGGATTACAGGCATGAGTTACATCAGTGGCGTAATCTTGGCTCACTGGAACCTCTACCTCCCTCCTGTCTCAGCCGCCCAAGTACCTGGGACTACAGGCGTTTGCGACCACACCCAGCTAATTGTATTTTTAGTAGAGAAGGGGATTCACGATATTGGGCCGGGCTGGTCTTGAACTCCTGACCTCATGATCCACCTGCCTCAGCCTCCCAAAGTGCTGGGATTACAGGCCTGAGCCACCGCACCCAGCCCCCCCTTTTTTTTTTTTTTTTTAAATACGGTGCTATCATCTGGCCTGCAGTGCAGTGGTGTAATAATAGCTTACTGCCGCCTCCAACTCCTGTGCTCAAGGGATCCTTCCAACTCAGCTTCCCAAGTAGCAGGGACTATACAGGCATGTGCCACTGCACCTGGCTGCTACTCTAGATTCTATCCCTGGGTAATTTATTACACTTCAGTAGTTTAAGACTTTTAAGCTCCAGTTTATCTGAAACCTGGCTCAATATCTTTACAAAGTCTAATCCTCCTCCAATCTTTCCAATTTCAGTACCACCAGTGGCTCAAGTCAGAATCCTACCAGTCATTGTCACTATTATCACTCCCTTATTGCCAACCTTCAACCTAACACCAAAACTTCTGAATATCATATAATCTGTGACTAAATACAGTTCCTCTCCAAATCTACCACTGACTTGTCCAAAAAGCCAACAATTCTCACCCACAATATAGCAACAGCCCTCTAACTTCTTTGTATATCTACCTTGCTCTCCTCCAGCCCAACCTACATCCAGAAAAGTGCCACATATATATATATTTTTGTTGTTGTTGTTTGAGAAAAAGTCTTGCTCTGTCACCCAGGCTAGTGAGCCACTAGAGACTGTTTTTCTCAAAGGCCTGTAATCCCAGCATATTGGGAGGCCGAGGCAGGAAAATCGCTTGAGCCCAGTATTTTGAGACCAGCCTGGGCAACATAGCAAGACTTAATCTCCACTAAAAATTAAAAAATAAAAAATCAGCTAGGTGTGGTACCTGTAGTACCAGCTACTCAGGAGGCTGAGGTGGGAGGATTCCTTGAGCCCACAAGGTCAAGGTTGCAGTGAGCTAGGATCACACCACTGCACTCCAGCCCGGGTGACAGAGCAAGACCTTGTCTCAAAGAAAAAAAAAAAAAATTCTTACTACGTCATTTCTCTGCTGAATGTACTCTCATTGCCCTTCATAAATAAAAGTCCCTAATTACACTCATAACTTGTAACTTACAATCTGCAGCATGGTATGGTGGTTAAGAATATAATATATGCTGTTAAAGAAAGTCATTAAGAAGGGGGGAAAATTTTTTTAAAAGTTAAAAAAAAAAAAAAGGATATAATATAGTCTCGGGCCGGGCGCAGTGGCTCAGGCCTGTAATCCCAGCACTTTGGGAGGCTGAGTCGGGTGGATCACGAACTCAGGAGTTCAAGACGAGCCTGGCCAAAATGGTAAATCCCATCTCTACTAAAAATACAAAATAATTAGCTGGCCGTGGTGGTGCTCACCTATAATCCAAGCTACTCAGGAGGCTGAGGCAGATAATTGCTTAAACCCGGGAGGCGGAGGTTGCAGTGAGCCAAGACCGCTACACTGCACTCCAGCCTAGGTGACAGAACAAGATTCCGTCTCAAAAAAAAAAAAAAAAAAAGAATGTAATACAGTCTCTGTGCAGTGAGCTGAGATCATGCCACTACACTCCAGCCTGGACAACAGAGCTAGACTCGACTCTGTCTAAAAAAAAAAAAAAAAAAAAAACAACTGTTTATAATCTCTGAGACCAAAACACACAGTCTCAGAACCTAGTCCTGCTATGTTAATTTTGGGCAAAGTACTCACTGCCTCAGTTCTCTCATATGTGAACAGAAATTGTTCTTAGGGTTCAATGAACTAATATATATAAAGTACTTAGGACAGCACTTCACACATATATCACCGTTTAATTTTTGTTGTTGTTAACTGCCACTACATCTCTCTGGCCTCACCATTTCCTACACTTGCTGTGAACAGAGGAAGAGCAAATAACAACCACCAAAAAAAGGAAACACTCAGCTGGGTAGTTACTCACACCTGTATGTAATCTGAGCACTTCGGGAGGCCAAGGCAGGCAGACTGCTTGAGTCCAGGAGTTTGAGACCAGCCTGGCACCACGGCAAAACCCCATCTCTACAAAAAATGAAAAATTATCTGTACGGCGGTGCGCACCTGTAGTCCCAGCTACTTGGGAGGCTGAGGCAGGAGGATTGCTTGAGCCTGAGAGGTCGAGGCTACAGTAAACTGAGATTACAGCACTCCACTCCAGCCTGAGTGACAACATGAGACCCTGCCTTAAAAAAAAAAAAAAAAAAGCAAACACTCATGTATCTGTGATATATGTATTTGAAGCACTTTTCAGTTCCCAAATAACCGTTTTCCCTCCTTTAGAACACACGGTTAGTTCTCTCTGCCTGGAATTCTCTTCTGCCATCTTTTCATATGACTATTTCTCTTCCTTTCCATCTTAGTTTGAAGGTCATTTCCTCCCATTCCAGTAGTATAGCAAAAAAAAAAAGGTCATTTCCTCGGGGGAGACATTTCCTATTCTCCTAGACTTGAGAGGCTGAAGCAGGAGGATCACTTGCGCCTGGCAGACCCTGCTAAGTGCATATCCATACTATATGTCTCTTAATATGCATTATACTAATAAGTTATTTAATATCCATATTTTCAACTAGACCATGCATTCCCTAGAATAAAAATCCTGTTTGCTGTATTCACTGCTACATCCTTAGCAAAGCACCTAGAACATAAAAAGGCATTCAATAAATACCTGTTGAATGAATAAACAAACATAAATTTCTACATTTTAAATCATGTATACAGATAGAATAGGTAAAATGAAACATTAAAAATTGGTATTTTTCTTTAAATATTAAATTTCCCACAGTTTTTATAATTTAAGAAATAAGCACTACATACACCATGTAATATGCTCTCCAAAGGTAAAAGAGCAAGCCATGCCATAATTAGTTTGAAGATATTTTACATGAAACTACTAAGTCACGGATATTATGTAAGTCACTAAAATCACAACAAATTAGAATTATCTTCATGAAGATACCAACAAAATTTAAAACAATTTCTACAATATAAACTATACTTACAAAGTTAGACAAATTTTTTTTATACTGAACTACGGAATCCTTCACTGAAAAGATGACAAAATCACTAAACATTTCTAACTCTCAAAGTACTGATATTCAATAAATCCAGTTAGTTGCATATTTATGTACTCTATATATTTCTTAAATTTTAAGATGTTGCTGATTTTAAGAGGCTTCAGGAATCAATAATCATATTTTTAGGGGTGAGGGAGCATTACCAGGTTAAATGTAAACATCAATTATGTTATTTCCTAACTTCAGAAATACTAAACTGGGAAGAAAGTACGTATCTCATGACCAGGAAAACAATGTATTATACCAGCAACTACTTCTAGAAACTTAGAACAGCAAAGTGAAATAGACATAAATTTCCAATTAGCAAGTCACAGGGGAAAGTAAGCCCCAGAAAGCAGTCTCAAGGCTAAGAATCTTGACGGAAAAATTATACTCACTAACTGCCATACCAATAATCTAATCAAACCTTACTTAGCTTGCCTGAATAGCTAAGTTAACATAGATCAAAAATGTAACTGCAATTCTGTTTTGTTAAAAATAGGGGGACGGGGATAGGAATGTGTTTGCAAGAAATATATAGAAACACTGATCTCAATCTTTAGGTAATTCTAAAACAACAACAGGAAGAAAGGTGAAGTTGCATCAGAAAGATTTTCCCATTAATAAACTATCACATTTTGACAACAATTACAGTCTCTCAACTGAAGGCCACTGCACATGCTTATATTGTAAACAATAGGGCCACTTCTAAGAAGGCAAAATTCATGTTGTAATTACATTATTTTTTATTTTGTTTTTGAGATGGAATTTCATTCTGTCGCCCAGGCTGCAGTGCAATGGCATGATCTGGGCTCACTGCAACCTCCGCCTCTGTTCAAGTGATTCTCCGGTCTCAGCCTCCCAAATAGCTGGGATCACAGGCACCCACCACCATACCCAGCTAATTTTTCTATTTTTAGTAGACAGGGTTTCACCATGTTGACCAGACTGGTCTCAAATGCCTGACTTCAGGCAACGTGCCCACCTTGGCCTCCCAAAGTGCTGGGATTACAGGCATGGGCCACCATGCTCAGCCTTATTTTTGAGACAGGGTCTTGCTCTGTTGCCCAAAGCTGGAGTTCACTGCAGCCTCAGCTTCAATCTCTCAAGCCCAAGCTATCCTCCCACCTCAGCCTTCTAAGTAGTTGGGACTCCAGGTGCATGCACTCCCATACTTGGCTAATACAATATGTTACATTGTATCATCCAATACAAAACTGTATTAGGTAACATAACATTTATATTTAAAAAAAAATTTTTTTTTTTGAGACTCTTGTTGCCCAGGCTGGAGTGCAACCTCCACCTCCAGGGTTCAAGCAATTCTCCTGCCTCAGCGTCCCGAGTAGCTGGGATTACAGGCATGTGCCATCACACCCAATTTTTTTTGTTTGTTTTGAGTCGAAGTCTCGCTGTCACCCAGGCTGGAGTGCAGTGGCATGATCTCAGCTCACTGCAACCTCCATCTCCTGGGTTCGAGCGATTCTCCTGCCTCAGTCTCCCAAGTAGCTGGGACTACAGGCACCCACCACAACGCCTGGCTAATTTTTTGTGTGTATTTTTAGTAGAGACAGGGTTTCACCATGTTGGCCAGGCTGATCTCAAACTCCTGACCTCAGGTGATCCACCCACCTCAGCCTCCCAAAGTACTGGGATTATGGGCATGAGCCACCGTGTCTGGACTTAATTTGGTATTTTTAGTAGAGACGGGGGTTTCTCCATGTCGGTCGGGCTGGTCTTGAACTCCCAAACTCAGGTGATCCACCCATCTTGGCCTCAAAAATTGCTGGGATTACAGGCGTGTGCCACTGCACCTGGCCTAAATTCTTAAATTTTTTATAGAGACAGTCTCAGTACGCTGCTCAGGCTGGTCTGAAGCTCCTGTTTTTTCATAAAAATATTCTGTAGATAACCTGGAACCCTCATTCACTGCTGATAGGAACATAAAATGGTACAGCCACTTTAAAAAACAGTCTGGCAGTTGCTCAAAGAGTTACTATATGATACAACAATTTCAATCTTACATACCCAAGAGAAATGACAACAACATCTACACAAAACTTGTACATAGCAGCATTATCCATACAATGGAATGTTATTCAGCAATAAAAGGGAATGAGGCTGGGTACAGTGGCTCACACTTGTAATCCCAGCACTTTGGGAGGCCTGAGGTGGGCAGAATGCCTGAGCTTAGTAGTTTGAGACCAGCCTGGGCAACATGGTGAAACTATGTCTCTATAAAAAATAGAAGTATTGGCCGGGCATGGTGGCTCACGCCTGTAATCCAAGCACTTTGGAGGCCAAGGCGGGCGGATCACCTGAGGTCGGGAGTTCAAGACCAGCCTGACCAACATGGTGACACCCCATCTTAAAAAAAAAAAAAAAAAAAAAATAGAAGGATTAGCCAGCCATGACGGTGCACACCTATAGTCCCAGCTACTTGGGGGACTGAGGAGAAGGATCACTCGAGCCCAGGAGGTAGAGGTAGCAGTGGGCCATGTCTGTGCCACTGAACTCCAGCCTGGTCAAGATAGCAAGACTCCATCTCAAAAAATAAATAAATAAAATACAAACGTATTTTTTAAAGATTTGAGGCTGGGTGTGGTGGCTCATACCTGTAATCCCAGCACTTTGGGAGACCCAAGTGGGTGGATTATCTAAGGTGAGGAGTTCAAGACCAGCCTGGCCAATATGGTGAAACCCTGTGTCTACTAAAAATACAAAAATTAGCTGAGGGTGGTGGTATGCACCTGTAGTTCCAGCTCCTCGTAAGGATGAGGCAAGAGAATCTCTTGGAACCCGGGAGGAGGAGGCTGCAGTGAGTTGAGATGGTGCCACGGCACTCCAGCCTGGGGACAAGAAAGATTCTGCCTCAAAAAAAAAAAAAAATTGGAAATACATCTACTTCTCATAAATACACACCTTTCAAAATTTTGTTTTGCTCATATCTACACAAAATTGGAAAAATTACCTGATAACTTCCGGAAATACTAACTACATTATTCTACTAAAGAAAATTGTCGACTTTGTAAGAAACAAAAATTTCTGTTCATCAAAACAGCACCAAGAGTGCACCAAGGTGGTAAAAAGACAAGGCACACATTGGGTAATGATATTTGCCATGCATATCTCTGAGAAACTAATTGCATTCAGATTATAAAGACTCAACCTAAGAAAGCTAATTGCCAAAACAAAAAGAGTTAAAAAAGAAGACTATATATTAAGAGCAGGCACTTCAACAAATGTCCAACAAACATAAAAAGATGCTCAACATCACCAATCATCAGGAAAGTACAAAATCAACACCATGATGAAATACCATTACCCACAAGAATGGCTAAAATTTAAAAGAATGGCCATCAAATGTTGGTGGGGATGTGGAGCAACTGAAATACCTACACATCTCTGGTAGAGTTACGAAGTCATACACTCAATCTGGAAAACTGTTTGGCAGTTATCTACCAATGATAAAAATGTTTCCCCTGTGGTCCAGCAATTCTATTCCTAGGTATATGCCAAGAGAAGTGAGTGCATATTGTTCACCGAAAGAGGGGAGACAGCCATATAAGGCTTCACAGCATCACTATAAACTCTGTCTCTGAAGATAGGTAGGTGTTCTCTAAGCAGAAAGGTACTGGGAAAAACATGAAGGTCACAGAGATATAAATGAACTCCATGTCTGAGAATAACAACTCCAAATCACTAGAGCACAAAGGTTAAGGGTCCAGACTAAGACATGAGGCTAAAGAGTAATAAGTAGGATCTTGTAGAGCTTAGTAAGGAATCTGTTCTGCCAAGGGTCATAGGTTTGGACTTAGAAAAAACATTCAGAGGTGTGTGGGGGATAGCTAGGGAGGCTAGGAAACTGCAACTTTGCTGTAATTTTACCAATTCTAGAGAATACTTTTATTTTTTTGAGAATACTTTTTTGTCTTGGCCTCCCAAAGTGTAAGAATACAGGCGTGAGCCACTGCACCCCAGCTGAGAATACCATTCTTATACCCTGAATTACACTACTTGCCATTATATGAGGGACAGAATTGCTATGTTGCTTATTAACTGATCATCCTTCAGAAATTACTGCACTACGGGCCAGGCTCACACCTGTAACCCCAGCACATTGGGAGGCTGAGGTGGGCAAATCATCTGATGTCAGGAGTTCGAGACCAGCGTGGCCAACATGGTGAAAAATCCCATCTCCATTAAAAATATAAAAATGGGCCAGGTGCAGTGACTCACGCCTGTAATCCCAGAACTTTGAGAGGTGAGGCAGGTGGATCACCTGAGGTCAGGAGTTTGAGACCAGCCTGGCCAACATGGTGAAACCCCATCTCTACTAAAAATTCAAAAATTAGCTGGGCGTGGTGGCAGGCACCTGTAATCCCAGCTACTCAGGAGGCTGAGGCAGGAGAATTGCTTGAACCTGGGAGGCGGAGGTTGCAGTGAGCCAAGATTGCGCCACTGCACTCCAGCCTGGGCGGCAGAGCGAGACTCCGTCTCAAAAATAAAAAGACTACCTATAAACTATTCAGAAATAACTTAAGGCTGGGAAAGGGTGCAAAGATTTCTCTTTCACTTACCTGGAAGAAAAATGGCTCTGTAATGTACACAACTGATGGTTCTGACTATGACTTGAGAAAAAGAAATCATACATGATATGGACTGTAATTATCTGTTGATTTTTATAAAACAGCAACAAGAGGTCAGATAAACACTGTGGAATATGTTGTTACTAGAAATGTTTCCCCCTCAATGTTCTATAATTAATTTCTCTTCCTGGGCTGATAGAGTTCAAAAGTGGTAGCCTTGGCCGGGCGCAGTGGCTCAAGCCTGTAATCCCAGCACTTTGGGAGGCTGATGCAGGCGGATCACGAGGTCAAGAGATAGAGACCATCCTGACCAACATGGTGAAACCCCGTCTCTACTAAAAATACAAAAATTAGCTGAGCGTGGTGGCATGCGCCTGTAGTCCCAGCTAGTCAGGAGGCTGAGGCAGGAGAATTGCCTGAACCTGGGAGGCGGAGGTTGCAGTGAGCCGAGATTGTGCCACTGCACTCCAGCCTGGCGCCTGACAACAGAGGTGAGACTCTGACTCAAAAAAAAAAACAAACTGGTAGCCTTTTAGGCATAGTGCCAATTTAACAGATGGTCCCTATGTTTTCCTAATATAAGCGGATTGGCACATGTGAGGTTGAATGCTTAAATAAGAAAGTTATCTGTTTCATGCATAAGCTAAGAGGATCTCTGAAAAAATTTTAATGATTAATAAAAACCTATACACTGTGACTGCCTTTATTGTGATTTTTATTCCTTTTGACTTGACACCTCAAATGTATTTAAAATAGATCCTCTGCTTCTTCGAAAATAATTTTTAAAGTTGATATTAAAAAAGCTCCCCTTTCCAGACCAAGAAAATGTCCTGAAATATGAAGTAAGTCAACTGAAGCTATAGTAAGCCCCTAATATTTATAAGTAGATTTTTTTTTTTAAGTCAGGGTCCCACTCTCACCCAGGCTGGAGTATAGTGGCACCATCATGGCTCACTGTAGCCTTGACACATGCCTGTAGTCACTGCTATTGATGAGTAGGAGGGACTACAGGCATGTGCTGCCACCACCCAGCTAATTTTTGTTTTTTTTGTAGAGACAAGGTTTCACTGTGTTGCCAAAGTTGGTCTCAAACTCCTGGGATCAAGCGATCTGCCCACCTCAACCTCCCAAAGTGCTGGCATGAGCCACTGCACCTGGCCTTAAAAGTATGATTTTTTTTTTTTTAAGAGACAGGGTCTTGCTATGTTGCCCACGCTAGTCTCAAACTCCTGGGCTCAAATGATCATCCTGCCTGAGCCTACCAAAGTGCTAGGATTATAGACATGAGCCAGTGCACCCAGCAAGATCTTATACACGTATTCTGGATATTACATGTGTTGACTCATTAAGTCCCCAGATGAAAACCAGATTCTCTAAATATGGTTTGACAACGCCCAATGATAGACTAAATAAGAAATTAGGAGGCAACTTGATCTTTCTCTTTTTTTTTTCCCCCCGAGAGACCTTTGTTCTGAGTTCTCACTCTTGTTCAGTAAATTTTCAAAGAAGAAATGGTTATCATGTTAATGGGTAAAGAGCTTCATATATTTGGATATCTCACTCTTTTTTAAACTTTTATTCATTTGTTTTTACACCTTATGTATTCCTCTACAATAACTATCTAGGAAGGTAACCACCATTCTAGCTGTCTGGCACTCTGGTTCTTGAGATCATGTAAACTAAGTGTTCTGATCTCTGACACACAAAGCTATTTAGGAGATTAAAAAATTGGTCCAGCATGGTGGATCACACCTGTAATCCCAGGACTTTGGGAGGCCAAGGCAGGCGGATCACTTGAGGCCAGGAGTTCAAGACCAGCCTGGCCAACATGGTGAAACCCCATCTCTACCAAAAACACAAAAATTAGCCAGGCATGGTGGCGCACGCCTGTAATCCTAGCTACTCAGGAGGCTGAGGCAGGAGAATAGCTTGAACCCGGAAGGCAGAGGTTGCAGTGAGCCAAGATTGCACCGCTGCACTTCAGCCTAGGCGACAGAGCCAGACTCCATACCAAAAAAAAAAAAAAAAAAAGAGAGAGAGAGAGAGAGATAAAAACAGACATTCGTTCACCAACCATTTTACATTTGTCTCTATATCTTGACTAGTTAGTGTACCTGTTAAGAGTTTCTTAGCCAGGAAGGTATTAGTCCTAAAATTATCAAAAGATTCTCTTTTAGTCCTGGCATTCTAGATATATTTCTCCCCCATATCAAAAATATCTAACAACTCAGTCTAAGAACTTCATCTTTTCTCTATCTATACTCACTCTCTGGGTAATTTCATCAAGTTCTTTGGCTCTAAATAGCATCACTACACTGCTCAGCTCCTAACTTTATTATTTGCCCTGACCTCAAGACTTGTACACCCAACTTCCTATTCAATATTTCAACTTTAAACA
Organism: Ateles fusciceps; assembly: GCA_036589455.1. NCBI lineage: Eukaryota > Metazoa > Chordata > Mammalia > Primates > Atelidae > Ateles > Ateles fusciceps. The sequence goes on from JAZHEH010002047.1 coordinate 4,894,926, forward strand.
CTTAGTAGAAATCTCAAAGTCTGTACAGTCAGTCCTTTGTATCCATGGGTTTCGCATCTGAGGATTCAGCCAACCATGGATCAAAAATATTCCAGAGGCAGGGGTGAGAGAAAAAAATAATTGTGTCTGTACTGAACATACATACTTTTTTATATCATTACTCTCCAAGCAATACATTATATTTATATAGCATTTATATTGTATTAGATATTATAATTAATCCAGAGATGATTTAAAGTATACAAACAAGGAGGTCGAGACGAACCTGGGCAATAAAGCATGACTCTATCTCTACAAAGACCAAAAAAAAAAAAATTACCTGAATATGGTGTCATGAGCCTGTAATCTCATCTACGCAGAAAGATGAGGTGAGCAAATAGCTTTACCTCAGGAGTTTGAGGTTGCAGTGAGCTATGATCATGCCACTGCACTCTAGCCTGGATGACAAAGCAAGACCCTGTCTCAAAAAAATAATTTTTTTTGGCCGGGTGCGGTGGCTAACGCCTGTAAAACTAGCACTTTGTGAGTCCAAGGCAGGTATCACCTGAGGTCAGGAGTTTAAGACCAGCCTGGGTAATATAGTGAAACCCCATCGCTACTAAAAATACAAAAATTAGCCAGGTGTGGTGGCACACGCCTGTAATCCCAGTTACCTGGAAAGCTGAGGCATGAGAATTGCTTGAACCCAGAAGTGACGGTTGCAGTGAGCAGAGACTGTGCCTTTGCATTCCAGTCTGGGTGACAGAACAAGACTCCTTCTCAAAAAAAAAAAAAAAAAAAAAATTTTTAAGTATACAAGAGGATACACATAGGTTATATCCAAGTAGTATACTATTTTTTATAAGGAACTAGAGCATCCACAGATTTTGGTATCCTCAGGGGGAACAAATTTCTCACAGATATCAAGGGACAACTGTATATCCAAACGAAATTCCTAATTTCTGTACTGCCTACAATTTGCTTCTCCCACAGTGTTCCTCATCAAAGAAAAAAGCATCCAACTGCTCAGGCCATCACTGAAGTCATCCTTGGCTCCTCTTTTACTCTGATCCCACATCCAAACCATCAGCAAGTTACTATCTCCACAACCTTCAAAATGTGTCCCAAATCCACCTACTTACACTCTAGGTTCAACCCCACAATCAGCTCTTGCCTCAACTATCACAACAGCCTCTTAACCGGTCAACCTGGTTGATTCATTCGTCTTTCAAAGTGTAGATATTAGATCAAGTCACTTCCCTGCTTCCATCGAACTTAAAATAAAAAACTAGATACCTATCAAGTCTTTAAGTCCCTATGTTATCTGGTCCCTGGCTACCTCTTCTATTTATCTCCTATCATTACTCCCTGCCTTATTTACTGTTTTAGCCTTTTCTATTCCTTGAACACACCAAAGGGTACTCCTGTCTCAGGGCTTATGCTCATGCCCAGATAATTACATGAGGTCCTTCATATCATTCAAGTATCTCCTCAAATATTAGTGCCTCAGAGGACTTCCCTAACTACCCAACATCTCTTACCTTGTTTATGTTTCCTTTACCACATCTGCCATCAAAATGCTATGACATATTTCCCATTTATTTAATACTGTCTATCTTCCTCAAAAGGAAGCACTACGAAAGCAATGAGTTTTATCTGTTTTATTCACTGTTATAGACTTTGGGCTTAATACAGTACTCGACACAGTACAAGACCAGATAGGATCTTGTCTTGTTGCCCAGGCTAGAGTGCAGTGGTACAATCTTGGCTCGCTGCAGCCTTGACCTCCTGGGCTCAAGCAATCCTCCTGTCTCAGCCTCCCAAGTATCTGGGACTACAGGTGTGTACCACAATGCCTGGCTAATTTTTTAATTTTTTTTTTTTGTAGAGACAAGGTCTCACTATGTTGCCCAGGCGGTCTAGAACTCCTGGGCTCAAGCAATCCCCCCACCTCAGCCTCCCAAAGTGCTGGGATTACAGGTGACAGCCACCATGCCCAGCCTTTATTTGACTCTTCTGTTTTACATTTTTTTCTGCAGTATTTTATTTTATTCTTAACAGAGAATTTAATCCACTGATATCTCAAAGGACTAACTATCCATGGAATGCCTGGTAAAACATAGGCACACAGTATCTTTTCCTCAGGGGAAAGAAATTTTTGTCACAGAATTGATTTGCTTTAGCAGAAAATCATATTCCAGGAATTTCTTCAGGAATCTTTAATCTATCTTAAGAATCTTGCTTGAAGAACACGTAATATACTGCTTAACAGAATGTTATATCAGTTCTGAAAGATCCTATATTGAAAAATGAAAATGCCCAAATTATTAAGTCCTAAGATAGCAGAACAGGGATCTTATTTGTCCATCACTGTATGCCAGTACCTAGAATAGTGCCTGGCACGTAATAAGCACTAAATAAATATACAGCGGTCTTGTTTCTGAACCAAATGAGGTGGTTTAATGAAAAGGATGGGTTCTGCTTTAGAAGAATGCACTGGACTTCTAAATAACAAGGGAAATACTGATCAGCTTTAAAAAGAAAACTGTCATAACTACCCCAATTTAGTTCTAACACTTAAGGTTCTCCATCAAAGCAAAATTCACACTGTAAGAGTGCTATTACTGCTCATTTTAGAGACAAATCCTTGATTTGGTAACGTTTAAAAAAAAGCCTGGCTCAGTGGCTCACGCCTGTAATCTCAGCACTCTGGGAGGCCAAGAAAGAGGATTGCTTGAGTCCAGGAGTCTGAGACCAACCTGGGGAACATAGTGAGAACATGTCTCTATTTATTAAAAAAAAAAAAAAAATTAAAGAAAAGAGTTTTTAAAAAGCCAAACACCCTGCCTCTACAAAAACTACAAAAATCTGGGTTGGGTAGGTGGCTCACGCCTGTAATCCCAGCACTCTGGGAGGCTGAGGCAGGAGAATTACCAGAATCTGGGAGGCAGAGGCTGCAGTGAGCCGAGATCACACCACTGCACTCCATCCTGGGCAACAGAGCAAGGCTGTCTCAAATACCAAAAAACAAAAGCCAAAACAAAAACAAACCTACAAAAATTCGCTGGGCATGGTGGTGCATGCCTGTAGTCCCAACTACTTGGGAGGCTGAGGTAGGAAGATCACTCGAATCCAAGAGGTGGAGGTTGCAGTGAGCCGAGATCACGCCACTGCACTCCAGCCTGGGTAACAGAGCGAGACCCTGACTCAAAAAATAAAACCAAACACAAAAGCCTAGGCTGAAATGAAGTGGGAAAATACAAAACTGGAATTCTGAGAAAAATAAGATAAATAGTATGCTAAAAATTGAGAATAAAAAAATATGTATACAAATAAGGACACTGCTTATACACACTTCAAAAGTGTATTTTAGATATTCTTAACTTCTATAGGAAATATATACGGGGGAGGTAATTTGCTTTGCTATGCAGATTCTTTTGGAAATGAACAAATAACTGATAACAAATATGTATTATTTGCTTGCACACATTATGCTAAGCACATTACAAATATTATCTGACGGAATCCTCCAACTCTATGCTACAAATATTATCATTACTATATCATCATATTGTACAGTCAAGGAAACCGAAGACCGTAAGTATTTCGCTCAAGATTACAATCAATAGGTTGGCAAAACTGGGATCTGAGCCTAATCAATCTGATTTCAGAGTCCATGATCTTAATCACTATTTGGGATTTTCAACAAATTGAGGGGGAAATATACCAATGTAGAGGCTGAGAGACTCATTCATTATTAAGACAACTAATTATACATTTTTAGATCTAGCTAGATACTTATTATAATCAACGCCTGATTAACTAGAATGCTGAGTGGGTTACATTCTAGTAAAAATTTTCTGAGTAACTAAAATATAACCAAATATTTTCTTGACGTTGTCACTAGAAATTACCTTTAACAATATACCTTTTTGTCTAAGAAAAGTATGTTGAACATTTTTTCCATCTTTATTTGATAGATCTCTAATTACAAAAGACAACCTTATATAGCACTGAAGACACAGGAAATCATAAGAAAATGGGCTGAAAATTTACTGATCCAAATTACACTGCATTCATCCTGTGTCATATTTTCATTGTATGAAAATATGTTTGTATTTTCATATGTCTGCAGATGATCTCTCTCTACACAGAATGCCCTCTCTATGTGTGAATATCTCACACTTATCCTTTAAAGCCTGGCTGGGTCTTCCTATTTGTAGGAAACTATCCTAACCTTTCCTTTCACACCACAGATTTAGTAATTTTTCCACCCTGGACAAAAATATTACATAGTAGGTATTGTAGTATGTTTGTTAACATGGAAAAATGTATTACATAGTATTACTGTAATATGTTTGTTAACATGTTCCTATTAGAATATTTTTTTTTTTTTTTTTTGAGACGAAGTCTCGCTCTGTCGCCCAGGTTGGAGTGCAGTGGCACGATCTTGGCTCACTGCAACCTCCACCTCCCAGGTTCAAGTGATTCTCCTGGCTCAGCCTCCCGAGTAGCTGGGAATACAGGCATGCACCACCACATCCGGCTAATTTTTATATTTTTAATAGAGATGGGGTTTCACCATGTTGGCCAGGCTGGTCTCAAACTCCTGATCTCGTGATCCACCCGCCTTAGCCTCCCAAAGTGCTGGGATTACAGGCATGAGCCACTGTACCCCGCCTGAATTTTTTTTTTCTTTAGAGACAGAGTCTCACTCTGTCACACAGGCTGTAGTACAGCAGTGCAATTATAGCTTACTGCAGCCTTGATCTCCCAGGCTCAAGTGATCCTCTCACTTCAGCCTCCCAAATAGCAGGGACCACAGGCGCATACCACAATACGTGGCAAATTTTTTATTTTTTTAAATTTTTATTTATTTTTGAGACAGAGTTTTGCTCTTGCTGCCCCAGGTTTTTTAATGTTTATCTACTTATTTACTTATGAGACAGAGTTTCACTCTTGCTGCCCAGGCCGGAGTGCAATGGCCTGATCTTGGCTCACCGCAACCTCCGCCTCCCAGGTTCAAGCAATTCTCCCGACTTAGCCTCCCACGTAGCTGGGATTATAGGCATGTGCCACCACGCCCAGATAATTCTGTATTTTTAGCAGAGACGGGGTTTCTCCATGTTGGTCAGGCTGGTCTCGACTCCTAACCTCAGGTGATCCACCTGCCTCGGCCTCCCAAAGTGCTGGGATTACAGGCACGAGCCACCACGCCCGGCCTGAATTTTTTCTTCTTTTAGAAACTAGGTCTCCCTATGTTGCCCAGGCGGGTCTTGAACTCTTGTGTTCAAACAATCCTCCTGCCTTGTCCCCCCCTCCCCCAACAGAGCTAGGATTACAGGTGTGAGCCACTGCACCCAGCTGACTCAAAAACGTTTAAAAATATATATATATACCATATGTCTTTTCCCTACACCTAAGCACAGAAATGGATATGGTGGAAGCACTAGAAAAATGTTATCAGTGGAATGAAGAATGAATGAATACAAAACGAATAAATGAATGGCTTGTTAAAGTGAATTAAACTCAGCCAGGTGTGGTGGCTCACGCCTGTAATCCCAGCACTTTGGGAGGCCGAGGCAGGCAGATCACCTGAAGGTCCGGAGTTCGAGACCAGCCTGGCCAACATGGTGAAACTCCATCTGTACCCCGTCTCTATTTATGTAAAAATATAACAATTAGCTAGGCATGGTGACAGAGTACCGGTAGTTCCAGCTACTCAGGAGGCTGAAACAAGAAAATCACTTGAACCCAGGAGGAAGAGTTGCAGTAAGCCGAAATCATGCCACTGCACTCCAGCTTTGGGGACAGAGGGAGACTCGGTCTCAAAAATAAAAAAAATTAAACTCTGACCTACAGTTAATTCACTTTCTTCCTGTTAAAATTAAACACACCAGGTGCAGTGGCTCACGCCTGTAATGCCAGCATTTTAGGAGACTGATGTAGGCGGATCACTTGAGGTCAGGAGTTCGGGATCAGCCTGGTCAACATGGTGAAACCCGGTCTCTACTAAAAATACAAAAATTGGCTGGGCATGGTGGCGTGCACCTGTAGTCCCAGCTGAGGCAAGAGCATCACTTGAACCCAGCAGGCAGAGATTGCAGTGAGCCGAGACAGAGCCACTGCACTCCAGCCTGAGCGACAAAGCAAGACTCCATCTCAAAAAAAAAACACAAAAAAAAAAACACAAACACATACACAAAAATAAAATTAACTTAAATCTCTAACTCACTGTGGTTTAAAAAATGACTGCTCTTTTTCCTTTGATGTTCTGCACCTAAACTTTAATTTCCAAACCTGTGCTATCATTTAGTTAGGTGAACTCCCTACTTATGTGACATATGTATCCTCCAGTCTTCTTTGAAGACCTTTATACTATAATAATGTGTACCTAGTAATCACTTAACATGATTGATTAATGACCCCCAACCCACACCATTTTCTCAACAGTTACCAGTTTCTTCTTTCAAAGACAATCTTTTAAATTCTCTCCATTCAACTCTCTTAAGCTTGTATCAGCAAATATTTAAACTCTGGAGCTTTCACTTTCAGCAGTGCTGAATTTAAGAAAACTTAAGGAATGTGTCCTCCACATTTTAAAAAATGCCATTTATACCAAGAAACCATGATATAACTACTTTATCATCTAATACACTGTCTTCCTACAGTCTTAGGGCAAATAAAACTGCTTGAATGAGAAGAGTCAGATATGTTATCAAGTAGGGAAAACAGATAGATCAAAATGTATAACCAGAAAATTAAGTCAAAGATTCATGATTTATTTACTGTGGGACTATTACATAAGATATAACAAAAGATAAGGTGATGAAACTTTCACTATTGATGAAACTCACATTCATCTGAATTATAACTATCAGTCTTCTGCAGCAGGAAAGAATGTTTCTACTTTATTAGCAACCACTTAAAATCTCTATAGCCTAATTCAGCTTCATGACTTAATTGTAAATTTATTTCCTTTTACTTTTTTTTATCTTTAATCCATCTAGAGTTATATTTCCTTTTTCTGCAATGTTTGTACTTACCATGATAACCACACTCTGACATGGTTCACATTTCGGTATGCAACATATGCAATGGTATTAACTTTGAAATGTCTACAGAGAATGCCTACAATTAGAATTTCAAAGTTTAAAACAATGTGCATTTCATTCTCTTCAACAGCATGTTGATTTTATACCAATTTCAGCTCCTGTTCAATATCACCAGGGGCATTTGATTTCTTTGTGATGACTGGATCCCACTAGAAAATCTAGGAACTAAAAACTAGAAAACTTTTTTTTAGCATCTGGTCGCTATGACTATAAAACTGTAAGAAACCCTTTATTTCTCCCTTGCGCATTTGAAAAAAGCTGATAAGCTATTCCAAATAACATAGGAGCTGTTTAATGCAAACATCAAAAAGCAATGATGTGAACTATTGACCTCATTTCTTCTTAGCTTGCAAAGGGAATTCCCTACTGACAAGTAATATGGATTAGAAGTAGATGATATAAGCAGTTTAGTTCCAGCTATGATCAGATACTTTAAAAGTTATGTAAACCTAACTATGAAGAAAGAATTCCTCTAACAGGAAAAAGAATGTAAATAAGTATTTATGGACGAAATTACATAATATCTGAAAGATTTGCTTAAAATAAGCAAGAAAGGAAGGAGGGACGGAGGCTAGCAGATATGGAAACAGTGTGGTAACTGTGTTGATACCTGTTGAAGCTAGATGTTGATTACATGAGGGCTCATTATACTATTCTCTTTATTTTTACAAATGTTTGCAATTTGCCACATTAAAAAAAATAAGAAACTCACTGAGCACTGTGGCTCACATTTCTGAGCACTTTGGGAGACCAAGGCGGTAGGACCGCTTGAGCCCAAGAGTTCAAGACCATCCTGGGCAACATAGTAAGACCCCACTTGTACATAAAATTTAAAAATTAACCACATGTGGTGGTGCACACGTGTGGTCCCAAACACTGAGTGGCTAAAGCAGGAGGATCATCTGAGCCTGGGAATTCAAGTACAGTCTGGAAAACATAGTCAAATCCCATCTCTAAAAAATTAGAAATAAAAATATTTTTAAATGAACAAAATTGCCCGGGTGTGGTGGCTCATGCCTATAATTCCAACAATTTGGGAGTCTGAAGAGGGAGGACTGCTTGAGCCCTGAAGTTCCAGACCAGTGTGGGCAACACAGTGAGACTCCACTCCATCTCTACAAAAAAATTAAAAATCAGGAAGGCATGATGGCATGTACCTGTAATCCTAATTACTTGGGACAATGGAAGGATTGCTTGAGCCCAAGAGGTTGAGCATGCAGTAAGTTATGCTCACACAATGGCCCTCTAGCCTGGGTAACACAGTAAGACCCTGTCTCAAAAAAAAATTTTTTTTAATTAAATGGAAAAAAGTATATAACCTTGTCATCAACTTGTGTATGTCTAAGGGCAAATGATTCAAGACTATGAAAAGTACATATAATACTACAATAAAAATTTCATAGATTTCCAAACATGAAAACTTAGATGTTCAATGAAGGAAATACAACTCTGAAATAGCAATAAGATTATTGGTTAAATTTCTGCCATCACTAGAAGCCATTATTTTTAAATTAATTTTGATAAATATCACATTCTGCCAATTACAGCCCTTTTTAGGCAATCACTAAAAAAGCAATTTCTAAAATATGAAATATAAGATTGACAGTTATTAACTATGATGACAAGTAATAGGGAAGAAAATCTAGCCTCTTCATATAAAATATAAAGGAAAAGACACAACTAATTTTAAGGAAAACGATAATAGAAACTAGCAGCAAACCTCAAAACAAAACAAAAATCAACTAGTTGCATTCCCATCTCTTGTGGCACCCAGGTTTAAAATATTACATGCTGCTGAAAAGGCTGGCCTAAGCAGATCTCACAGCAGTTTATAGTGAGGCTGTGTAGTACCTTTAAAAGACTCAGATCAGGATGGGTGCAGTGGCTTATGCCTGTAATCCCAGCACTCTGGAGGCAGACGCGGGCAGATCACGAGGTCAGGAATTCAAGACCAGCCTGGCCAACATGGTGAAAGCCATCTCTACCAAAAATACAAATATTAGCCAGGCATGGTGGCGTGCACCTGTAATCCCAGCTACTCGGGAGGCTGAGGCAGCAGAACAGCTTGAAACCAGAAGGCGGAGATTGCAGTGAGCCAAGATGGTGCCACTACACTCCAGCCTGGGCAACAAGAGCAAAACTCTGTCTCACAAAAAAAAAAGGAAAAAAGGCTCAGAACAATACACATAACTAAAATAGCAATACAAATTTTTTTTTTTTCAAGTACAATTTCCATTTTATTTTTCTCCAGAGAATACTTGTCTTCAATCTTTTACTCAGCTCCTTACATCGGTTTTGGTGGAGGTCGTGGGGCAGCACCCACAGGTCTAAATCGGGGTGGGGGTGTTCAGTCCTTGTGGGCTTCACGAGATTGATTCCTGACTACTTTGCTGTGAACTGTACAACTCACACAGTAATGTAGCTTCACATAGAGCTTGGGTATAAAATTATTTTAAATGGAGACCACCACCACCAGTTTTACACACATGGTAAGACTTCTCCACTGTGTGCTTCCACACCATCTTGGGCAGAAATGAAGGTGACCAATTCTCTATTAATAAGGCATGGAGGAAGACTCAGAATAAAGACTAAAGTGGAATTGCTAATACTGTAAAGACACAGTACCTAGCAAGTTATTAACAAGTGATGTGCCAGGCGCAGTGGCTCACACCTGTAATCCCAGCACTTTGGGAGGCCAAGGTGGGCAGATCACCTGAGCTCAGGAGTTTGAGACCTGCCTGACCAATATGATGAAATCCCATCGCTACTAAAAACACAACAAAATTAGTCAGGCGTGGTGGCACACACCTGTAATCCCAGCTACTGAGGAGGCTGAGGCAGGAGATCACTTGAACCTGGGAGACGGAGGTTGCAGCAAGCTGATATGGAGCCACCACACTAAGGCCTGAGTGAAAAGAGGGAAACGCCATCTCAAATTAAAAGAAAAAGTGATGTGCTGTATTCTATTTCAGAATACAACCCAAGAGTAGAACATGAAAATCCTTTTCCTTTTTTTAAAGAAAAGTGTTTCACACTATTGCCCAGCTGCAGTGCAGTAGCGCCAACATATCTCACAGCAGTCTCAAACTCCTGGGTCACGGAATTCCCCTGTCTCAGCCTCTTGAGAAGCTAGGACTGCAGGCATGCATGTTAATTTTTTAACTTTCTGTAGACATGGGGTCTTCCTACGTTGCCCAGGTGGTATCAAACTCCTGGGCACAAGTGATCCTCCTGACCAATATAGAGAAACCCCGTCTCTACTAAAAATACAAAAAATAAAAATTAAAAAATTCCTGATTCAGCTGAACCGGTGGCTCACACCAGTAATCCCAGCACTTTGGGAGGCCGAGGTGGGTAGATCACCTGAGGTCAGGAGTTTGAGACCAGCCTGACCAACATGGGGAAACCTCTACTAAAAATGGAAAATTAGCCGGGCATGGTGGCACACTCCTGTAATCCCAGCTACTCGGGAGGCTGAGACAGGAGAATCGCTTGAACCCAGGAGGTGGAGGTTGCAGTTAATCAAGGTCGCACCATTGCACTCCAGTCTGGGCGACAGGGCAAGACTCCATCTCAAAAAAACAAAATAGCCAGGTGTGGTGGCAGACACCTGTAATCCCAGCTAACAGGTAGGCTGAGGTAGGAGAATCGCTTGAACCCACGAGACAAAGGTTGCAGCGAGCCAAAATCATGCCACTGCACTCTAGTCTGGGCAAGGAGAAAACACCGTCTCAAAAAAAAAAAGATGATCCTGAATCATATTTTGTGGTTATTACAAGCATTTAAAAAATATCGTTAGGTATCTGATAAATACAAGAAACTATATATAGGCCAAACGTGGTGGCTCATGCCTGTAATTCCACCACATTGGAGGTCACACAAAAGTGTGACTTGAGGCTAGGCGTTCGAGACCAACCTGGTCAACATACCAAGACCCCATCTCTATTAAAATAAAAAATAATATAAAGTATATACACATATACTCGCAAATATATATACACAATACACAAGTATCACATGCGTGTTATGAAAAAAACACCATAAACCCACTACCCATTAAAAATTGAAAACGAATATTAAACATTTTACAAATTGACATGACATTCTTATACAGGGACTACGCCAATAGAGAGAAAAGACCATCAGATCATTTTTCCTGAGACCACTACACCATCTCACTGAATCCTGTAATCTATCCTATTAAAACACCTTTTTTAATTTCTTGTCGTTTTTAAATTATACTAGACATTTTTAATTTCCAACACTAAATTTTTTTTTTCCCAACACTAAATTAATGGGCAGTCTGTCAAATGCCTACTGGATTTCATACCAGAAGGTTTTCTAGATGTATGTATACCCAGAAGTGACATCAAAACTTTTTTTTTTTTTTGGAGATGGAGTCTCACTCTGTCGCCCAGGCTGGAGTGCAGCAGTAGTTCAATCTTGGCTCACTGCAACCTCCGCCTCCTGGGTGCAATTGATTCTCCTGCCTCAGCCTCCCGAGTAGCTGGGATTACAGGCGACCATCACCACGCTCAGCTAATTTTTGTATGTTTAGTAGAGACCAGCTTTCACCATGTTGGCCAGACTGGTCTCAAACTCCTGACCTCAGGTGATCCGCGTGCCTCGGCCTCCCAAAGTGCTGGGATTACAGGCATGAGATACCTCCCCTGGCCCGACATTAAAACCTTTTTACATAAATGCACTGTAAAAATATATCCCAAAACAAGGTAAGGTATATAAATGATTTTTGCCTTCTTTTCAAATCAATAGTTCCTTTATACAAAAACACCAGATGATACAAAACACATTTTTTTCAAGTACAAAGTTGCATATAGAGTGTAAACAGTTCATGCTCACTCAAGGAATAAGTACTGGCAAAAACTCTTTGCAATTGGGTAACAAAATTTCAGCTTCTAGGAGTATGTTTCCCTCTTCCTTGTCCTTTTGAGAGCAGCCACCATGTAACAATTCACAGATTCAATTGAATTAGCATCTCTTCAAGCACGCAGGCCATATATTATTCATTTCTGTGTCTCCTGCATAGGATTAACTCAGCGTTTGTCATAACTAAGCTAAACTCCAAGACAGAAGCTTCAAACCACCTCAGGCCCAGTTCAAAACTGAAAAAAAGATGAACCCATTTCCCAGAGTTTAGGAACAAAAAGATACTGACAAAGAACAAAGCCATAGATACTTGTGCTACATGATATTCCGCTATCACCAAATTCAGAGCAGTTTATTAACACTGCAGAAAAAAATTTGCAGACGATAAAAAGAATAAATGAAAACACATGGAAGCTAAAGTTCTCCCGTCAACATGTTCAAATATTATCATAGACTCCTTCACCTTAAGCTCATACTAACATCCTTGCCCCCGAACAATGAAAACGAAAGGTTTTCAAATGAGACCTAAATACAAATTGGCTGTATTTCATCACAGTTTAAGTCCCTAAAATCATATACATAAATCACATGATCGTGCTTATGCTCATCTTCTAACTTGAGGGTCCAGGGTCTTTCATCAATCAGATTCTCAGAAGCATAAGTGACCCCCAAAAAACTTTAAGAACCACTAATCTAGCCTATCAAGAAATATCCCATTTTCCAGAAGAGTACAGTTAGGCTGGTTTAGTTCATGCGTTCTTCCCTCACATTCATAGATGAGATTCTTACTATGTATTCAATTCCTTGAGTCCAGCCAAAAATTTCGAACATCCACAGGCACACATATCAACAATTCCCAGATCCCCAAAACAGTTTTCTGGTTTTAATTCCACATTGCTTCACTCAACTTAATACACACCACCGTCAAAACAACTCCCCCTCATATTTGCACCCAGGCTACTTACAGAGACACCTTGATTATCCTCACCTCAAGGCATGGACCATTTATTGAACAGGCAGTCAACAAATACTTGTTGAATGAATGAAAAAGGATCCTTCCTCCCACAGATTTCAAGTTAAGTTCTCAGCACCCATGCAGCTGCTCTCCTACAAGTTAAGCTGTGAAAGCCTACTCTCCCTCAAACATACATGCTCAAGTGGTCAGAAATGCTCTGCTTCCTCCATAAACACAAAATGATATAGTCATGGATATGCATTTCATACAGGTCAGACTGGGCAAGGAAGTCTACGTCCCACATCCATCTCTGACACAATCGGTCTCCTCCAAATACAATCCAACCAGTCATATGTGTTCCTGTCTTTCCAACACACTCAGATTTGCAGTAGTAGTCAAATATGAGAGTTAGAGTCCCAACTCTGTCACCAATTTAACATGTGGCGTTGGACAAATCCTTTCCTAATGCCTAAATTTCCTATTTTGTAAAACGGAAGCAAGCATCTATCCTACCATCTTCACAGAGATTTAGTATCACAAAATAACTGAAAGAGCTTTCTTACTATATTGTAACCTATTACTATAAACCCGGGACAACAAATAAGGCCACAGATTCTTTACAGCTTTGTAGCAATGATTCTGTTAAAGATATTTTGGGCCATCACATTTACACAACTCACTCTAACCAAAGACATAAACTATTCTTAAGCCCACAACTGGCTATGCCGAGTTTCTCCCCTCCCCTGACCCCACAGACACATGCTGTATAGAACACTGCCATTACCGCTCTTTCCCAACAAGTAACTAAGGGCTCCCAATCCCTAAAATACACACACATATCAACCTGCAAGGAATCTCCCAACATTTATTCAAGAAATAAGCTAACTTATAAGGGGAACGCCATTACACTTATACAAATAAAGGCAGACTCTTCCGGAAACACTTTCCATCCTCGCACACACACTCAAACACAGCCGCTACACACCAACAGACCATCTGTCCTCTAGACCAAAAACATCTCTTTCCATGTACAAACTAACCAGCGACATTCATTAAACTCGCAACACTGAGATCATCCCGTCGTTCCTACATACCGTTCAACGCGGCAGGGACACCACAGACCTTGTCGTACAGGTCAACTCCCCCTCTCAAGATCGTGTCCTCGAACACGCTTATCCTTTAATTAAACACACACAAACTGGACTATGGGGGAGGCTCCGATCATGCCTACAAACACAAACTAACCCGTCAGGGGCACAGCCGACTCCGCCTCCACTCGCTTACTTTCCAGCCCCCTCCCCGGAGCCGGGAGTCCGCCTGTCGGGGACACCCCTTCACCCCGCCTGGAGGGACTTCCCGGTAGGCTCAGGAACCCCCTCCCTGCTCTCCCTTCCCCCATCTTCACCACTGCTCTCCCGGAGGTCCAGGTCCGGGAGATGACAGTGGCTCCCAGGAAGCCCAGGATGCCATCGCTGAGAGAGTGCTTAGGCCCCAGGGCCTGCCCAAACCGTTCTACTCACCGTGTCGGAGGCCGAGGCCGAGAGCGATGAGAGTGCAGGGAAGTGGGGGAAGAGGGGGTGGCCGCCAGGCTCCTGGGTCCACGGCGGATCCCTCCCGCTTGTCAGGAGGCGGCCGGCCGGTGAGCGGACTGGCGGAAATGCGAGAGAGGAGAAGGGAAAGGTGGAGGGCTAAAGGGGGGCAAACTGAGGGGAGGCGGGTCCCGCAACCGAGACTGGGATCGTCTCCCCCTCCGCAAAGCGAACCCAAAAATGGCGGCGGGAGCGGCGGCGGCGGCGGCAGCAGAGCGGCGGCAGCGGCGGCGGCAGCTCCTCCGGAGGGAGGGGAGCGAAGGGCGCCTCGCACCCCCCCCCACCTCCCACTCCTCCCTCCTCGCGTTCTTCCCCCACCGTCCCCCACTCCGCCCGACTCTGGCCGCGTAGCGCGCACGCCTGCCCGCACGCGTACTGGTGTCTCCTGGCTCGTCGCTGGCTGCTCCCACCAACCACCACCTTCGGCCGCCCCGCGCGCCAGCCAGCCCGTACGCGCCCACCCAGGGACACCTCCTCGCGCGGCCCCCCACTCCCCCTCAGGCCCTGTCAAGCCGGCTCCAGCGCAGGCCCTCACGCGTACCTTCAGCGGCGCGAGCCCAAGCCTCCTCCTCCTCCACCTCCTCTTCTCTCCTCCCCCCTTCCCCGCCCCCACGGCCACCAACCGCCGCCACTGCTACTGCTGCCGCCGCCGCCGCCGCCGCCGCCAGGCCCCCCCCACCGTCCACCCCTCGCGCGTGCGCCTCCCACAATCCCCCCCCCGCCAGACTGTTCCATTCCTGTCAGCTGCAGGGGCAGGAGAGGGAGGGACAGGCAAAGAGGCTCGGGCTTGTGGTTTGACTGGAAATGCCAGGGTGGCGGGCCAAGCCCCACAACAACCTACCTCCTTTGACTTCTCGCCGCGGCGGTGCGGGTCGCCTCCCGCTCTTCCTCTCGGGACCGCGGCTAGCCGGTCAAGGGCCGCCTAGCGCCCCTCTGCCTGCCGGCGGTTGGAGGCCGCGGCGGCTGCGCGTTGAGGCGTTTCCTGCCGGACAACTCAAGCCTTCTTCGCAGTTGTAGGACTGGCGCCTCCGAGCCGGCCCCAGGCGGTGTGTGCCGGTCGCCTTGTCGGGAGAACTAGTCCTCGACTCATGGTGAGGGAATGGACCGGCGCGGGGCTGTACCGCTGAGAGAAAGGAGCGGGACTCCGAACTTGCCGGAGGTAGGGAGTGAGGTAGGTAGGACCGGCGCGCCTCCCGGGGGATTCCTCCCGGGCGCTGAGTTGCCAGCCTGGGACCCGAGGAAGATCGGCGTGGTGGTCCGCTTTTTGTTGTTGTTAACTCGGCTCGGATTTCTCGATTTTCACACGACTGCCCATATGCGATTATGTTTGTTTGCCTTTGACGCTCCTCTCATGGATGGTACTTCTTCAGTTTCGTTAAACAGCCTGATGATGATAGACAATGAAGAAACCATGTGCTTCTCATTCAGTTCTGGACTCCGTTTCCCTTGTCTTCCTTCACCAAGTTATTTTTCTTAGCTCCATATCAAAAAGTGTACATAAAAATTAGGCAACTCCAAACACGCCTCCAGGGTTGGTGTGTGAAATAATAAGATAATATATGTAAAGTGGAATTAGCTCCTAGGCATAGGGAAAGTGCAGAGAATTGCCATGTTGTCATTTACAGTTCTGTTGATGTCGATAAGGTTTGTGGGTGTAATTGGTAGTTTGTGTTCTGTCCCTCCAGGTCCTTAATAAAAACAAAGCAAAAACAGGCCTGTTAGGTTTCTGTGGCTACTGAATATTTGTTTCTCAAAACACTTGACTAATATTTGATAACTGAATGCAGCAGAAATACGGAGTATTAAAATCCACAGATAATTCCAAAGTTTACTTGATCTGGTAGTTTTTACCTTTACCCAAAGGGTAAAGCAGAATGAATCACGGGAAGGATCTACTTGGGTTTCCCTTTCCTTCACATTTGTGGACTCCTGGAGTTCCAGGAAATAATTCAGAAATTTACTGCTCTAGATTGCTGTCAAAAGCCCATGCAAGGCCAGATGAGGTGGCTCACACCTGCAATCCCAACATTTTGGGAGGCCGAGGAGGGCATATCACCTGAGGTCAGGAGTTCGAGACCAGCCTGGCCAATATGGTGAAACATCGTCTCTACTAAAAATACAGAAATTAGTCAGGCGTGGTGGTGGGCCCTGTAATCTCAGCTACTCAGGAAGCTGAGGCAGGAGAATCACTTGAACACGTGAGGCAGAGGTTGCAGTGAGCTGAGATCACAGCATTGCACTCCAGCTTCCTGAGTAGCTGGGATTACAGGGCCCACCACCACGCCTGACTTAATTTTGTATTTTTAGTAGAAACGATGTTTCTTCGTATTGGCCAGGCTGGTCTTGAACTCTGGACCTTGTGATCTGCCCACCTCTGCCTCCCAAAGTGCTGGGATTATAGGCTTGAACCTATGTGTTTTGTTTCTTTAAGGTAAACAGGGAAGCAGCTTTCATTACCTCATTGTCTGTTTTCCTAACCAAGTCCACACACTTTCGTGGAGCCTGCTTGGGTTGACTGATCTTTCTTTAGTTGCTTCATGCATGTAAGTGTATTACACTAGCAACAACTTTTTTTGAGAGCAGGGACTATGTCTACTATTCCATTTACATAAAGCATCATAGGCAAGTGCAAAGCAAATCACAGAAATATTGAAAGGAGGCCGGGCATGGTGGCTCACGCCTGTAATCCCAGCAAATTGCGCCATTGCACTCCAGCCTGGGTGACAAGAGTAAAACTCCGTCTCAAAAAAAAAAAGGAAATATTGAAATGAATGTTAGATACTTAAAATACCAGAAGAGAAAGAGAATTAGCATTTGTGGACTACCGTGCCAGGAGAACGAGTATTCCTGTTTAATCCTTATAATGAGCAACACTTTGAGATAGATATTATTACCCCCATTTTACAGAAGAGAAGCCTGAGGCCCAGAGAAGTCCAGTAATGATACTTAGACTCTAGTTTGCCTGTCTCTTAAAAACCTAATTTTTTTCTCTATACCACATTGTCTTCATAATAAAATTTCTCATCAGCATCATAATTGCTGTGCTTCAAAGAAAAAAATGCCTTTAATGGAATTTCACTACACCAGTGTATAGGGAGAGTTACTTATGTGTAGTCTCTGTGTTCAGGTAACTTTCAGTAACTAAACTGATTAATTTGTCAGCTACCTATAAGCAAATGAGACAGGATTCTGTTCTTTTGTGTATGCCACAGAGCCTACCAGAGACTCAAATATATTAAGTGCTCAATAAAATGACCTCACTGAATGAACACATCCTGAATTGTTTGAACCAACAAAGATAGAATAATGGTTTCCCCAAGGATATCCACTTAAATCCCTGAAACCTATAAATATGATATGTTACATGACAAGAGAAAAATCAGGATGCAGAGGGAATTAAGGTTGCTATCAGCTGACATTAAACTAGGGAGATTATCCAGGAGTGAGCTCTCCGCAATGGCCCTCTTCAGTTATACTTACGTAGCTGCCCATGCTTGTGTTCCTTTTCAGAAAGGCAGTAGCTGAAAAGCACTTAAGCTGCCAGCACCACAGAAATCCTGTCGAACCCCCCTTTCTTCACATTGGAGTACTTGCCGTAATACCTGTAGAACCTCTTTGAATGAATGTTCCAGCAGTGCCTTTTTGTGTAAGATCACGCATTAATATCCAGTTTCACAGCTCTGCTAGTTTGACATCCAGGAGTTTCTTCTCCTTCAGTGATACAGCTGACTCCATCTTGAGGTCCTGGTCTGATAAAAACTTTTTTTTTTCCCTCTAACACGGATCATAGGAAGCAAGATATAAACTTTTAAAATAAGGTTTCAGGCTGGGTGCAGTGGCTCACGCCTATAATCTCAACACTTTGGGCAACTGAGGCAGGAGGCTTACTTGAGGCTAGGAGTTCAAGACCAGCCTGGTCAACATAGCAAGACCCCCATCTCTATAAAAAATAAGAAAAATTAGCTGGGCCATGGTGGGCTGTCTAGGCGTTGAGGCTACTGTGACCAATGATCACACCATTGCATTCCAGCCTTGGTGAAAGAGTGAGACCCTGTCTCTAATATATGAAATGAAATAAGGTTAAAATAGTAAAAGAAATTTTTTTTAAATTTCTTTTTTTGGATACCCGCTCTCACTATGTTGCCTAGGCTGGAGCGTAGCTCCTGTACTCGAGAGGGCCTACCACTGCCTCAGCCTCCTTGGTAGCTGGGACTACAGTTATGTGAGAACTTGTTTGTTTGTTTTTTTAAGATACTGAAGTATGGTCAGGGTTTGACTTTACATTTGATGAGTTATGGTAAATGCTATGTAATCATAAGAGTTTTTTTTCTTTGCAGTCTTGCTTGCTCTGTCACCCAGGTTGCAGTGCAGTGGAGTGATCTCAGCTCACTGCAACCTCGGCCTCCTGGGTTCAAGCAATTCTCTCACCTCAGCCTCCCGAGTAGCTGGGACTACAGGCATGCCTCACCACGCCCATCTAATTTGGCTAATTTTTGTATTTTTAGGAGAGATGGGGGTTTTGTCATGTTGGCCAGGCTGGTCTTGAGCTCCTGGCCTCAAGTGATCTGCCCATCTCAGCCTCCCAAAGTGCTGGGGTTACAGGTGTGAGCCACTGCACCTGGCCAAGAGTCTTAAAAAATTGGCTGGGCACATAAGCTCATGCCTGTAATCCCAGCAACTTGGGAGGCTGAGGCGGGTGGATCACTTGAGGTCAGGAGTTCAAGACCAGTCTGGCCAACATGGTGAAACCCCTTCTCAAGTAAAACTACAAAAAAAAATTAGCTGGGCATGGTAGCAATCCCCTGTAATCCCAACTACTTCAAAAGGCAGAAGGCAGGAGAATCCCTTAAACATGGGAGGTAGAGGTTGCAGTGAGCCAAGATCATACCATTGCCGGGGGGGGTGTCTTTAAAAAAAAATTACTTCATTCACTTTTTAAATTTATATTTATTTATTTATTTATTTATTTATTTATTTGGAGACAGAGTCTCACCCTGTCGCCCAGGCTGGAGTGCAGTGGCGCGATCTCAGCTCACTGCAACCCGTCTGCCACCCGAGTTCGAGCAATTCTCCTGCCTCAGCCTCCTGAGTAGCTGGGAATACAGGTGCCGGCCACCGCACCTGGCTAATTTTTGTAGTTTCAGTAGACACAGGGTTTTACCATCTTCGCCAGGCTGGTCTTGAACTCCTGACCTCATGATTCACCTGCTTCAGCCTCCCAAAGTGCTAGGATTACAGGCATGAGCCCCCATGCCCAGCCAAAAAAAAAGTTATTTAAGAGTGAAGAGGGGTGCTTGCTTCGCCAGCATATATACTAAAATTGGAACAATACAGAGAAGATTAGCATGGCCCCTGCGAAAGGATTACACGCAAATATGTGAAGCGTTCCATATTTTTTTTTAAAAAAAAGAAAAAAAAGAGTGAAGAAGGCCGGGCATGGTGGCTTATACTGTAATCCCAGCACTTTGGGAGGCTGAGGTAGGTGGATCACCTGAGGTCGAGAGTTCAAGACCAACCTGACCAACATGGAGAAACCATGTCTCTACTTGTAAAAATACAAAAATTGGCTGTGCGTTGTGGCGCATGCCTGTAACCCCAGCTACTTGGGAGGCTGAGGAAGGAGAATCGCTTGAACCCAGGAGGCGGAGGTTGCGGTGAGCCGAGATTGCGCCATTACACTCCAGCCTGGGCAACAAGAGTTTGTCTTGTCTCAGAAAAATAAGAGGGGAAGAAATTTGATATTTTTGTTTGGGTACAGGTTGTTTTTTGTTTTTTTTTAATCTTATTTATTTTTTTAGAGACGGGGTCTTGCTATGTTGCCCAGGCTGGAGTGCAGTGGCTTTTCACAGGTGCAGTCCCACTACTGATCAGCATGGGAGTTTTGACCTGCTCCGTTTGTGACCGGAGGTTCACCCCTCCTTAAGCAACCTAGTGGTCCCCTGCTCCCAGGAGGTCACCATTTTGATGCCTAACTTAGTGCGGACACCTGATCTGCATACTGCGCTACAGCCCAGAACTCCTGGACTCAAGCAATCCTCTTACCTCAGCCTCCCGAGTAGCTGGGACTACAGGCACGCCACCGCGCCCAGCCAGGTTGAGTTTGTTGTTGTTTTTTTGAGACGGAGTTTTGCTCTTGTTGCCCAGGCTGGAGTGCAATGACATGATCTCAGTTTACCACAACCTCCTCTCGGGTTCAAGCACTTCTCCTGTCTCAGCCTCCTGAGTAGTTGGGATTATGGGCATGCACCACCACGCCCAGCTAATTTTCTGTATTTTTAATAGAAACGGGGTTTCTCCATATTGGTCAGGCTCATCTTGAACTCCCAGTCTTAGGTGATCCACCCACCTCGGCCTCCCAAAGTGCTGGGATTACAGGGGGTGAGCCACCAGTGCCCGGCCTTTGTTTTTGTTTTACTTTTTGTTTTTGAGACGGAATCTCCCTCTATTTCCCAAGCTGGAGTGCAGTTGTGCAATCTTGGCTCACTGCAACCTCTGTCTCCCAGATTCAAGCAATTCTCCTGCCTCAGCCTCCTGAGTAGCTGGGATTATAGGCACCTGCCAGCATGCCCAGCTAATTTTTGTAGTTTTAGTAGAGACAGGGTCTCACCATGTTGTCCAGGCTGGTGTCAAACTCCTTACCTCAAGTAATCTACCCACCTCAGCCTCCCACAGTGCTGGGCTAACAGTCATGAGCCACAGCACCCAGCCTTTTTGATTGTTTATTTGTTTGTTTGTTTTTGACAGGGAGTCTCACTCTGTTGCCCAGGCTAGAGTGCAATGGTATGATCTTGGCTCACTGCAACCTCCCTTCCTGGGTTCAATTCTCCTGCCTCTGCCTCCCAAGTAGCTGAGATTCCAGGTGCCTGCCACCATGCCTGGCTAAGTTTTGTATTTTAATAGAGATGGGTTTTCACCATGTTGGTCATGCTGGTCTCAAACTTCTGACCTGAAATGATCCACCCACCTTGGTCTCCCAAGAGGTTTTTTATGTTTTATTGTTTTTGTTTTTTGTTTTTTGAGATGGAGTTTCCCTCTTGTTGCCCAAGCTGGAGTGCAGTGGTGTGATCTCGGCTCACCTCAACCTCTGCCTCCTGGGTTCAAGCGATTCCCCTGCCTCAGCCTCCTGAGTAGCTGGGATTACAGGCATGCGCCACCACACTCGGCTAATTTTGTATTTTTAGTAGAGACAGGGTTTCTGCATGTTGGTCAGGCTGGTCTTGAACTCCCGACCTCAGGTGATCCTCCCGCCTTGGCCTCCCAGAATGCTGGGATTACAGGCATGAGCCACCACACCGGCCCCCAAGAGTTGTTTTTTTTCTTTCTTGGTTTTTTGTTTTGTTTTGTTTGTATGTGTGTGTGTGTGTGTGTGAGAGAGAGAGAGAGAGACAGAGTCTTGCACTGTCGCCCGGGCTGGAGTGCAATGGTGCAATCTCGGCTCACTGCAACCTCTGCCTCCTGGATTCAAGCGATTCTCCTGCCTCAGCCTCCCTAGTAGCTGGGATTACAGGTGCCCGCCACCATACCCAGCTAATTTTTCGTATTTTTAGTAGAGACAAGTTTCACCTGTTGGTCAGGCTGGTCTCCAACTCCAGACCTCATGATCTGCCCACCTTGGCCTCCCAAAGTGCTGGGATTACAGGCGCGTGAGCCACCGTGCCCAGCCCATAATCTAAATATACAATTGAATTCAGATCAGTATCTCAGTGGTGTGTCATTGAGTCCTAAAATTCTAGAATGTTTAACCCCAGTCATGTGTGTACACTAACATGCCTTTTTTGAACTCTCTTGAAACCTGTCAGATACAACCTGGAGTCCAATTTGCTGAAGAGTATCTAGAATATCTGCTACCCTAAGAAGCACTCATAGTCCCTTCCATACTAGTTTAAGTTTTAAATTGCCCACTATTCTGAGTAGCGTGATAAAATTTTGCACCACCCTGTCCTGATGTGAATCAACATAACCACACTGTATGTGCCACCCATCTGTTGGTCATTGACATCATCTGCTTTTGACATCCAACTGTGGACATCAGCATGACTCAGTGATTTAGGATGACCCAAAACAGATGATCCCCCTTCTTAGGCATAGTCAGAAAGTCTCTAGTAGCTGAACACTACATCACAGTGCTAAGTCATTCACTTTATCTCATCTTGTAAGCGTTTTGTCATCGCACATCAACACAAGAAGAAGAGTAAGCACAATACAATGAGATATTTTGAGAAAAAGACCACATTCACATAACTTTTATACAGTATATTGTTATAGTTGTTCTATTTTCTTATTGGTTATTGTTCATTTCTTACTGTGCCAAATTTATAAAATAAACGATTATAGGTATATACCTATAGGAAAAAACTGTGTGTGTGTGTTTTTGTGAGTATTTATTTATTTATTTAGTGATGAGTCCTCTGTATGGTTTCAGGCATCCCCTGGGAGTCCTGCAGTGGATTTCCCGAGGATAAGGGGGGACTACTGTATTTCCTTCCTTCTCGCTTTCTCTGTTGCAGAAGACCTAATGAACCTTTAAAAGCTGGGGAGCCTTGGTCGGGTGAGATGGTTCATGCCTGTAATCCCAGCACCTTGGGAGGCTGAGGCAAGTGGATCACCTGAAGTCGGGAGTTTGAGACCAGCCTGACCAACATGGAGAAACCTCGTCTCTACTAAAAATACAAAATTAGCCAAGCATGCTGCCACATGCCTGTAATCCCAGCTACTCAGGAGGCTGAGACCGGAGAATTTATTGAACCCTGGTGGCAGAGTTTGTGGTGAGCCTAGAGTGTGCCATTGCACTCCAGCCTGGGCAACAAGAGTGAAATTCCATCTCAAAAAAAAAAAAAAAAAGCTGGGGAGCTTTAAAAAGTGTATATTGCATCATCACTTGCACTGTTATCAGAATTGTAAACTACATGCATATTTCTAGCAAAAACACTTAAAGGTATGGCCGGGCATGGTAGCTCACGCCTGTAATCCAAGCACTTTGGAGGCCAAGGCGGGCGGATCACCTGAGGTCGGGAGTTCAAGACCAGCCTGACCAACATGGTGAAACCCCGTCTTTATATTAAAAAAAAAAAAAAAAAAAAAAAGATTTTGGTTGCAAGAAAGGTGAAAACAATAGCCAAAATGAACTAATTAATTACATAGGCATTTAACTTAGTTATACTATAACTACTGGATATTGAGAGTTACATTTAAGAATTTTAAACCTATTTTAGCTCCAAAAGATTCAGGTTTTTAAATTATTTCCAGCATGCATGAACAGAATGAATATAATACGCATGGTATAAAAAGAATAGGCCAAGTGCGGTGGTTTACGCCTTAGTCTCAATACTTTGGGAGGCCACGGTGGGCAGATCACAAGGTCAGGAAATCGAGACCATCCTGACCAACATGGTGAAACTCTGTCTCTACTAAAACACAAAAAAAATTAGCTGGGCAAAGTGGCGCGCGATCTGTAGTCCCACTCGGGAGGCTGAGGCAGGAGAATCACTTGAACCCAGGAGATGGAGATTGCAGTGAGCTGAGATCGTGCCACTGCACTTCAGACTGGTGACAGAGTGATATTCATCTCAAAATAATAATAATAATAGGGCCAGGCGCGGTGGCTCACACCTGTAATCCCAGCACTTTGGGAGGCCAAAGCGGGCAGATCACAAGGTCAGGAGTTCAAGACAAGCCTGGCCAGTATGCTAAAACCCCATCTCTAATAAAAATACAATAATTAGCCGGGCATGGTGGTGGGCGCCTGTAGTCCCAGCTACTTGGGAGGCTGAGGTAGGAGAATCGCTTGAACCCAGGAGGTGGAGGTTGCAGTGAGCCGAGATTGCACCACTGCACTCCAGCCTAGGCAACAGAGCAAGACTCTGTCTCAAATAATAGTAATAATAATAACAAGTACTCATATATCCATTGTCCAGGTTAGTAATAGCTTATTATCAATTTCCTTGTGTGCCCTACCCCCCATTTTCCTTTTCCTTTCTCCTTAAGAGTAACCATTATTCTATATGTTGTTGTTATCATTCTCTTGCCTTTTTGTTTCAGTTTTCCTATGTATATATATATATATATTCCCCAAAAAATAAATTAAGTTTTTTGGTTTTTTATTTTGTATGTTATATCATGTTAGATATAATACTATTCACTCAGTATTAATTTTCGAGATCCATCTTGATGCATGTAATGGTAATTTGTTTTTTTTATTGCTTTCTAGTATTCGATTCTATGACTGTATCTCTATCCAATGTTCTATCAATGGACATTTGTTTTTCTTAAGACAGAGTTTCGCTCTCGTTGTCCAAGCTGGAGTGCAATGGCACGATCTCGGCTCACTGCAACCTCCATCTCCCAGATTCAAGTGATTCTCTTGCTTTAGCCTCCTGAGTAGCTGGTATTACAGGCATGCACCACCACACTCAGCTAATTTTGTATTTTTAGTAGAGATGGGGTTTCTCCATGTTGGTCAGGCTGGTCTCGAACTCTCGACCTCAGGTGATCCACTGCCTCAGCCTCCCAAAGTGCTGAAATTACAGGCATGAGCTACTGTGCCTAGCTGGACATTTTTTTTTTTTTACAGTTTTATTTTTTAATTCATACTCTGCTAATATGAACATTCTTTTTTATATTTCCCAGTGTACATGTAGAAGTGTTTTTCATTTTGTTTGTTTGTTCATTTGTTTGTTTGTTTGGTAGACATGGGGTTTCACCATGTTGACCAGACTGGCAGCCTGGTTCTCAACTCCTGACTCAAGTGATCCACCCACCTCAGCCTCCCAAAGTGCTAGGATTATAGACGAATGCCACCATACCTGTCAAATTTTTGTAGTTTTAGGAGAGATGGGGTTTTGCCGTATTGGCCAGGCTGGTCTTGAACTCCTGGCCTCAAGTGATCCGCCTGCCTGAGTCTCCCAAAGCGTGAGCCACTATACCCAGCCTTGCATACTACATTTAAGTAGATTTCTCGTTTTAGATGGATTCATTGTCTCCAGAGTCAAATGATGTGGAGAACTTCATCTATAACGGGTTTCAGTAGAATAACTGTGCTTGGCTGGTTGTAATGGCTCACGCCTGTAATCTCAACACTTTGAGAGGGTGAGGCTGGCAGATTACCTGAAGTCAGGAGTTCAAGACCAGCCTGGTCAACATGGGGAAACCCCCATCTCAAAAATACAAAATTAGCTGGGCGTGGTGATGCACACGTGTAATCCCAGCTACTCCAGAGGTTGAGGCAGGAGAATCACTTGAACCGGGAAGCAGAGGTTGCAGAGAGACGAGATCATACCATGGCTCACGCCTGTAATCCCAGCACTTTGGGAGGCCCAGGCGGGTGCATCACCTGAGGTTAGGAGTTCAAGACCAGCCTGACCAACATGATGATACCCATCTCTAATAAAAATACAAAAATTAGCTAGGCATGGTGGTGCCTGGGCTGGAGTGCAGTAGTACGATCTTGGCTCATTGCAACCTCTGCCTCCCAGGTTCAAGTGATTCTTCTGCCTCAGCCTCCTGAGTAGCTGAGATTACAGGCACCTGCCACCACACCCAGCTAATTTTTTGTATTTTTAGTAGAGACGGGGTTTCACTATGTTGGCCAGGCTAGTCTTGAACCCCTGACCTTGTGATCCACTCTCCTCGGCCTCCCAAAGTGCTGGGGTTACAGGTGTGAGCCACCGCACCCAGCCAGGGCTTTTATTTCCTTAATCCTCATGATCAACCCATAGATGAGATAATATCCTTGTTTTCACAAATGTAGAAACTAAAGATGAAAATAGCTAGGTAACTTACCTGAGGAAACAGCCTGTGAAGTTGCAAAGCCCAGACGAGGTGCCAGGTCTGTCTGACTTCAAAGCCTGTGGCCTAACCACTGTGCTATATTGCATTTTATGGTCCATGTTCTCTAGAAGCTTATAGTCCAGTAGAATCATGAATAAATGACTATTACAGTATGGTGCTCTTACAGCATGCAAGAGGAGCACCTGAGCTGGATTAGTCGAGTCCGTAGGAGATTCTGAGACGCTCAGAACTGAGCCAGAAAGGCTTGGTTATTTTCAGCTGATTAATTATAGATTAGATTTCCTAGAAAAGGAGCCCTTCCTCCTGTATGGCTCTCCCTGCATGTGTCCCCTTCCTTCAGGCCTATAAATACATAAAATAACCCATTATCACAAAACGAAATGAAAGCAAGGATCAGCAGAGGGATGGATTCTGGACTCAAGTGATCATATTGCAAGACTAAAATAAATTTCCTCTTTCAGCCGGGAGCAATGGCTGTTACCTGTAATCCCAGCACTTTGGGAGGCCAAGGAGGGCAGATCACCTGAGGTTGGGAGTTTGAGACCAGCCTGACCAACATGGAGGAACCCCGTCTCTACTAAAAATACAAAATTAGCCAGGCGTGGTGATGCATGCCTGTAATCCCAGCTACTCGAGAGGCTGAGGCAGGAGAATCGCTTCAACCCGGGAGGCAGAGGTTGCAGTGAGCTGAGATGGCGCCCTTGTAGTTCAGCCCGGGCAATGAGAGCAAAACTCCATCTCAAAAAAAAAAAAAAAAATTCCATTTTGCTAGTTTTTAATTTGCTTCAAAAAGTGCCTGTAGTTCAGCTACTTGGGAGGCTGAGGCAGGAGGATCACATGGGCCCAGGAGGTTGAGACTGTCCTGGGCAATATAGCAAGACCTCGCCCTATCTTAAAAAAAAAGAAAAATGTGTAACAAAAATGTCATCACATTACTGTAGAAATAGCACCACCTTGTGGCCCTTGAATAGTTTGTTTTCCACTCTGCTTTGTAAAGACATGGTGCTTTCTCTCCAGTAGATAAAATTGAGTAGCATTTAAGTAGTACTAAGGTGTATTACTCAGATTGCTAAGAAGATTCCGGCAACAACTATTGTACTGGAGTGAAGTAACGCTGAAACTGGTGTGGGTCCTTCTATAGCGGAGGGTAGTCATGGGTGGAGGCCGAATTGGGCTGATTTTCCTGTTGCTGCTAGAAGGAGGCTAATTAGTGGGAAAGAGTTTGGGTTAGGGTTGAGGATAAATATTTGTTGAAGGTCCCTCTGCTGAAGTAACAAACCTTGAATTCTCAATGGCCTAACACAAAGCATGTTGTTCGTGCTGTGTGCATGTGTTTTGCTGTTCCTATATTTCTAAAAGGCTTTGCAAGCAAGATTGAAGTCTGGGTGGAGGGACAAAAGTTTACCTTCTTGGGATACATTGCAACATGCAGCTTTTAACGTGAGGAGGGAGAGATCATTTATACCTCACCCTTTGTTGGCTCTGACTAGAAAGGACACAATGACAAGTTATTTCCATTCATAGGTCTTTAGCCAAAGGAATCACATGACCCCTCCCATTTCTGCAAGGGAGGCTGAGAAAAGTAGAGAACAATTTGGATATTTCCCAAGCATTGCTGCTTCTGCTGTAGAGTTAATTTACAATCATGCATTCTTAGACAAAGCTGGAACAACTCTGGTACTTGACAGGTTTTTTCTTTGCTTGTTTTTTTGTTTTGTTTTGTTTTTTTGACATGGAGATTCACTTCATTGCCCAGGCTGAGTACAGTGGCACGATCTCAGGTCACTGCAACCTCTGCCTCCCGGGTTCAGGTGATTCTTGTGCCTCAGCTGCCTGAGTAGCTGGGATTACAGGCACCTGCCATCATGCCCGGCTGATTTTTGTATTTTTAGTAGAGCTAGTGTTTCACCAAGTTGTCCAGGCTGGTCTTGAACTCCTGACCTCAAGTGATCCACCTGCCTTGGCCTCCCAAAGTGCTGGGATTACAGGCATGAATTACTGTGCCCGGTTGACAGTTACTTTTTATTAAAATCTTTAAGTGATGGTTCAGAGGTTTCTGGGTATACCTCACTAAGTTTCCTGTAGAGCAGTTTACTTTCCTTTTTTTTTTTTTTTTGAGATGTAGTCTCGCTCTGTCTCCCAGGCTGGAGTGCTATGGCACGATCTTGGCTCTCTGCAACCTCCACCTCCCAGGTTCAAGCAATTCTTGTGCCTCAGCCACCCCAGTAGCTGGGATTATAGGCGTGTGCCACCACGGCTAATCGTTTTGTATTTTTAGTAGAGACGGAATTTCATCATTTAGGCCAGGCTGGTCTCAAACTCCTGAGCTTAAGTGATCTGCCCCCCCTCGGCCTCCCAAAGTGCTGGGTTTACAGGCGTGAGCCACTGCACCCAGCCTACTTTTCTTAGTGGATGCTTTACATACTACCTCATTGCATGTCTTCAGTGGCAGATTCTTTTTTTTTTAATACTCCCTCTGGTGTGTATCCTGAATGTGGCATATTCTTTATTCCAGGGCAAAGGCCTAAGTACTTGTAATGTGTTAAGGACTTAGAGAAGGAGATACAAAAATGAATAAAATCTGACCCCTTCTCTTCCAAGCGTGTAGCCTAGGAGACAAACATGTATAACATAACATGATACAATTCTAAAAAATCGATATTTTGAAGTGATACAAACTTGGATATGAATTCTGGTTCACTACTAACTCTGTGACTTTAATCAAAATTACTCAACTTCCCTAAACCTTGTCTACCCCATTATAATACAGGGTTAATAATATTCTGCCTATCTTCTAGGATTTCTAGGTTTAAAACTAGTACATGTACAATACTGTATTGTCTAGCATCTAACAGATACTCAGTTAACAGTAGTGCCACTCAAGGCAATGTAATAAAACTGCTGTGCAATATAAAAAGAGTGCTATTAGTAGAAAGGAAAGGGAATTGCTTTTGACTGGAGGTATCTGGCAAATTTTCACTGAGGATGTGACATTTGAATTGAGGCTTGATGAATGGGTAAGATTTAAATGGGGGAGAGAGGGCCAGCCACAGTGGCTCACATCTGTAATCCCAGCACTTTGGGACACCAAGGCAGGCAGATGACATGAAGCTAAGAGTTTGAGACCAGCCTGGCCAACATGGTGGAACCCTGTCTCTACTAAAAATACAAAAATTAGTACAAGTGGTGGCGTGCACTTGTAGTCCTAGTTACTTGGAGGTTGAGGCACGAGAATCACTTGAACCTGGGAGGTGGAGGTTGCAGTGAGTCAAGATTGTGCCACTGCATTCCAGCCTGGGTGACAGAGTGAGACTCTTCTCAAAAAGAAAATTAAATAAATAAGTAAGTAAATAAATGGGGAGAGAGGGAAGTTGAAGTAGAATGAGCAGAAGTAGCTGGGCGTGGTGGTGCGTGTCTGTAGTCCCAGCTACTTGGGAGGCTGAGGTGGGAGGATTGCTTGAGCCCAGGAGTTCTGGGCTGTAGTGTGCTCTGCTGTTTGAGTGTCTGCACTAAGTTCGGCATCAATATGGTGACCTCCCAGGAGCGGGGGACCACCAGGTTGCCTAAGGAGGGGTAAACCAGCCCAGGTCGGAAACGGAGCAGGTGAAAAGCTATACACAGGTGCTGATCAGTAGTGGGATCGCACCTGTGAATAGCCACTGCACTCCAGTCTGGGCAACATAGCGAGACCCTGTCTCTTTAAAATATATATATATATGACTGAGTTAATTCTGAATAAAAATAATTAAAATTAAAAAGAAAAGAAAAAAAAGAAAGAAAGAAAGGAATTAAAAAAAAAAAAGAATGAGCAGAAGTATCCAAGCAGCAAAGTGACATGTGTTAGCATGGTCATATGGGTACAAATGAAACTAGAAAGGTAGGTCGAAGTCATCACAGTGGTCTAGATTATTATGCTAAGGAATTTGAGACTTATTTTGACATCTTTCTGGAACCATCTAAGCCTTGTTTCTTTGTTCGTTTGTTTTGTTTTTTGACAGGGTCTCACTGCATTTCCCAGCCTGATCTCGAACTCCTGGCCTCAAGCAATCCTTCCACTTTTGCTCCCAAGTAGCTGGGACTACAGGAATGGACCACCACACCTGGCTCCCAAGATTTTTGATTAGTTGAATGTTAAACCTATTATTTGGGAAGCTGAAGGGCTTTAAAAGATGAAACATCAAAGATTTACAGATAAAGATGCCAGTTAAAGGCCAGACATGGGTGGCTCATGCCTGTAATCCAAGCACTTTGGGAGGTTGGGGTGGGCAGATCACTTGACATCAGGAGTTCATGACCAGCCTGGCCAACATGGCGAAATCCCATCTCTACTAAAAATACAAAAATTAGCTGGGCATGATGGCAGGCGCCTGTAGTCCCAGCTACTCAGGAGGTTGAGGCAGGAGAATTGTTTGAACCCGGGAGGCAGAGGTTTCACTGAACAGAGATCGCACCACTGCAGTCTAGCCTTGGCGACAGAGCGAGACTTCATCTCAAAAAAAAAAAACTAATTAAAAAGTTATGCATTATGATAGTCTTTATCAACCTGTATAGTGGGATGTTAGAATTTATATTGGAGTTTCAGATCATCTCATAAAATAGATGGAAATTTGAGGAGGAATGGCACAGAAATAACATATTTTCTGCTTTCAAAAGCTGGTTGGTAAGCCAGGTACAGTGGCTTACACCTGTCATCCCAGCACTTTGGGAGTCTGAGGTACGAGGACCACTTGAGCCCAGGAGTTCGAGAGCAGCCTGGGCAACATAGCTGCTGTCTACATAGACCTTGTCTACAAAAAATAAATTATCCAGGCATAGTGGCAGGCGCCTATAGTCCCAGCTATTCAGGAGGCTGAAATGGGAGGATCACTTGGGTCTGGGAGGCCAAGGCTTCAGTGTGTCGTGATCACACCACTGCACTCCAGCTTGGGTGATAGAGCAAGACCCTGTCTCAAAAACAAACAAACAAAAAAGAGAGAGAGAGAGAGAAGAGAGAGAAGCTGCTTGGTGAGACTATAAAATACAGGTAGCTTTCATGTTATAACCTATTTATTAAGCAACTCCCTTATTACACTATCCCTTATATTTCTGTTCTCTCACTTCTCCTGGCTGCATTCCCTAATCTTTTCCTCATAACACATCTTTTCACTTTCTACATAAGGTTTGTTATCCTTAAGCTCAGTTTTGGGGTTCTTCACTTACCATTTTGTCAGATTTGTCTCCTGACATCCCTCCTTCCCCTCCCTGTTGGTTCAGAGGTTTCAGTGTACAGTCCACTGAGTTGCATACGGAGCAGTTTACTTTCACTTAGCTGCGTATTTGACATGCTCCCTTATTACATGTCTCTAATCAAAGATTCTTTATTCCAGGGCACAATTAGCAGGAAAATTGTTACAGGGTGTGTAATTATAGCTATCACATAGTGAGGAGCATTGCACTGATCCCTTCATAACTGAGGTGACTGACAGCTGAGACTTACACAGTATTGGCAACCATTCATCACTGTGCAAGCGCATTAAAAGAGCTTTCCTGCTTCAGGTTTGTTAGTGGCTATGCTACATATGCTCCTGAATAATCTCTGACAGAATTGTTTGTTTCCATATGGGACAGATCCCTGATAAGGCAATACACAGGCTAGAACAGATACAGAATATGAACAATGTCATTGGACTTAGTGAATATAAATAATAACAAGGAACCTTTTTACATAGAAGGAAAATGTACATTAGTGACATCCCTGTTGCACACATGGCTTACATTCACAGTGTTATAGTAACCATAAAAAGTTTGATAACCCAGAACACTGAAATGGTTTCTTCATAGTTGGATCCTGAACGTTTTCTAAACATGGGGACCCAGCCATGCCAAAGCATGCTGCTCACCTAGATAAGCAGGTTCCAGTTGAGAGCTCCAGAGCTATTTCCCACACCAATGATAATAAACTGACGAGTTACTGATGCGTATATGGGGTTTCTCGGGCTTAGAGTAGCTGGCTGGGCGCTGTGGCTCACACCTATAATCCCAGCACTTTGGGAGGCTGAGGCAGGCTGATCATGAGGTCAGGAGTTCAAGACAAGCCTGGCCAACATAGTGAAATCCCGTCTCTTTATTTTATTTTTATTTTATTTTTTAAGAGAACTCCTAAGTCTCAGAAACCCCATTTCTACTAATAAAAAAAAAGAAGAAGAAAGAAAAGAAAAAGAACCTGTGTAGATTTGCATTTCACCAGATAGGCAGTGCACCTGACATAGCACTCTGGAACAGATTTTCCCCTGTCCCTGTCTGACACTTTGGTAACATACACTGACCAGTTCAGTCTGTATCTGTTCCCATGTAATCCCTACTAGAGAACTCACCTAGTGCCATGGATTTTGCTGAGCATGGACTTGTCGAATACTCAATACTTATTAAGTTCAATTTCTTTCTTTTTTTTTTCTTTTTTGAGACCGAGTCTTGCCCTGTCACCCAGGCTGGAGTGCAGTGGTGCGATCTCAGCTAACTGCAACCTCCGCCTCCTGCGGAGATTCAAGCGATTCTCCTGCCTCAGCCTCCCGAGTATCTGGCGCCCACCACCACACCTGGCTTTTTTTTTTTTTTTTTTTTGTATTTTTGTATTTTTAGTAGAAACTGGGTTTCACCATGTTAGCCAGCATGGTCTTGATCTCCTGACCTCATGATCCTTTCACCTCAGCCTCCCAATGTTCTGGGATTACAGGCATGAGCCACCGTGCCCAGCCTTTTTTTTTTTTTTTGAGACAGAGTCTTGCTCTGTTGCCAGGCTGAGGTGCAATGGCGCCATCTTGGCTCACTGCAACCTCCACCTCCTGGGTTCAGGCAGTTCTCGGGCTTCAGCCTCCTGAGTAGCTGGGATTACAGGCATGCGCCACCACATCCAGCTAATTTTTGTGCTTTTAGTAGAGACAGGGTTTTACCATATTGGCCAGGATGGTCTCAATCTCTTGACCTTGTGATCCTCCCACCTCGGCCTCCCAAAGTGCTGGGATTACAGGCGTGAGCCACTGCGCCCCGCCAAGTTCAATTTCTTACAGGGTAAGTTTGCCAATTATTATTGCTCCTATTATGTGTTGGGTGATAAACTTTTCCTTAAAGGTTCATGTAGTAAATATTTTAGGCTGATGGACTGGGATGGTTTGTCCCAAGTACTCAACTCTGCCATAAACAAATGGGTGTGAACATATTCCAGTAAAACTTTGTTTACAAACAGGTTCCCAGCCATAACTTACCAACCTCTGGTATGGAGAATACTAAAGAAATTAAACTACTTGTAATTTTCTACCAGGGCAGGTTCACAACCCATTTTTTTTTTTCTTTTTTTTCACACAGAGTTGCACTTTGCTGCCAGCCTGGAGTACAGTGGCTCAATCTTGGCTCACTGAAACTTCCACCTCCCAGGTTCAAGCAATTCTCCTGCCTAAGCCTCCCAAGAAGGTGGGACTACAGGCATGCACCACCATGAATGGCTAACTTTTTTGTATTTTTTAGTAGAGATAGGGTTTTGCCATGTTGGCCAGGCTGGTCTCTCTCTTTACCTCAGGTGATCTGCCTGCCTTGCCTCCCAAAGTGCTGGGATTACAGGCATGAGCCACTATACCTGGCCCAGAACCCAATTTTTCTTTTCTATACTTTCTCTTTTTTTCTTTTCTTTTTTTTTTTTTAAGATGGGGTCTCGCTCTGTCACCCAGGCTGGAGTGCAATGGCACGATCTCGGCTTACTGCAACCTCTGCCTCCCAGGTTCAAGTGATTCTCCTGCCTCAGCCTCCTTAGTAGCTGGGATTACAGGCACCTGCCACCATGCCCAGCTAATTTTTTTTGTATTTTTAGTAGAGATCAGGTTTCACCATGTTAGTCAGGCTGTTCTCAAACTCTTGACCTCGTGATCTGTCCACGTTGGCCTCCCAAAGTTACAGGCGCGAGCCACCACGCCCAGCCCAGAACCCAATTTTTCTAATAACCAGTCTGTGCTATTTTGCAGCTTTGTAAGTAGATTTCCTAGTGTCCAGAAAGGGAACTAACTTGATTTGTTACGAGAAGAGCAGCATTTAAAGTGAAGTTTGTCTGCAGAAGATCAGGATTCCAGCAGTATCTAGTGTTGCATTTTCTAGTTCAGTTCCCCATTAGACTGCACATTGATTTCTTTTTGTTGCTGCCTCTCATAAATGAAATTAATTTGTGGTCTGTGCTGTAATATGAAGAACCAGCAGCTTTCTTTCCCTGCCCCTACCCTCTGAGTCTTCCCATCTTAATACAGGCTGTGTGGAAGGAAAAAATAATCACTCATTACCCAAAACACAATCTCATCAGGGTATGTTTTAAATACATCCCTAGCTTTTACCTATTTTCACAAACACAAAATGAAACAGAATGAATGAAGCCACTGAAGTGTCTTTCACCTTTCTCTGTAATTGTAGTCCCTTTATCTGCCAATTCTCTGGGGTTTCTATGGAAACAGCAGCATGCAGATGATCTTGTCACATGACTGGAGAGTCTATATGCGGCACAGAAGAATCCAGATGGCAAGAATTGTCTCTGCTATCCCTACATCTACAGTTTACTTTACCGAGCAATTGGCATCATCATTTAGGCCACCACCTTTATATATACATACTGGGTTTGGGGACAGCAACCAGCATTCTTGGCTAAGATAAAAAATGAGACCGGGCACTACTGTGCCTGTAATCCCAGCACTTTGAGAGGGCGAGGCAGGAGGATCACTTGAGCCCAGGGGTTTCAGACTAGCCTGGGTGGCAGAGTGAGACCCCAACTCTACAAAAAAAAAAAATTTTTTTTAAGATGGACTCTCACTCTGTTGCCCAGGCTGGAGTGCAGTGGTGCGATCTCAGCTCATGGCAATCTCCACCTCCCAGGTTCAAGCAATTCTCCTGCCTTAGCCTCCTGAGTAGCTGGGACTATAGGCGCCCGCTGCCACACCTGGCTAAATTTTGTATTTTTAGTAGAGATGGGGTTTCCAGATTGGCCAGGCTGGTCTCAAGCTCCTGATCTTGTGATCCACCCACCTCGAACTCCCAGAGTGCTGGGATTACAGGCATAGGCCACCGTGCCCACCCCAAAACATTTTTTTTAGTTAGCGGTGCATAGTGTCATGTGCCTGTAGTCCCAGCTACTCAAGAGGTTTAGGTATAAGGATCGCTTGAGCCCAGGAGGTCAAGGCTACAGTCAGCTGAGATCAGGCCACTGCACTCCAACCTGGACAGCAGGCTGTCTCAAAACAACGGGAGATAACCTTTTCCAGCTTTAGGAGAAGAGTGGTCTAGGCACAGTGGCTCACGCCTGTAATCCCAACACTTTGGGAGGCCAAAGTGGGAGGATCACTTGAGCTCAGGAGTTCAGGACCAAGCTGGGCAACATAGCAAGACCTCATCTCTACCAAAAAGTCAAAAATTAGCCAGGTGTGGTAGTGCACACCTGTGGTCCCAGCTACTCATGAGGCTGAGGCGGGAGGATCTCTTGAGCCCGGGAAGTGGGAGGCTTCAGTGAGCTGTGATTGCACCATCGCACTCCAGGCTGCGCAACCGCAACCGAGCAAGACCCTATCTCAAAAAAACAAAAGACATAAAGACGAGTGAATAGCAGGCCTTATCCACTTTTCAAAGTCTTGATCACAGATAAGAAGACAAGACTTCCTATCTTGTAATAGATGGCTCATGCCTGTAATTGCAGCATTTTGGGAGGCCAAGGCAGGCGGGAGGTCAGGAATTGGAGAGCAGCCTGGTCAACATGGTGAAACCTGCACTCTAGCCTGAGCAGCAGAGTGAAACTCCATCTCAAAAAAAAAAAAAAAAAGTTTGGAATTACCTGTCAAATCCTACATCAGTTCAATTGTTTTGTTAGGATTTTCTGTTTTTTTTTTGAGACAGAGTCTCACTCTTGTTGCCCAAACTGGAGCGCAATGGTGTGTTCTCGGCTCACTGCAACCTCTACCTCCTGGGTTCAAGTGATTCTCCTGCCCAGCCTCCTGAGTAGCTGGGATTACAGGCGCATGCCACCGCGGCCAGCTAATTTTTTAAATTTATATTTATTTATTTATTATTATTTTTTTTACCAAGACGCCCCTCCCCCCTAATTTTTTTTTTTTTTTTTTTTTTTAGTAGAAACAGGGGTTTCACCATGTTAGGCAGGCTGGTCTTGAACTCCTGACCTCAGGTGATATGCCTACCTTGGCCTCCCAAAGTGCTGGGATTACAGGCTTGAGCCACCGCTCCCGGCCAGGATTTCTTTTCTTTTTTTTTTTTTTTTTTAAGACCGGGTTTCACCATGTTGGTCAGGCTGGTCTTGAACTCCCAACCTCAGGTGCTCCGCCCACCTTGGCCTCCAAAGTACTTGGATTACAGGCGTGAGCCACCACGCCCGGCCCAGGATTTCTTTTAAAAATATCAACACCAGCTGGGTGCGGTGGCTCACGCCTGTAATCCCAGCACTTTGGGAGGCCGAGGTGGGTGGATCACGAGGTCAAGAGATCGAGACCATCCTGGCCAACACGGTGAAACCCCGTCTCTACTAAAAATACAAAAATTAGCCAGGTGTGCTGGCACGCGCCTGTGGTCCCAGCTACTTGGGAGGCTGAGGCGGAAGAATCGCTTGAACCCAGGAGGCGGAGATTGCAGTGAGCCGAGATTGCACCACTGCACTACAGCCTGGCGACAGAGCAAGACTCCGTCTCAAAAAAAAAAAATCAACACCAATAGCTCATGCCCTTAATCCCAGCACTTTGGGAGACTAAGCCAGGCAGATCACTTCCGGCCAAGAGTTCAGGATAAACCTGGTCAACATAATGAAACTCCATCTCTACTAAAAATACAAAAATGAGCCAGGCAGGGTAGCCCGTGTCTATTCTATAATTACAGCTACTTGGGAGGCTGAGGTAGGAGAATCACTTGAACCCAGGAAGCAGAGGTAGCAGTGAGCCAAGATCATACATACCACTGCACTCCAGCCTGGGGACAGAACAAGACTACATCTCAAAAAACAAAACAAAAGAAAAACGAACAAACAAAAACATAAGTACTATTGACAGTACAAGTGACCCTTCTAGTCACCTTCTAGTCATGTTTTCTTTAACAACATGTACTTTAGATGGGGAGAAAGGAACAGGAAAAGCCCTCAGTCTTTGCCATTCATTTCTGCGCAAAACAGGACTGGCTGATACTACATATTCAGATGGTAAGATCTTCTTGTCTTGTCTTCTCTCTGCTAGGTCCAATTATCCTGTTACTGTGGTAGCCTTGCAGCTTTAATTTGCTAACACGGATCTGACAGCTAAAGGAAAAGCTTTTGCCAGTCACGATGGTTTATGCCTATAATCCCAGCACTTTGGAAGGCCGAGGCCAGAATATTACTTAAACCCAGGAGGAGGCTGCAGTGAGCTGTGATCGCACCACTGCACTCCAGCTTGGGCAACAAAGCAAGACCCTGTCTCAAAAAGAAAAGAAAAAAGAAAGGAAAGAACAGCCTTTGCTCCAGATGTAGAGCAGTCTGAGCTCATTCGTCATACTTCTTCGTGATACTACTCCCAAGCAGGTTACAAGGTGAAGTCAGTGTAACAAAAGGAAATTGGGCTAAAAGCTTCCTGAAGCCTTTTGATGCTAAGCAGTCCTTCTTTTGATATTTAATACCCATGAGCATAAACTCCTGCCTTAGAAGTCACCACGGAATTTTTTGTTTTTTATTTTTTTGCCTTCGGTTAACAATTCTGAGTACCCATAGAGCCTTTTACTATTTATCAGCATTCTAGAGTCGTCAGTATGGATTGTCAAAATTTAAGGGATATTATACTTTGCGTATATCCCTTTTTTGTTTAATGTTATGTGCATCCATATATTCTTTTTTTCTTTTCTTTTTGAGATGAAGTCTTGCTCTGTTGCCCAGACTGAAGTGCAATGGCGCAATCTTGATTCACTGCAACCTCTGCCTCCCAGGTTCAAGCGATTATCCTGCCTCAGCTTCCTCAATAGCTGGGATTACAGGCACCCACCACCACACCTGGCTAATTTTTGTTTAGTAGAGACACGGTTTTGCAATGTTGGCCAAGCTGGTCTTGAACTCCTGACCTCAGGTGATCCACCTGCCTCGGCCTCCCAAAGAGCTGAGATTACAGGCGTGAGCCACCGCACCCAGACATTTTTTGTTTTGTTTTGTTTTGTTTTTTGAGACAAGTCTGGCTTTGTAATCCAGGCTTGAGTGCAGCGGTGCAATCTTGGTTCACTGCAACCTCCACCTCCCGAGTTCAAGCAGTTCTCCTGCCTCAGCCTCCTGAGTAGCTGAGATTACAGATGCACCCCACTACGCCTGGCTAATTTTTGTATTTTTAGTAGAGATGGTGTTTCATCATGTTGGCCAGACTGGTCTTGAACTTTTGACCTCAGGTGATCCGCCCTCCTCGGCCTCCC
Source organism: Ateles fusciceps (assembly GCA_036589455.1). NCBI lineage: Eukaryota > Metazoa > Chordata > Mammalia > Primates > Atelidae > Ateles > Ateles fusciceps. The sequence continues at coordinate 4,933,661 of JAZHEH010002047.1, forward strand.
AAAGTACTGGGATTACAGGCGTGAGCCACTGTGCCAGTCATTGCTTTTATGTTGATTCTTTTTTTTTTTTTTTAATGGAGTCTCATTCTGTTGCCCAGTGTGGAGTGCAGTGGTACAATCTCATTGCAACCTCTGCCTCCCAGGTTCAAGTGATTCTCCTGCCTTAGCCTCCTGAGTAGGTGGGATTACAGGCACCTGCCACCATGCCTGACTAATTTTTTTTGTATTTTTAGTAGAGATGGGGTTTCACCATGTTGGCGAGGCTGATTTTGAACTGGTGACCTGAAGTGATCTGCCCACTTGGCCTCCCAAAGTACTAGGATTACAAGCATAAGCCACTGTACCCAGCCTAATTTATATATTAATTCTAATGATAATGTTTAGTCTAAGATGGACCTGACAAACCAGGCACAGTGGTTCAACAGCACTTTCAGAGGCTGAGGCAAAAGGATTGCCTAGTTTAGGAGTTTAAGGTTACAGTGAACTATGATCTCACCACTGCCTTCTAGTCTGGGCAACCGAGCAAGACCCTGTCTCCAAAAAAAAAAAAAGAAAGAAAGAAAAGAAATATATATTGGAAACTAAAGTCATTTCTCATAACATAAAGGGGTTGGGCTATTTCCAGTTGAATACAGTTTCTGCCTAGTTTGTTTTCTTCTGCCTTTTTTAAAGCTCATCTTTGGGTGAAAAATTGCCGGGAACTTCTGCAGTCCAACTACAACAAACAGCGCTTCGATCAACCTTCAGAGGCTTCAACCTGGCTTAAGAATTTCAAAACTACAAATGAGCGCTTCCTGAACCAGGTGACTAGACTCCTAGAAGTTGAGTGCTGGGTAGTCTATATGGATTCTGTCCTGTTTGTGCCCTGAGTACGAATAGACTATGGAGACCTGATTTTGGAGTTGGAATAACTGTATCATTTTTAGTTTCTTTCATATGTTTTGCTCACAGTGGGCTTGCAACTTGAAACTCATTTATCCATGTGAAATAAAGAGGCAGTTGGGCACGGTGGCTAACGCCTGTAATCTCAGCACTTTGGGAGGCTGAGGCGGGCAGATCTCCTGAGGTCGGGGGTTCAAGACCAGCCTGACCAACATGGAGAAACCCCATCTCCACAAAAAGTGCAAAATTAGCTGGACGTGGTGGCACATGCCTGTAATCCCAGCTAGTCGGGAGACTGAGACAGGAGAATCACTTGAACCCGGAAGGTGGAGGTTGCAGTGAGCCGAGATCATGCCACTACACTCCAGCCTGGGCAACAAGAATGAAACTCATCTCAAAAAAAAAAAAAAAAAAAATGAGGCTAGATGGTCTAAGCAGAGGAGATCAGAAGCATCAAGGAAGGGGCTGGTTTGGGCAGTAGGTGTTTTTCTCAGTGACCGTTAATCTCTAGAACGATGGCAGTTCTATGGCCAGAGGCTATGTGGCTTATCCCAGGGGAGTACCTTCAGCTATGCAATTATGTCTTAGTTGAGGGTTTTATAAAAATCGTTGTCAGTTGTTTCAGGAGAACAGCTGGGGAAAGCACGTGATGATCTCTTCTCTCTTTCTGTCCAATATGCAGATTGCCCCAGAGGAATTAGCAATTGTTCACAACCTGAGGAAAATGATGAAAAACGATTGGGTAAGTGCATATGATGCCTAACACATTTCAGAAAGCCATGTGTTTTCATTTTAAACATGCTCTACTATTTCATTGCTAATTAAATAAGATAATAACTTATGTCTATAAAATCAGAGACTGGAAAGTCTCTGATTTTATAGACAGTAAGTCATAATTTAATTCCTGTGTCTGTACCAAGTTAGAAATAAGGTCTGAATTAAAATCTGTGTATGTGGTTTATAATCTTTCCACTTAACTGGAGTAAGTTTATTCAAAACCACTTTATTTAAATATTGGCCTAATTTTATTTTGCTTGCAGTCATTTAAAGTGTTTTTGTATTTTCTTACCATCTGTGGAAAAGAGTTTAAGACCAAAAAGTGTGCCATGACAAAGTTAAGATCAGGCAGCAGTTTATTGTCAGAGCCAAATCTGGAATCATTTAGTTGCCATTTAACTGTTCTAGACCACACTTCTGTAACCATATATGCTCAGGAAAGAAAAAAAATCTACAGATGATACAATTGCAGTTTTCTATCCTATTCAACTTTTTCCAATTCAGCCTTTTCTCCTTTATTTCAGCATGGAGTCACCAAAGAAAAATTTGTTTCTCCCTAGATTGTTATTCTGTCTAAAGTAATATCTTTTTTTTTTTTTTTTGAGACAGAGTTTTGCTCTTGCCACCCAGGCTGGAGTGCAGTGGTGTGATCTTGGCTCACTGCAACTTCTGCCTCCCAGGTTCAAGTGATTCTCCTGCCTCAGCCTCCCAAGTAGCTGGGATTACAGGTGCCCTCCACCATGCCCAGCTAATTTTTGTATTTTTTTAATTTTTGAGACGGAGTTTCACTCTTGTTGCCTAGGCTGGAGTGCAATGGCATGATCTTGGCTCACTGCAACCTCTGCCTCCTGGGTTCAAGCGATTCTCCTGTCTCAGCCTCCTGAGTAGCTGGGATTACAGGCATCCACCATCACACCTGGCTAATTTTGTATTTTTTACCGGAGCTGGGGTTTCTCCATGTTGGCCAGGCTGGTCTCGAACTCCCAACCTCAGGTGATCTGCCCGTCTCAGCCTCCCAAAGTGCTAGGTTTACAGGCATGAGCCACCGTGCCCAGCCTGTATTTTTAATAGAGATGGGGTTTCACCATGTTGACCAGGCTGGTCTTGAACTCCTGACCTCAGGTGATCCACCCACGTTGGCCTCCCAAAGTGCTGGGATTATAGGCATGAGCGACTGTGCCCAGCCTGAAATCTTAATCTTCATATTTGTGGAGGTGCATGCCAGTTATTATGTACGTCACTTTTTGGGGTTGTCTGAAGTTTCCTCCTGAATAGAAGTGATGTTAGAAGTGATGACATGTCTGAGTGAGTGCATCCTATCAGGAAGTACGTGAAATCTCTCTCTCATTACTGGTAATGACTTTTGAACTGTTAGCAGAGGTGTTGTCCATCTGGTTTCTTTTCAGTAAAGTTATTATTTTGCTTTGGAATTAATATATATTTGTAGAGATACACTTTGAGATGAGGTAAAGATCTTGTTACTTATGAAACTTCCACCTACTGATTTTAGTATCCATTGCATTAGTTATTCCGGGCATGAAGCCTCCGTGCCTTGTATGGACTTGTGAATTTTTATTTAATAGAATCTGAATCATTACTATCATTTTCTATTTTGATGCTCAAATAATCTTAAATTTGGCCATTAAGAGCTCCTTCATGACCAGGTGCAGTGGCTCACAGCTGTAATCACAGCACTTTGGGAGGCCAAGGTGGGAGGATCCCTTGAGATCAGGAGTATGAGACCAGCCTGGGCAAAAAAGTGAGACCCCACCTCTATAAAAAAATTTTTTAAACTAGCTGGGCATGGTGGCATTCACCTGTAGTCACAATTACTTGAGAGACTGAGGTGGGAAGATTGCCTGAGCCCGAGAGGTCAAGGCTGCAGTGAGCCCTGATTGCACCACTGCATTCCAGCCTGGGCAACAGAGTGAGGACTGTCTCAAGAGGAAAAAGAAAGCTCCTTCAAGCTAGCTTCTATATCCTTTTAACATGTCCCTAACATTTTTTCTCTTTTTTTTATGTTTTTGGAGACAAGGTCTCACTCTGTCACCCAGGCTTCAGTGCAGTAGCACCATCATAGTTCACTGTAGCCTTGAGCACCTGCCACCACACCCAGCCACACCAAATGTGTTTTTTTTTGGAGACAGAGTCATTCTGTCGCCCAGGCTGGAGTGGAGTAGCACAAACTTGGCTCATTGCAACCTTCACCTCATCGGTTCAAGTGATTCTCATGCCTGGGCCCTCCGAGTAAGTGGGACTAGAGGCATGCATCACCATATTCAGCTAATTTTTTGCATTTTTAGTAGAGATGGGGTTTCACCATGTTACCCTGGCTGGTCTCGAACTCCTGAACTCAGGCACTCTACCCTCCTCAGTCTCCCAAAATTCTAGGATTACAGATGTGAGCCACTGCACCCAGCCTTCTTTTTATTTTCTTTCCTTTTTCTTTCTTTCTTTTTTTTTTTTTTTTCAATTGAGACGGGGTTTCACCCTGTTAGTCAGGCTGGTCTTGAACTCCTGACCTCAGGTCATCCGCCCACCTCGGCCTCCCAAAGTGCTGGGTCTCTCTCTGCCCGCCCAGGCTGGAGTGCAATGGCATGATCTTGGCTCACTGGAACCTCCACCTCCCACATTCAAGCAGTTCTCCTTCCTCAGTCTCCCAAGTAGCTGGGATTATAGCTCCTGCCACCACGCCTGGCTAATTGTTTTTTTGTATTTTTGGTAGAGATGGGGTTTCACCATGTTGGCCAGGTGGGTTTTGAACTCCTGATCTCAAGTGATCCACCAGCCTTGGCCTCCTAAAGTGTTGGATTTACAGGCCTGAGCCACCACACCTAGGCCTTTTTCTTTCTTTTTTTTTAGAGGCAGATCTTGCTATGTTGTTGCCTAGGTTGGTCTAGAACCCCTAGCCTCAAGTAATCCTCTTACCTTAGCCTCCCAAAGTACTGGGATTACAGGCATGAGGCACCATGCCCAGCTCCCATCATTCTTTGACCGCTTCCTTTTATTTATTTATTTATTTTGAGTCGGCGTTTCCCTCTTGTTGCCCAGGCTGGAGTGCAATAGTGTGATCTCAGCTCACTTCAACCTCCACCTTCTGGGTTCAAGCAATTCTCCTGCCTCAGCCTCCTGAGTAGCTGGGATTACAGGCATGCACCACCATGCTTGGCTAATTTTTGTACTTTTAGTAGAGACAGGGTTTCACCATGTTGGCCAAGATGGTCTCTGTCTCTTGATCTCGTGATCCAGCTGCCTTGGCCTCCTAAAGTGCTGGGATTACAGGAGTGAGCCATTGCGCCCGGACAACACCTGGCTAATTTTTTAGTGTTTGGTAGAAACAAGGTGTAGCTTGGTTGCCCAGGCTAGGCAGCATGGCAAAACTATAGGGTGAGACCCTGTCTCTTTTTTTTTTTTTTTTTTTTTTGAGACAGGGTCTCACTCTGTGGCCTAGTCTGAAATGCAGTGGTGTAATCTTGGCTCACTGCAACCTCCGCCTCCTGGGTTCAAGCGATTCTCCTGCCTCAGACTCCCAAGTAGCTGGGATTACAGGCATGGGCCACAACACCCAGCTAATTTTTGTATTTTTAGTAGAGACATGGTTTTACCATGTTGGCCAGGCTGGTCTTGAACTCCTGACCTCATGTTCTGCCCAGCTTGGCCTCCCAAAGTGCTGGGATTACAGGCATGAGCCACCATGCCTGGCCTCCCTGTCTCTAAATAAATAAAGAATTGCAAAATGTACATTAAAAACCATATTCCTGATGAAAACATAAAAGATTTAACTAAATGGAAAGAGGATCCATGTTCACTGATTGGATTACTCAGTAAGACTGAGATGGCAATTATTCCCATGTTGAACTATAGATTCAATAAAATCACCATCAAAATTTCAGCAGATTTTTTCAAAACTGGAAAACTGCCCAAGCATGGTGGCTCATGCCTGTAATCTCAGCACCTTGGGAGGGCGAAGTGGGCAGATCACTTCAGCCCAGGAGTTCAAGACCAGCCTGGCCAGCATGGTGAGACCCCCTCTCTGCTAAAAATATAAAATTAGTAGGGCGTGGTGGTGCGCGCCTGTAATCCCAGCTACTCGGGAGGCTGAGGCAGGAGAATCGCTTGAACCAGGGAGTCGGAGGTTGCGGAGAGCGGAGATGGCGCCACTGCACTCCAGCCTGGGCAACAAGAGCAAAACTCTGTCTCAAAAAAATAAAAGAAAAGAAAAAGAAAATCAAATGATTTATTCATTAGCACAACAAAGGAGGGATAAAATAATGTAATTATATTGGTTTGGAGAAAGCAGTGAAAAACATTCAAATCTATTTATGATCATAACTCTTAGCAAACTGGAATAAAGAATTTCCTTGGCCGGGCGTGGTGGCTCATGCCTGTAATCCAAGCACTTTGGAGGCCAAGGCGAGCGGATCACCTGAGGTCGGGAGTTCAAGACCAGCCTGACCAACATGGTGAAACCCCGTCTTAAAAAAAAAAAAAAAAAAAGAGTGTCCTTAAACTGTCAGAGTATCTACAGAAACTTCAGCCCATATCATACTTAGATGTGAAATGGTAGCCGGGCACATTGGTTCATGCCTGTAATCCCAACACTTTGGGAGGCTGTGGTGGGCAAATCGCTTGAGTTCAGGAGACCAGCCTGGGCAAGATGGTGAAATCCCATCTGTGCAAAAAATACAAAAACTAGCTGGGTGCGGTGGCCTATGCCTGTAATCACAGCTACGTGGGAGGCTGAGGTGGGAAGATCACTTCAGCTCAGGAGGTTGAAGCTGCAGTGAGCCGAGATTGCACCACTGCACTCCAGCCTGGGCAAGAGAGTGAGACCGTCTCAAATTGAATAAATAAAACTAAATATAATTTTTATTGTGAAAAAATTTCAAACCTACAAGAATGTTGAGAGAGTAGTGCAAAAGAACACCTATAATCTTCACCTAGATTCAATTAACATTTTGTCACTTTTTAAAATTCTGAGATGGGGTCTCCCTCTGTCTCTGGCTGGAGTACAGTGGTGTGATTATGGCTCACCGCAGCCTTGAATTCCTAGGCTGAAGCTATCCTCCCACCTCAGCCTACAGTTAGCACTACAGATGTGGGCTGCCTAAGTTTCTGAAAAATTCTTTTATAGAGAGGCTGGGTGGTGGGGAAGAAGAATCTCACTACATTGTCCAGTCTAACCTCGAATTCTCGAAATTCTGGACTGAAGCAATCCTCCTGCCCCAGCCTCACCGAAACCTGGGAATACAGGCGTTAGCCTCAGTGCCCAACTAATATTTGTCTTATCTTTCTAAACATACACAAGAATGTTAATCATAGCACCTAACAGCCCCAAATTGGAAACAATCCCAAAAGCTATAATCAGCAGAATATATATATATATATATATATTTTTTTTTTTTTTTTTTTTTTTTTTTTTTGAGATGGAGTCTCGCTCTGTTGCCAGGCTGGAGTGCAGTGGCGCGATGTCGGCTCACCGCAACCTCCGCCTCCCGGGTTCAAGCAATTCTCCTGCCTCAGCTTCCCGAGTAGCTGGGACCCAGGCGCGCGCCACCACGCCCAGCTAATTTTTGTATTTTTTAGTAGAGATGGGGTTTCACCAGGTTGGCCAGGATGGTCTCGATTTCTTGACCTCGTGATCCGCCCGCCTCGGCTTCCCAAAGTGCTGGGATTACAGGCGTGAGCCACCGCGCCCGGCTATATTCTTTGTTTAGAATAGATCGGTGGTGGTGTATTCATAAAACGGACTATTCTGCAGCCATGAAAATGAATTCTAGATAGATGCAAAAATGCGGAAGAATTCCATAAACCATATTGAACAAAAGACGCCAACGGATACATACTCTATTTCCATAAGGAGTTAGATACACAGAGATAAATACATTGATAGAGATATGATAGCTAGGCCAGTCCACAGGGTATTAGTCGTGATCCCTGTGACTTATGAAGGGATGAGGGGGCATGGGAGGCTCTAGGGGAGTTTCCGCTTTCCTGGCAAGGTTTTATTTTTGTTCAGGGAGCTATCAGCCAGCGGAGAAATCTGTGAGAAGGGATAAGACGCAGGAGAAGTAGGGGGCAGGGCCTTCCGCGGCCCGCGCCCAGGTGCACCCACGTGAGCGGCGGAGACAGCGCCCAACCCGCTCCAGCCCGGAGCAGGCGCACCAGCGTGACCCGTGGAGCCCCGCCCCTCACAGGCAACCACGGAGAAGACGGACTGGGCCACATCCAGGAAGACAGAGGAAAGGATCGGCGAACCGCTCCTCCAATGGGAAAGGCTGTGTTTGCGGACCAATAGGGCGCCGAGAATGACACTTGTCCGCGCGCCTGCCAAGCCAATCGGCTAGAAGCAGCGCGCGGCGGGCGGGGCTGGGGGCCGCAGCCCCGTGGAGCCGCGCGGTATGGCGGGCGGGGCCCGGGAGGTGCTCACACTGCAGTTGGGACATTTTGCCGGTTTCGTGGGCGCGCACTGGTGGAACCAGCAGGTGAGGTCTGCCGCCAGCTGCCCCCGCGGAGCCCTTCGGGATCTACAGTCCCGAGGTTCAGCCGGCCTGCCTCGTCCTCTCTGCCTCCCCAGGATGCCGCGCTGGGCCGAGCGACCGATGCTAAGGAGCAGCCGGGAGAGCTGTGCCCCGACGTCCTGTATCGTACCGGCCGGACACTGCACGGCCAGGAGACCTACACGCCGCGACTCATCCTTATGGATCTGAAGGGTGAGGTGGTGGCAGGGTCAGCCGATGCCCCGTGTTTCCCTTCCGTGTGCCGAGTCCCTGCCCTGCCGTTCGCTTCAAGACCCTCCGACCTTCCTGAGCTCAAAGACCAGAGATGAGGAGCTGAGCACAATATGCCAGCACCCGAGGGGCGGAGGACGGCAAAACTTTATTCTGCTCCAGAGCCATCTCGGGAACAGGCTGCTAGGCCCTGGAGACAGTGAGGACTTGAACTACAGCACTCCTGTCGGACCGCTGGATGTAGTTTTTGACCCCAGTCCCATAGCTAATGACTAAGCTGGGAACGGAAATATAGAATCTAGATTATCCTAGGCCTAGGTTCCCCCCCACCCCCCAACAGGTGTGTATCCCAGAAAGCTTGGAAGAGCCAAGTGCTGGAGAGATGGTGACAGCAGGCTGTCAGGTGATCAGGAAGGTTAGCTAGAGGGGAAAGGTGCCCCAGGCTTTGACCCAACATTGTCTGTTATTTCTGTACAGGTAGTTTGAACTCCCTAAAAGAGGAAGGTGGACTCTACAAGGACAAACAGCTGGATGCTGCAATAGCATGGTGTGTAACTGATGTATGGAGAGGGGTGGGAAACATATGTACATAGAACGCTGGAGAACTCATCAGAGTGCGGTTTCTTGATCAATCTCCAATCTCTTTCAGGCAGGGGAAGCTCACCACACACAAAGAGGAACTCTACCCCAAGAACCCTTATCTCGAGGACTTTCTGAGTGCAGAGGTGAGGGCCTCTGCCCTGAACTTTTTAACCTAGTGCTACAACCTGAAGGCCTCCATAGGGGCAGGTAAAGAGGATTTTAATCACCTTAAATGCCTTAGAATGACATTTTGGGAAAAAGCACATCTTTTCCTAAGGACCGCGACTCCATGAACAGAAAGGAGGTTGTGTGGTGTGGTGAGCCAACTCGAGGATAAATCAACCTTTGCCTCTAAACTGCCTGGAACTAAATGAGGATTTTTCTTACCCCTCCCAGGGAGTGCTGAGTAGTGATGGTGTTTGGAGGGTCAAATCCATTCCCAATGACAATGGTGAGACTTCCCCAGATACTGGTGGGATGGGGTCTGGGTAGAGCAGAAATGTGGAGAAAGGTACATTTCCTCTGCTTGTCTTCAGGTCCCCCACCACTCGCCACGTCTACAACTCCAAAACCACTTATCCCTACAGAGGGCAGCATCAGGGTCTGGTCAGACTTCCTCAGAGTCCATCTCCATCCCCGGAGCATCTGTATGATTCAGAAGTACAATCACGATGGGTATGGAGGCCCCAGAGGCTGTGAGGCAAGAAACTTGGGTCCCCACCAATGCTGGATGAGGCTCCTGAGGCCATCTTCCCTGCCCTCCCCCCAGGACAAGAGGTTGAGGAGTTGAGAGGAAGAGATGTTAAGTCTTGGGTCGTGTTTCTTTGTGGCAGGGAAGCAGGTCGGCTGGAGGCTTTTGGCCAAGGGGAAAGTGTCCTAAAGGAACCCAAGTACCAGGAAGAGCTGGAGGACAGGCTGCACTTCTACGTGGAGGAATGTGACTACCTGCAGGTAGTGGCGTGGCTATGTGTACCCCACGGTGGAAGCTCTTCTCATCCTCCTCCCTAACTATGTTTCGTCACTCACCTCTGCCCAGGGCTTCCAGATCCTGTGTGACCTGCACGATGGCTTCTCTGGGGTGGGTGCTAAGGCCGCAGAGATGCTACAAGATGAATATTCAGGGCGGGGAATAATAACGTGGGGCCTGCTACCTGGTCCCTACCATCGTGGGGTGAGTGGAACTTGGAGGAGTAAGCAGTCACACGGTGGGGAGGGAGAAACGAGAATCCCAGTGGGAAAGTTGCTTAATGCAGACTGCTCTTTTTCTTCCCCAGGAGGCCCAGAGAAACATCTATCGTCTATTAAACACAGCTTTTGGTCTCGTGCACCTGACTGCTCACAGCTCTCTCGTCTGCCCCTTGTCCCTGGATGGGAGCCTGGGCCTGCGACCCAAGCCACCTGTCAACTTCCCTTACCTGCATTATGATGTAAGGCTCAGTGCTCTTGTTCTGACTGCAGCTGGCTATGGGGCCTCCTCATATTCCCAAGTCAGCCACTGTCTGTTACTGGCTTGTTCTGAGGCCCGAGCTTGAACTCAGCTGTGATGTGGCCGCTCAGGTCACACTGTCCCATGCTTGTCCAGCCTGGGGTCAAACGTACCCTGCGTCATCCCCTGGATCTATGTCTCTGCCGTTTTTTCTGCCTCCACACTCTCTTCCAGGCCCGAGGCCAAGTGCCCCTCTTGGTGTCTTCTTACAGGCCACTCTGCCCTTCCACTGCAGTGCCATCCTGGCTACAGCCCTGGACACATTCACTGCTCCTTATCGCCTGTGCTCCTCTCCAGTTTCCATGGTTCAGCTGGCTGACATGCTGAGCTTCTGTGGGAAGAAGGTACGAAGCTTTGTGAGGGGTTGGGTCAGTGCCGAGGAAGTCCTGTAACCTGTTCTCTTCCTTATCTTTAGGTGGTGACAGCAGGAGCAACCATCCCTTTCCCCTTGGCTCCAGGCCAGTCCCTTCCTGATTCCCTGATGCAGCTTGGAGGAGCCACCCCATGGACCCCGCTGTCTGCATGTGGTGACCCTTCTGGAACACGTTGCTTTGCCCAGTCAGTGGTGCTGAGGGGTATAGACAGAGCCTGCCACACAAGGTGAGAACTGTTGGTCCTTAGGACCCCTTGTCAGATTTTTGTTTCATGTCCTTTTCTCCCTGGCTTCTCTGGGCCATTCTAATGATAGTGTTCCCTCCCCCAGCCCTTACAAAAGGAAAAAAAAAAGTCTCTGAACATCTTGATCTAGCTGATGGCCTGAGAACATAAGAATTCTTTCTTTTTTTTTTTTTTTTTTTTTGAGACAGAGTCTTACTCTGTATCCCAGGCTAGAGTGCAGTGGCGCAATCTCGGCTCACTGCAACCTCTGCCTCTCAGGTCCTGGTTCAAGCAATTCTCCTGCCTCAGCCTCCCAGAGTAGCTAGGATCACAGGCATGTGCCAGGATGCCCAGCTAATTTTTGTGTTTTTAGTAGAGTCTGGGTCTCGCCATGTTGGCCAGGCTGGTCTTGAACTCCTGACCTCATGATCCGCCCGCCTTGGCCTCCCAAAGTGCTGGGATTACAGAAGAACATAAGAAATCTTAGTTTCTAATTCATGCTGCTATAGTCTAACAGTGGTTTTGGCTTTGTTCTGGCAGTCAGCTCACCCCAGGGGACTCCTCCACCCTCCTCCCTGCACGCGTGTACCACTGGGGGAAGAAGTCTTGGCTCAGTATTTACAGCAGCAGCAGCCTAGAGTCATGAGGTCAGTGTCACAGTTCACTCCTGCCCTTCTTGCCAACCTCAGCCCTCCCTTAACTTCACTTAACGGCTCTTCTCTGCCCACACAGTTCTTCCCACCTGCTGCTGACTCCCTGCAGGGTGGTTCCTCCTCACCCCCACCTCTTCCCAAGCTGCAGGCCGCAGGGTATGGTTCCGGATGGTTCCCTGAAGGGAGCAGGTATGTGTGAGATGAAGAAACAGATTTCAAGTATGGGAGAGTTTTTACTATCTCCTTTCCTGGATTAAAAGTGCTTAAAAAGTCCACAGTTAACCATTCCTTTATTCACCCTACGGCTCCCAAGAAGTGTTCCTCCTCTGGAGTATTGGTGTACTAAGGGGACAGTACACAAAATTTGTTGAGTTTACAATCAAGACTACCAAGGGTGGACTTCCTTATCAGTCTGACAGAGTCCTGGGGTAGAATAATCCATCTACAGGTCTGGCTTTCTCTCCGTCCACAGCAGTGGAGAGCATACCAGTGTTTGGGGCACTGTGTTCCTCTTCGTCCCTGCACCGGACTCTGGAAGCCTTGGCCGGAGACCTCACCAAACTCGACTTGCGGCGCTGGGCCAGCTTCATGGATGCTGGAGTGGAGCACGATGACGTAGCAGAGCTGCTGCAGGAGCTGCGAAGCCTGGCCCAGTGCTACCAGGATGGTGACTGACACCTCGGGGACTCAAGTTCCCAGTGTGGGGGAGGCGCTAGCTTGCAATAAGAACGGCTGGATGCAGGTGTCTTCGTGCAGAGGAGCTGCGTCGCAAGGCTAGCTACACCAACATACGCACTTACTACATTTAGAAACCCTGTGAGTAGACCACGGAACAATAAATATGTGCCATCAGACCAAAAAAAGGTAGACAAAGGAGCTGAGCTCCAGTCTCACTCCATATTTACAGAGCACATCTAAGGTTTTCATAAAAGACCTTGAAGGATGCCTAGGATGGCACAGCCCCTGGGCCGACTCCAGCCTCCAGCATTTGTCCTCGTGCTGGGCTCCTGCTCTCCAGCTTTGTAAACTGGGTGCAAGGGTTGTACAAGGAGAGTACAACTACCCTCCTCCCCCGGTGTCAGGGCACGTGTTGGGTTTGGTCCTGTGTAGATGATACCCAAGCATTCCCAGTCTCATTCATCCAGCTCCTCTTCAGACAGAAGGTCCCCATGGTCAGACAGCTGGTCTGCATTGCTGGTACTGGTCGCATCATCCTCATCCTCAGAGCTGGCCTCACAGGCGGTGTGGAAGAGCTGCATGAGTTCTCGAAAACGGTGGGAAACCTGAGAAAGGAGGAGGGCTGTATTCACTGATCCTTAGCAACAGGTTAACATTTATGAAGCACTTCAATCTTATTTGAAAACTTTTATTTATTCCACACAGCAAGGTTGGGAGAGCTGTCTATAGATAAGGCCACTAAGAGGCTAAATGTTTTGGCCAAAGTCACACACCTCCTAAAAACAAAACTAGAATGGAAACTCAGGGCTTCTACCTCTAAATCCTGGCTGGGCGCAGTAGCTCATGCCTGTAATCCCAGTACTTTGGGAGGCTGAGGCGGGCATATCACCTGAGGTCAGGAGTTCAAGACCAGCCTGGCCAACATGGTGAAACCCTGTCTCTACTAAAAATAAATAAATTAGCCAGGCATGGTGGTGGGCACCTGTATTCCCAGCTACTTTGGAGGCTGAGGCAGGAGAATCGCTTGAATCCAGGAGGCAGAGATCACACACTGCACTCCAGCCTGTGCAACAAGAGCGAAACTCTGTCTCAAACAAAAAAATCCTCAAAATCCACTGTCCTTTCTCTTCTAGAACCACTACCACCCTGACAAGTCAAGCCTTTCCTTAGATCAGACCTTTACAATAACCACTTAGTGTCCTGGCTCTGAAAACTCCTCCTTTGGTCTTTGTCTTAGTTGACCACCTTGTCCTCTTTTGCCGGGCCTTCTCCCTCCCCCACCCGCACTTACCTCAGCAGGGGTCTTATTTCCCAGCTGCTGGGAGATGCTGCTGAAGGTCTGTGGCTGTGCCCCTTGCTCCTGGCACATGGTGAGGATCACACGGTCAGCTTCCCTGTAACCCAGGTATCACGGTTAACCCTAGGAAGCCACACGGATGTGGTCTATGCTCTTTTCCAAACACGTCATCCACCCGTACCTACCTGGTCCACAGGACCACCTTCTCCCCAGTGGAGCTGACCTTGCTGTTGTTGGCACACACTGTAGCTTCTGTGGCCTTTGGCTGCTGCTCCCCCCTCTGGACCCTTGCCCTGTGTTCCACTGTCTTTAGCCAAACCCCCTCTAGGGGCTTTGGGAGAAGTCTCTGAGGGGTCAATTCCTGATGGAGATTCATGAACAGGAGACGTCCTGTCTCTTGTCTTCACCCTAGCTCTGCTTGAGGGCAGCCATCTCTCTTGAGTGTCTGGTTTCCCGGACACATGTCTTCTCCCTGCATCTCTGGTCTTTGAGGAAACAGGACTCGGGAAGGAAGCAGGGGGTTCCACGGTACCAGGCAATCTCTCAGTTTCTGATGCATCCCAGACCAGCATCAAAGCCTCTGACTCACCCACTGCCTTTTGGCCCTCTCTCTCTTTCTGAAGTCTGGGGGATGCCTTGGGGCAGGGGAGAACTTCAGGCCCAACCTGGTTTCTCTTAACAGTGTATAGTACAACTCCAGTTTTGGGGGGAAACTGAGGAGTCTCTGGTGAATGAGGTGGTGGGCCATCCAGGAGCCGTTCTGTAAGAGTCACTTCTCGAGGGGACGGCAAAGTGCCCCCACTGCCAATCCTGCTTAGGAGGAAAATAAGGATCTCAGGGTGCTGTCAGGATGAAGATGCACCTAAGCATGAGAAATTACCATAGGGTCACTGTGGCCAGGTACTGTGCGAAAATTCTATAAGAGGGCCGGCACGGTGGCTCACACCTATTATGCCTGCACATTGGGAAGCCAGGTGGTGGGATTGCTTGTTGCCAGGAATTTGAGACTAGCCTGGGCAATATGGTGAGACCCCCATCTCAAAAAATATATAAATAATAGGCCAGGCGTGGTGGCTCATACCTGTAATCCCAGCACTTTGGGAGGCCGAGGCAGGTGGATCACGAGGTCAAGATCGAGACCACCCTGGCCAACATGGTGAAACCCTGTCTCTACTAAAAATACAAAAATTATCTGGGTGTGGTGGTGCATGCCTGTACTCTCAGCTACTTGGGAGACTAAGGCAGGAGAATCACTTGAACCTGGGAGGCGGAGGTTGCAGTGAGCTGAGATCGTGCCACTGCACTCAAGTCTGGCGACAGTGTGAGACTCTGTCTCAAAAAAAAAAAAAAAAAAAATTGGCTCCTCTAGTTTCAGCTACTTGGGAAGCTGAGGCACAAGAATCACTTGAACCTGGGAGGCGGAGGTTGTAGTGAGCCAATATTGTGCCACTGTACTCCCAGCCTGGACAAAAACGAGACTCCATTTCAAACAAAAAAATAAAAGAGAGAGGCTGGGCGTGGTGGCTCATGACTGTAATCCAAGCACTTTGGGCAGATCACCTTAGGTCGGGAGTTCAAGACCAGCCTGACCAACATGGTGAAACCCCATCTTTATAAAAAAATAGAGAGAGACAAGGTCTCACAGATGATCTTGCCCAGGTTGGAGTCCAGTGGCTATTTACACAGGTATCATCGTGGTGGTACACCTTAGCCTCAGACTCCTGGGCTCAAATAGTGATCCTCTCGCGTGAGCCTGCTGAGTGCCCCTTTGCCCAGCTACTGCTCCAAGGATTTTATTTTTTAGTTTAGTTTTTTTGAGACAGGATCTCACTCTGTCACCCAGGCTGGAGTGTAGTGGCTTGATCATGGCTAACTGCAATCTCCATCTTACTGCTGCAGGGATTTTAAATGTCGCAGGAAGAGTATTGGGTTCCAAAACTCCTTTTCTTACCAATGGGTGTTTTTGCTGCCAACCAGCTCCACTCTAGAGAACCAGGGTTACTTGTGTAGACTGTTTTCATAGTTTATTTCATTTTCTTTCTTTCCCTCTCTCTTTTCTTTATCTGACAAGTTAATAACAGATGTATGATGAGTTCTGAAACAATTTCTCTAGTCCTTATTTTTATTAAAAACAACTCATGATAGGACTGAGCTGTTTGCAAAATAGACTTTAGTCTTGTACTTGGCCTGATTATTTGCATAAAGTATAGCAAAAATAATTTTTTTTTTTTTAAAGACGGGGTTTCACCATGTTGGTCAGGCTGGTCTTGAACTCCCGACCTCAGGTGATCTGCCTGCCTTGGCCTCCAAAGTGCTTGGATTACAGGCATGAGCCACCATGCCTGGCCGCAAAAATAATTTTTTAAAAATCACCTCTATATAGGCTTTTTAATTTTAATTTTATTTTTTATTTACTTTTTTTTTTTTTTTTGAGATGGAGTCTCACTCTGTTGCCCAGGCTGGAGTGTGGTGGTGCAATCTTGGTTCACTGCAACCTCTGCCTCCCGGGTTCAAGAGATTCTCATGCCTCAGTGTCCCAAGTAGCTGGGGATTACACACACCTGAGGCACGCATCACCAACCCCAGCTAATTTTTGTATTTTTAGTAGAGCTGGGGATTCACCATGTTGGCCTGTATGGTCTCAAGCTCCTGACCTCAGGTGATCCTCCCATTCAGCCTCCCAAAGTGCTGGGATTAAAAACATGAGCCACCATGCCTGGCCTACATAGTCCTGTTTTTTTTTTTTTTTTTTTTTTTTTTTTTTTTTTTTTTTTTTTGAGATGAGTCTTACCCTGTAGTCCAGGCTGGACTGCAGTGGCACAATCTCAGCTCACTGCAACCTCCGCCTCCCGGGTTCAAGCGATTCTCCTGTCTCAACCTCTCAAGCAGTTGGGACTACAGGCACATGCCACCCACACCATGCTAATTTTTGTATTTTTAGTAGAAACCAGTTTTTCACCATGTTGGCCAAGCTGGCCTCGAACTCCTCACCTCAGGTGATCCACCTTCCTCAGCCTCCCAAAGTGCTGGGCTTACAGGCATGAGCCACCACACCTGGCCAACATAGGCCTTTTTGATTGGCTTTGATGGAACTCTGTTCCACAAGGAATCTCAGATAGGACCTTTTTTTTTTTTTTTTTGAGACAGAATCTCACTCTGTTGCCCAGGCTATAGTGCAGTGGTGTAATCTTGGTTCACCACAACCTCTGCCTCCCAAGTTCAAGCAATTCTCCTGCCTCAGGCTCCTGAGTGGCTCGGATTACGGGCACGAGCCACCACGCCGTGCTAATTTTTGTATTTTTAGTAGAGACAGGGATTCACCATGTTGGCCAGGTGGGTCTCAAACTCTTGACCTCAAGTGATCCTCTTGCCTCAGCCTCCCAAAGTGCTGGGACTATAGGCATAAGTCACTGCACCCAGCCTCAGATAGGATCTTCTCAACTCACAGGCATGGGTTTGTACCCTCAAATACCTGTGAGTTGGGTAAACTACTCTCTTCTTGAGGTTCCAAGAACATGGCGTTCCTGGGCCTGTTAGATAGCGACATTCTTTACTCACTGCAGGTTATTAGCCCTGTACAGGGACTATGTAGACAAGGTATGAGGCCAGTTTTCCAAAATTGCTTATTTTATTGATTGATTGATTGAGACAGAGTTTTGCTCTGTTACCCAGGCTGGAGTGCAGTAGCACAATCTCGTCTCACTGCAACCTCCACCTCCTGTGCTCAAGTGATTCTTCTGCCTTAGCTTCCCAAGTAGCTGGGATTACAGACACCTGCCACCATGTCCTGCTAAGTTTTTGTATTTTTAGTAGAGACAGAGTTTCACCATGTTGCCCAGGCTGGTCTTGAACTCCTGAGTTCAGGCAATCTGCCTGTCTCAGCCTCCCAAAGTGCTAGAGATCACAGGCGTGAGCCACTGAGCCCAGCCTGTTTCAGTTTTCTATTAGTTTAGTCCATTCTGTTAACTATTGTTCTGGTTGATATTCACAAACATTTTAGCTTTTCATGAGTTCTGTAGTATTTCTGTTATCAGAAGCCTGCATTTGAGAGCACCTGTTAAAGTCCTACAGCTGATTGCAAACCATTTTTTGAAGAGGATTAGGCCGGGCGCGGTGGCTCACGCCTGTAATCCAAGCACTTTGGAGGCCAAGGCGGGCGGATCACCTGAGGTCGGGCGTTCAAGACCAGCCTGACCAACATGGTGAAACCCTGTCTTAAAAAAAAAAAAAGGATTAAAACAAGACAAAAACCATCTGTAAATGACAAATGTCCAGGTGGTTACAGTCAAGAACATGACTGAGCAGCTGAGTGTGGTGGCTCATGCCTGTATTCCCAGCGCTTTGGGAGGCTAAGGTGGGTGGATCACCTGAGGTCAGGAGTTCAAGACCTCAACATGGCAAAACCTCATCTCTATGAAAAATACAAAATTAGCTGGATGTGGTGGCAAGCACCTGTAATCCCAGTCACTCCGAAGGCTGAGGTGGGAGAATTGCTTGAACCTGGGATGTGGAGGCTGTAGTGAGCTGATACCACAACACTGCACACCAGCCTGGGCAACAGAGCAAGACTACATCTGGGAAAAAAAAAAAAAAAAAAAGGCCAGGAGTGGCAGCTCACACCTGTAATCTCAGCACTTTAGAAGGCCAACGTGGGCGGGTCATCTGAGGTCAAGAGTTTGAGTTTGAGACCAGCCTGGCCAACATGGTGAAACCCCATCTCTACTAAAAATACAAAAATTAGCCAGGCCTAGTAGTGAGTGTCTGTAATCCCAGCTACTCAGGAGGCTGAGGTAGAAGAATTGCTTGAACCTGGGAGGCAGAGGTTGCAGAGAGGTGAAATCCAGCCACTACACTCCAGCCTAGGCAACAAAAGTGAAACTCTGTCTCAAAAAGAAAAGAACATGGTTAACAATGAAACCTGGTTATCTCTGTGGTCTACAATAGTTTAACATAATAACTTTAATTATGATTAATAGCATATATTCAGACACTAGGACTTCACACATCTCATATGATTTTGGAACATATATTATTCACTGAAATATAACCTGAACAAGATTAAACATAATCGTTGCAATTCCACATATCTAAATATGTCAAATAATCTTGCTCACCTCTCTTCCCATGCTCCAGGGGCCCTCTGTAGGATTCAAAAGTCAGGGTTAGGAAGACGGTCTTGAAACTGAAAGCTGATTTTGGGAAGCCTATTGAGTATGTTACAGGTTTAAAACGGTTGATATTATGAAATAGCATTTCAGATTACCATAAATCATTTGTTTTGCCAAAATGATGACTAAAATTTGAAAAAGCAAAACACTTTTTTAAAAAATTTTGAGGCAGAGTTTTGCTCTTATTACACAGGCTGGAGTGCAATGGCGTGATCCCCGCCCACCACAACCTCCACCTCCCAGGTGCAAGTGATTCTCCTGCCTCAGCCTCCCAAGTAGCTGGGATTACAGGCATGTGCCACAACGCCTAGCTAATTTTGTGTTTTTATTTTTATTTATTTTTATTTTTCTCGCCCTCTCAGCCCAGCTTTTCCCAACTCTGGGAAGAACCAGGAAGAGAAGGCCAATTTTGTGTTTTTAGTAGAGACGGGGTTTCTCCATGTTGGTCAGGCTGGTCGCTAACTCCCGTCCTCAGGTGATCTACTCACCTCGGCCTCCCAAAGTTCTGGAATTACAGGTGTGAGCCACCACGTCCAGCCAAGCAAAATCCTTTGATTAGCCTTTACTATTACATGGAAATCCTGTTCAAGAGAGAAAGCCAAATTTTACCCTTACATAAGTCTGCTATTAATGTTAACCCCAATTTTAATGAAACCCTACAGATTCTATTCAGTCTTAATCAGTTTGACCATGAGGTGAGATTTTCATGAACCTTTCATAACCCTTTACAAATCTTGCTACAGAGATTAGCATCTTAAGAAAACCTTGTTGTGCTTTTATTTCAATGCTCCATTTACAGAAAAACCATATAATACCATTTTGAATTTAGTCAGTATGTTCACAGTTTTCTTTTGCAAGATTAATTTTTATAGTCTTTCCACAATTTGCTTAATCTTTTTGCCTTATTTTATCTAATTTAAGACAATCCTTTATCCTTAGGCAAAATGTACATTTCCATGCCTTCTTATAATCTTTGACTAAAAACACATTTTACTGTTCTTGCACACCTTGCATGTAAATCTATTTTCACTAGTCTAAATTACATGTTATAATGGTAACTTAGCAATTTTCAACTTGAATGTAAAACCTGGTAATTTGTTTTAATTATGTGCTATTTGCAGATAAATAGCACATAATTCCAGCATAGTTAGGAGAATGGTTACTTCCATATGTCCCCAGGTCTTGCCAATTGTGAAGCAGGCCAATTTAAAGGCCAAAGAAGCAGTTTATAGGCTGGGCGCAGTAGCTCACACCTGTAATCCCAACACTTTAGGAGGCCAAGGCCAACGGATCACCTGAGGTTGGGAGTTCAAGACCAGCCTGGCCAACATGGAGAAACCCCATCTCTAGTAAAAATACAAAATTAGCTGGGTATGGTGGTGCATGCCTGTAATCCCAGCTACTTGGGAGGCTGAGGCAGAAGAATGGCTTGAACCTGGGAGGCGGAGGCTGCAGTGAGCTGAGGGTGTGCTACTGCACTCCAGCATGGGCAATGAGAGTGAAACTCCATCTCAAAAAATAAGAATAATAATAAGCAGTTTACAACCTTAAAACATTCGGCAAACCTAGTATCTGACCTGCATAATTTAGACCACTTTCTTTTTTCTTTTTGAGACGGAGTCTCACTCAGTCACCTAGCCTGGAGTGCAGTGGCGTGAACTCGGCTCACTGCAGCCTCCACCTCCTGGGTTCAAGCAATTCTCTGCCTCACCCTCTTGAATTGCTGGGATTACAGGCACCTGCCACCATGGCCGGCTAATTTTTGTATTTTTAGTAGAGATGGGGTTTCACCATCTTGGCCAGGCTGGTCTTGAACTCCTTACCTAATGATTGACCTGCCTTGGCCTCCCAAGGTGCTGGGATTACAGGCATGAGCCATCACACCTAGCCTAGACCATATATTTACATCTTGAAGACATCTGCACTTTACCAATAATTTTTAAGGCTGTTTTTATTTTTCAGAAATTAAAGTCACATGAACTGAAAGGTACCGCAGGCTTCATTTTCCCTTTAAAAAAATATTTGATCCAGCTGGGCATGGCTCAACCTCCCAAAGTGTTGGGATTACAGGTGTGAGCCATTTAATGACTCACACCTGTAATCCCAACACTTTGGGAGGTCGAGGCAGGCAGATCAGGAGGTCAGGAGATAGAGACCATCCTGGCTAACATGGTGAAACTCCATCTCTACTAAAAATCAAATTTAAAAAAAATCAGCCAGGCGTGGTGGCGTGCGCTTGTAGTCCCAGCTACTCTGGAGGCTGAGGCAGGAGAATCACTCGAACCTGGGAGGCGAGGGTTGCAATGAGCTGAGATTGCACCACTGCACTCCAGCTTGAGCGACAGAACAAGACTCTGTCTCAAAACAAACAAACAAAACTGATCCAAGTACTTATCCTTCTTTAATTCAATTAACTAGAGTTATTTTGTAATAGACATCACACACATAACCCGAATATGACTATACAGACAGAAGACAGAAGATCCAGCAGCTCAGGATGGAGCTCTTTAGGAACAGGGCTAGAAAAGCATGTAGTTTTGGGGGTCTAATAAACACGCGTAGCTGGAAGACAAAAACAGATTTTAAGAGGAATTCCAGGGGTTCCATGAGGCAAACAGAGATTTTTTTCCAAAATGGGATTTCTGGAATCTTGTCTGTTTTCCCAAGGAGTCCCAGGCCACCAGAAGTCATCCTAGGGCCTTTCATGCAGGCAGCAAGAGTGGCAAGACAGAGTGGGGAAAAGTAATTCAGCTGACAGAGAAAAAAAGCCTTTTCCAGAAAAACAAGATTTACAAAGGGGAAAACAAAGGCCTTTTGAATATACCTATAGCTTGAACACCCAGTTTCAATTAAGCTGAGCGCTCTTCATGAAAATCCGTTTTCATTAATCAAAACTTTACGGAGAATATAAACAGTGATTCTTATTTCTTTTACTGATTTGTACCACTACCTGTTTACAATCATGTTCAGATTCTCCAGTTTCCTCTGGGAGAAAGTGGCTGGGTTCAGGCAAGGGCAGGTTTTCAACTGGACTGCAGATTCCTCTAGCAGCAAAGCTTGATTTTTGAGGAGGCAGTTTTCTATTAGCCAGAGACTTCCCTTAGAGGACAGCAGTCCTGCTATACTGTGTGGGGTGCAAACAGTTAAGTTATTCCCCACGGCTAACCCAGTGGCCTCTGGCATCAGCAAAGCCCCTGCTGCAACTGCTTGGAGGCAGGTGGCCATCCTTTAGCCACCAGGCTAAGTTCCTTGCTTAGGTAGCCCACTGGCTGTTGTGCTGAGCTGGACCTTGAGCCTTAGTTAAAACTTCCAGGGCCATTTCCTTCCTTTGTGGTATATAGAAGTTAAATGCCCTCCCTATGGGAAGACTGAGGGATGATGCTTTAAGTAAAACTTGCTTTAACTGCTTAAAGGCTTTTGAGTTTTAGGTTCCCAAGTTAGGGAGTGAGTTTTAGCTGCGTGAGTTTCTTTAGTGAGGTGTATAAAGGGCAAGCTATTTTACCATACCCAGCTACCCACAGTCTACAAAATCCAGTAATGCCTAAGAAAATGCCCTTACCGTTAAAGGAAATGGGCTTAATCCTTTCCTTACCTGGTGCTCTGGTACCTTCTGATAATACCAGACCCAGGTACTCTACTGAAGTTTGAAAGAGCTGAGCTTTAGATTTGGAGACCCTATATTCTCCCTTTCAGCTATGAAATTGAGGAGAGCCTTAGTACCTTCCTGAGACCTCCTTGGTTGGGGCACAGAGAAGAGTGTCTTTACATACTACAAAGTTTCAACTTGAGGGTGAGAAAAACTAGAAAGATCTTTGGACAGGGCCTGTTTCAGCAACTTGCTTCTGCTATCAGGGCTGCCTGAGTAATGAACCTTATCTTTTTTTTTTTTTTTTTTTTAGACAGCATCTCACTCTGTCACCCAGTCTGGAGTGCAGGGGTGTGATCTTGGCTTACTGCAACCTTTGCCTCTTGGGTTTGAGCGATTCTCCTGCCTCTGCCTCCTGAGTAGCTGGGACTACAAGTGCCCACCACCACACCCAGCTAATTTTTTGTATTTTTTAGTAGAGACGGGGTTTCACCATGTTAGCCAGGATGGTCTTGATCTCCTGACCTTGTGATCTGCCCACCTCGGCCTCCCAAAGTCTGGGATTATAGGCCTGAGCCACCGTGCCTGGCCAAACCTGTTCTTTATTGAATTGGGAAACAGGGAGGTGTGTTTCACTAAAGCTTCTTTCAGCCTTTCCAAAAAGACTGACGGATTTTCATTTGGTTTCTGATTCAACAAGGACAGTTTAAAGTAATTAAGAGTTTTGGTTCTGGTTATTTGCAAGCTTTTAATATGCACATCAGAAAATGTTTTTCTTTTCCACTCATCTATGGGATCACCAGGGCTCCAATTAGGGTTTTCAAGGGGCATAGTTTCTCTTCCTATTGGGAATGGGGATTCTATCTCTTTTTACCCTCTTTCCCCTTTTGACTGGCTATAGGAGACATGCTATTCATCTCTGAATCTCTCTGCTGGCTGTAGGGAGCTGCCTGTTTCTCTGCAACAGTTAGGATTTGGCTTAAAAGTAGCATAGCATCTCTCCATGTAAGATCAAACACTTGGGTTAGATTTTAGAAAGCCTCTATATATCTATCAGGGTCATCGGAGAACTTGCCTAGGTCCCCCTTTATTTGTCTAAGGTCCTGCAATGATAAGGGAACTTGAACTCTAGTAGCACCATGTCCATTCGGCATTTCTTGCAAAGGGAATGGTGACGTTGGCAGCTTTTTGGATAGCATAGCTGGAGGGGCTGATTATATGGCTATTGGGGGCCCCGGACAAGGGAGGCAGATAGGGCACAGAGTTGCATTTGAGGGTTCCCCCAAGGGTTTGCCTCTGTGACTTTGGGGAATTATATTCTGTGGCCTGCCATACACGGCTGCCAAGAGGTAAGGGTTAATTTTACACTTACCAAGATCTGGGTTGTCTCACAGGGCAAAAAAAGATCTAGTTGTTAGATAGTTTTAAAATTAATGCTTCCCTAAGGAGGCCAGGCCTCCTGTCTGTAAGATTAGTCACACCCTTGTGCAATAGAATATAAGCCATTTTTTCTTGAGAGTCTTATGGTCAAAGGAGTTCCAGTGTTTGAGACTGCACTTGAGGAGAGTGTGGACTGCAGATGGTTTGTCGCCCACCTAGAAAGAGAAGGGAGACAAGGCTTCCCTCAGTCCCTTTCCTGCTTTCGATGTGACCCAGGGTGGAGGGAAAGAGAAAAAGGAGGTCTCCCTGCTCCTCTTCCCTCTGCCTCCTCTGGGTCCCAGCTATCATTATAGATGCCACCCATGTATGCAAGCATGACCTTCACCCATGCATCCGGAGGAGCTAGTCAGCACTAACATGGTACATAAAGCCCTAACTTTCCGCCCTGTTGGTTTCCTAGACCAACTCAGCCCAAAAGGCTCCCAAAGTACCCCAGAGTCTCTTTAATGGAGAATGCGTCCTGCCTAACACTACCTCTGACTTCCCTTGCAATGCCCCAGAGAAACATGAGAATCTCAGAGAATGGGACAGATTGACTTCCAAACATAAAATCCCATTTTGTTTAAATCCCATCCCAATGTTCTTGGATGCAGAACAGGTGCCTCAAAAGAATGTAAGGATTGAATGGCTGTCCTTCCTTTGAGGGGCCAATACTGAGGTTAAAATCTGTCTTGCCAGGATGGCTTCCTCCCAGGCACTGAGAGTGGAATTTTCCTGTCTACAAATAGGGCATGGGGCCTGATCACTGACAATGGGACATAAGAGGGAAAATAACTGAGGAACTATAAGTTTTGTACAGTTAACAAGGCTCCCCAACAACAACAACAAAAAGCCCATTCCATTACGTGGCGCTGTAGGATTAGAAATGCTAGGTAAAAACTGGCTCCAAATTCTCAAGTTAGAGAGGCTTGGGGTTTGATAGGCCGTCCCCACAGTACGCCTCCCAGCAGAAGAAAAATCACTTGTCTCATAGAAAGGCGGTCTAGTCCTCCTGGACAGTGCTGGCTTCTCACATGGGCAAAGAAACAGCCTAATGAAGTGGGAGATAGTTGTTTGGGGGAGAAATAACCCCTGTCCAACCCCACTGGGTGCTGTCATTGAAAGATAAATAGGTCTTCAGATCCAGCTCTTGGAATCCCCCCATTTCAACAAAACCACAGAGACAATTCATTGAATTAGAGTATTAGTCGCCAACTGACTTTATCCAGCAAGATTATATTCCTAGGCTGTAGAAACACCCGCAACATTGCATACAAAGAAGGGATAGGATGGCCGGGCACGGTAAACCTAGCACTTGTAAACCTAGCACTTTGGGAGGCTGAGGTGGGTGGATCACCTGAGGTCAGGATTTCCAGACCAGCCTGGCCAATATGCTGAAACCCCATCTCTACTACAAATACAAAATTAACTGGGCATCGTGGTGCATGCCTGTAACCCTCACTACTCAGAAGGCTAGGGCAAGAGAATCACTTGAACCCAGGGGCGGAGGTTGCAGTGAGCCAAGATCATGTATTTTTAGTAGAGATGGGATTTCACCATGGTCTCAAACTCCTGGCTTCAAGTGATCTGCCTGCCTCAGCCTCCCAAAATGCTGGGACTATAGGCATAAGCCACTGTGCTCGACCTTTACCAAGTGTTTTGAGGGCTCACTTTGGAGCCTTAGGAAAGGAGGGGTGAGGGCCCAGGGAAGGTAGCTGAGGAATGCAGGGAGAGAGGGAAAAGAGCAGACAGGAGAAAGGAGAAAAGGAGGGAGGGGGGAGAAAGGGTGTGTGAGGGCCAGGATTCACCCTGACAGTTCAGTGAGTGCTTCCTGCCACCCAGGTTCCCACCGTGGCACCTTCCTGCAGGTGGTTTCCATCTCTTATTGGTGGCCTGAGAACTTGCCTCTACAGAAAGGCCCCACCCTGTTTGTCTGGCATGAGTCCTGGCAAAGTTTCTTTTCATCATTTGGGGGGATGGGATGGGGATGCATAGGTTTGCAAGTGACTAGGACCCAAGTCAGGACCTTGTGGAACCCCTCAGAGTTAAGTGACAAATAGCCTCCTTCTCCCAGCTCCCCCCTGCAGGACAGTTGCTTGTAGGACAAGGCCTGGAGAAGGCCAGGGCGCCCAAAGCCACAAAAATGCCCAGGGATGAGTCCCGGCTGGAGATGCTCATCTGACTGTGCCCTTCCAGGGCACACAGGGCAGGGACTCTGGGGGTCTGGCCAGGAGACTGAGCAAGAGAACCAGGGAGGTTATGCAGCAGGCTTCTGCACAGCAAGGCAGACATTCCTCTTGGAGCCCCCGCCCCAAGTCAGGTCCTCCACCTCCTCTTCCTAAGGACCCTTCATTGCAGCTATTCTTTTACTAGAACTACAAGGGGATAGCACATAGATTTCAGTGCCCTCATCTGGCCACGTGTCTGCAGCTGCCAATGCCCCAGGTAGCCTCCCTCCCTACCAAGACCTGAACTCAGGACCTCACCTTAAGGAGATGTCCTGTTCTCTTTCCCACCAGAACTTCCCTGGCCCAGAACCCATCTCTGTCTGGTGACCAGGACAGTCCCCTCACCAGTCTCCCATGTTGGGGGAGTGCAGATTCTCCTAAGCTCCCTGCCCCTTCGAGCCCCCAACAGTCTTGTGTGGCTCCAGCTCACACAGGAATATCCGTGGCCCATATTTCCAAAAACTCTTTCCCTCGCACTCTGAATCCATCCTCTACTGCACGTTCCCCTCACAGAATAGACACCATTTTCTTCACATCCTCATTTTGCCTGCCCATACCCCAGACTGACCTTTCTGAATAGAACTGCCTCTCCCTCTTTGAACAATGTCTTTCTGGTACTACACATGAAGATGTCCCGCCCCTCCCCCTGCTCACGGAGAGAGTGCCTGACCTGAGCTGGTCCATCATATCCAGTACTTACCTGGAATAGGAGAAAGACAGGGAGGGTGGCCAAAGATTACATAAATCTCTGAAGCTTATCCACTTGAGAGAGAGTCCCGGAAGATACTGGTCCTTCATTCCTGCTATGTATATCCAATGTGACTGAACTTGAATAAAATGTACAAGTTATAATAATGTAGTAATTGACTCAGCAAACTAGGACACAAACATGTTAGAGGGTGAGGTGTTGAGGGCGTGTTTGGGGGTGGTGGTGATGAGCAAGTATGTGAAGGAGAGACAGGGCCTAAACTCAGAAAGCAAAGAGGAATCATAGCCACTTAGAGATAAGGAGCTAAATAACTGCTTATATGATGAAACTCTGGGAGTACACAAGGGGCCTGCTGTTTTACTAAATAAATTTTCAAGTATATATAACCTTGATGAAGTATCCTAAATAAAAAAATTTTTTGCCATATATTTGTGTATATAAGTATTTACATACACATATATATTTATATTCATTGTATTTTGAATATAAATTTGTATACAGTCATGTTAAACCCTCTTCTCATTTAAGGATTTGAGTCTGATGTCATGCATAAAACGTGTTCCCACTGTATGACTACTGGCAAAAGTAAGTTTAGAAATGTTGGCAAAATTAAGTTCAGAGGAAATGGTAGGCAAGTACTACCCAGTTTTGGCCAGAAGATGGAGAAAAAAAAAGAATTCTCACAAAATGTTAAAAATATGACTTGTTATATCTTCTTTTCACAGTAATTTGGGCAGAAATTAGCAAAATCTTGGCAATTCCATTTCCCCGGTATCTGCCGGAGAAGTAGACACGGAATGCATGACAGATGTATGTGTCAGTCTGATCCCCGCAGTTGTATTTGTAATAATACACATCAGAGCAATTTCATGGCCATCAGTTAGAGAAGGTTTGAAGAATGATCCGTTCATATCAAGAAGGATGTTTAAAGGATCAAAGCCTGATGGAAATGCTGGAGGTAATGGCGCTGATAGGAGCTCATGTGTATTGAACAATTACTATGTGACAGGCATTGGGCTCCACGCTTTTCCTGCACAGCTCATTTAAACATTGGACAACCTAAGTATTCTGATTTAGTGCATCTGACATATAGAAATGAAGGCAGAGAAAATTAATGTGTTTCACTTCAAACCCTGGCAGATCAGGTTTCTCCCCCCAGAGTCTGTGGCTTCACCAGAGGTGTGATTCAGGTTCTGTCATTCTCAACTTTAGGAATTCCCAGTATTCCAAATATGAACAGCTGGGAAAACAAACTCAAAACCCTAAAAACCAGGATAAATAAGGGAAGATGTTTGTTGGGTTTGGATTAAAAATTTACTTTTTTGCCTCAAGCAACAAAGAGGCACCTTGCAAAATAGAGAAGAGACAAGAAGAAGAGAAGTTTTAAGATATATTTGGTCCAAGGAAGAGACTCTTCAGATGGAAGGTCATGTCAGCTAGAAACATTGTGACTGGATGGGCTCAAACCACCGACGTTTCAGTCAACATCCGACAGCACTAACCTAGTGGTCCAGAGACACTGCTTGTGACACAATGAAAGCTGTTGCTCAAGTGTGTCATCCATAAATGTCACATATTGTCATTTAGTAGTACAGGGAAGTATTCTCTGTTGCCAAGCTCGAGTACCCATAACTTTTCTGTTTTGTTGACCATTCCTCCCCACCACCAACCTCTTCAGAAGACTGGGAGCTCTGGAAACATCGAGGCTGAGAGTACTGTCCTTGTGCATGTTTGGGCATTGATCCAGGGCCAAATCTGTGGGAGACTCCTCCACACACTCCAGGTCCCCAGGTGACAGCGGCAGTCTCTCTGTCTCAGGTCATCCACTTTCCCATTGCTAGTCCACCTCGCCCATCATGAAGCCTGGTCAGGGTTGCCAGAGACTTGAGTGAGCAGGTGCTATCTGTGTGTGTGTTTGCCAAAAGAAAACAAGAAACCTGTGCCCACCTTGCTCATCCCTCCACCTTTCTAGCCAAGGGCTTCATGAGCCAGGGCCCTTGGGTTTGCTCACAAGGCAGCCCCTTACCTAGTAGGCATTAGTTCATTATGTATATGTATATGTATATGTATATGATCCTCAGGTTGTATTCCTTAAATATATATAAATATATAGAATTCCTTAAATATATACTTTTAATAAATTTTTTTTCAAAAGATTAGTTTAAATAAACATTTACAATAGCATCAGGAAATATAAACTACATAGCAAAGATGTGAAAGCCAGCCAGGCTCAGCTCAAATTCCAGCAATTTGGAAGGCTGTGGCAGGAGGGTCACTTGAGCTCAGAAATTTAAAACTAGCCTGGGCAACATAGTGAGACCTCGTCTCTACTGAAAACTATAAAAATTATCCAGGTGTGGTGGTGTGAGCCTGTAGCCCCAGGTGCTCAGTGGATGAGGCCCTAGGATCTCATGGGCCTATAATTCCATGCTGCAGTGAGCTGTGACTGTGCCCCTGTACTCCAGCCTGAGAGAAAGAGTGAGATTCTTTCAACCTGACAGCATGGTAGAATATGGCAAAAAAAAAAAAAAAAAAAAAAGTAAGATTCTGTCTAGAAACAAATGGGGGAAAAAAAAAGATGTGAAAGTCTGTATATTGAAGACTACCAGGTATTGCTGAGAGCAGTTAAAGACCTTTGGAATAGAGGATGTTCCTTCTTGCATTTCAAGATTGCTTTTATTTTGGGGCACACTTGCTATTTCTTAGGAATATGAAGTTCTTCTCAGCCATTCCTGTAAAAAGGGCCATTTTGATAAAATTGTATTGAATCTGTGGATTGCTTTGAGTTATATTTTTATCTTAACCATGTTACATCTTTTCACCCATGGACACAAGATATCTTTCCACTTATTTAGGTCTTCTTTAATCTCCTTGAGCAATGTTCTGTAGTTGTCTGTGTGCAAGTATTTCACCTTCTTGAACAAACTTATTCCCAGGCATATTATTCTTATAGATGCTTTATAAATGAAACGATTGTGTCAATTTTCTTCTCAGATTGTTCATTGCTAGCACAACTGATATTTATGTGTTTGCTGAAAGTTTGCTGAATTAGCGTATTTTCTTTTTTTTTTTTAAATAAAGATGGGGTTTCACCATGATGGCCAGGCTGGTCTTGAACTCCTGACCTCAGCTGATCCACCCACCTCGGCCTCCCAAAGTGTTAGGATTACAGGCGTGAGCCACCGCGCCCGGCCTGAGTTAGCTTATTAACTCAAGTAGTATGTTTCTGGTGTCTGTGTGCATGTATATGTGTTTGCATTTGTATGTATTATTTGGGATTTATTATATATAGGATCATGCCATCTGCAAATTGAGATAATTCCTTTTCTTTTCAAAAATGTTGTTTCTCATGTTTACTTTTGAAAGATATTTTGGCCAGGTATGGAATTGTAGAGTGACAGTTTTGTTTTTTTTTAGTACTGTAAAACTATGAAAAACTTCTTTGCAAAGTTCCCTGTGAGAAATCTTATGCCATCCTTGTATTTAATCTCTGTATGTAACTTGATCAGTGACTTTGTTCCCCTCCACTTTCCCTCTTTTTTGAACAAGAATCACTAGCAGTGTTATTCTGTGACTGTCCCACCAGTGCACATTGAGGACAGACAAGCTGTTTGTTCAGTTTCACAGGTCAATTGAGGTAAGGGAATTATATCAAGGATCTGTACTTGGGCCAGCATGGTGGCTCATGCCTGTAATCCTAGCACTTTGGGAGGCCAAGGGGGACAGATCCCCTGAGGTCAGGAGTTTCAGACTAGCCTGGCCAACAGGGCAAAACTCCATCTCCACTGAAAATACAAAAAAAAAAAAAAAAAAATAGCTGAATGTGGTGGTGCATGCCTGTAATCCCAGCTACTCAAGAGGCTGAGGCAGGAGAATCACTTGAACCCAGGAGGCAGAAGTTTCAGTAAACCAAGATCGCACCACTGCACTCCAGCATGGGTGACAGACCAAGACTCACTCTCAAAAAAAAAAGAATCTGTACTTAATGGACACCCTCAGAAGCCTCCTTCACACTTGGTGTAGACGATTTAAATGAGATTTTAAACTTTCGATCAGATCAGAGCTACATGACATTTTTTTCTTTGAACTAATGCATTAATGACAGGAAACTTGGAAACCTTAGGTGAGAGGGTGAATGTATTTTGCATCTGTGAGGAATGTGAATGTCTGGGGACCAGAAGTTGAACTGTGATAGCTGGAATTTCTAAAATGGCCTCCAAACATGCTGTGACCTTATCTCTGGAACATGTTAAGCTGATGAGACATTCCTGTGATTACGCTGTCACATGGCAGTCACATGACTTTAAAGAGTGATATGGTTTGGCTCTGTGTCCCCACCCAAATCTCATGTCGAATTATAATCCTGAGTGTTAGAGGTGAGGTCTGGCGGGAGGTTATAGGATCATGGGGATGGTTTCTAATGGCTTAGCACTATTCCCCAAGTGCCGTCGCATGATAGAGTTTCCATGAGATCTAGTTGTTTAAAAGTATGTAGCACTTCCCCTTTCTCTCTCTCCTGCCAGCCATGTGAAGACCATGCCTGCTTCCACTTCCACCATGATTGTAGGTTTCCTGAGGCCTCCCCAGAAGCAGAAGCCTGCACAGCCCACAGAACCATGATCTGATTAAACTTCTTTCTTTATAAATCACCCAGGTCATTAATTATAACATTGCAAGAACAGACTAATACAAAGACTGAGCTTTCCTGAGTGGGCCGGATCTAATCCCATCACTCCCTAAGTATCAGAGATTTCTCTAGTGGGTAGGAGAAGACAATGTCAGAGAGAGGATGGGAGCTTGAGAAGAACTCCATGACCTGTTGTTGGTTGGAAGATGGGGAAAGTGAGAAAGAATGCAGGTGGCCTCTGGAGTCAGACTGTCTCCTGGCTGAGAGCCAGGAGGACTGAAAAAGGGATCTCAGTCCTCCACCCACAAGAAGATGAATTCTGCCAATACATCTGTAGTGAACTTGGAAGAGCAGCTCTAGATGAAAACCACAGGCAGCCCAAAACTGGATTTCAGCCTCCTAAGACCCTGATCAGAGAACCCAATCATTCCCGATTTCTGTGGTTTCAAACCACTAACTTGTTATAATGCATTAATAGGTAGCAACAGAAAACTAATTACAGGTGCCTATCTGTACTCTTTATATTTTCACATACATGTATGCTAATCCCTATAAGCACAAAAAGAAACTACAGTAAAATGTTATAGTTACCTTTACGGGAGCACTGCAAGGGCTGTTCCAGAGCCCCTGCAACTTGAAGAAGATAATGAAGGGCATTTCAGGCAGGTGAGCAGTGTCTCTTCAATGTTACTAACTCAATTTCTGAAAGAAAAAAGATGGCAAAATACTTAACTTAGCCAGGTGTGGTGGCTCATGCCTGTAATCCCAGCATTTTGGGATGCTAAGGTGGGTGGATCACCTGAGGCTGGGAGTTCGAGACCAGCCTGACCAACATGGAGAAAATCTGTCTCTACTAAAAATAGAAAAATTAGCTGGGCATGGTGGTGCATGCCTGTCATCCCAGCAACTCGAAAGGCTGAGGCACAAGAATCACTTGAACCTTAGAGACAGAAGTTGCAGTGAGCTGAGACTGCACCATAGCACTCCAGCATGGTGGCTCATGCCTGTAATCCCAACATTTTGGGAGGCCAAGGAGGGTAGATCACCTGAGGTCGGGAGTTCGAGACCAGCCTGAGCAACATGAAGAAACCCTGTCTCTACTAAAAATACAAAATTAGCTTGGCATGGTGGTGCATGCCTGTAATCCCAGCTACTCAGGAGGCTGAGGCAGGAGAATTGCTTGAACCTGGGAGGCAGAGGTTGCAGAGAGCCAAGATCGGGCCATTGCACTCCAGCCTGTGCAACAAGAGCAAAACTCCAGCTCAAAAAAAAAAAAAAAAAGCTTAACTCCAAATAACATTATCTGCAAATTCATCATCTACATTTCTAATGGAAGATTTTTTTTAGCTCTTTCACTTGTGCTCACCAGACAAGGTTTGATAGCAACTGTCACCAGCATAGATGAACAAATTCAAGGAGAGAAATACACAGGACTACTACTAAGTTCCCCCAAAGAAAGTCCTTAGAATAAAATATCTCCTCTAGTTGCCACAAGAGTAAGACAATGGTCCATTATATAAAATTCCAATCTACTAAAAGCTTAAATGTAATGTTGTCTGTTTTCCAAATTTTTATTTTGTTCAGGCTCCGTCATGGTGACCAGGGATTGGAAAATGACTGCAAAGAGGCTCTGGGGAATCTGGGGAGGTAAGAAATGTATTCTAAGAGGGGACTGAGGTGATGGCTGCAAATTCTATATATCTGCTTAAATTATTAAATTCTACATTTACGATTAATGATTTTTATTACAAGTAACTTGTTAAATGAAATTTCTGGTTTCTACTCCAACTTGTAAGGAGCTAGGGGGTCACCACTTGTCCTCACAACAAGAAAAAAGCTGAACAAACTGAAAATTATCAACCCTTATTAGAGGGACTAGAGGAGAGGTCACAGGGCAAATTGCCATGCTGAAAACAAGACAGACAGGCAAATACAGGGAACAGAAGCTGCTGAAGCCAGCAACTGGGAGGAGCACTTAAATTGAGCTGACAGATCACTAGAAGCTGAGGGTGGCCTGGCTTGAGCATTAAAAACTCCTTGGGGGCCAGGCGCGGTGGCTCAAGCCTGTAATCCCAGCACTTTGGGAGGCCAAGGCAGGTGGATCACGAGGTCAAGAGATCAAGACCATCCTGACCAACATGGTGAAACCCCGTCTCTACTAAAAATACAAAAATTAGCTGGGCATGGTGGCGTGCACCTGTAGTCCCAGCTACTCAGGAGGCTGAGGCAGGAGAATTGCCTGAACCTGGGTGGCAGAGGTTGCAGTGAGCCAAGATTGTGCCACTGCACTCCAGCCTGGCTCCTGGCGACAAAGTGAGACTTGTCTCAAAAACAAAAACAAAAACAAAAACAAACAAACAAACAAAAAAAAAACAACTCCTTGGGGCCCAGATTTAGTGGGAATCTCACACTTAGAATTCTAAGTTTTACTGCCAGGATCCCAACTAGGTTCTCATTGTAAAGATCAGAAAAATCCCCAGAGAACTGACACTGCCGACTTCAGTACTAATTATAAAGCTACAGAAACCAAACAGTGTGGTGAAGAAAGAAAAAACAAATAGTCACTAGAAAAGAATACAGAGCTCAGAAATAGACCTACATAAATACTCAACTGATCTTTGAGAAAGGCACAGAGGCCATTTAACAGGGAAAGGATACTCTTTTCAACAAATGATGCTAGAATGACTAGACATCCACACGTGAAAAATAAATAAATCTAGGCACAGATTTTACACCTTTCACAAAATGGACCTTACAACTGAATGTAAGGTGCATAAATGTAAGACTCCTAGATGATAACATAGGGGAAAATCTGGGCAACTTTGGGTTTGGTGATGACTTCTCAGAATCTCATCTACTGGTGAGACTTTGGGGCTTTTGTTACTGCAGCATAAACTAGCAGAGCTCAATGAGACAGCAGATAGAATATACATATATAAATAGACCAGATAGACCAGTAGATGAGATTCCAAAGACAGTTCAATAAGCATTAACTAACCACACTCACACTGTCTTAATTTCCTAACAGAAAGAATGGAATTCCTGTTCACTAAGATCTGCCTCAAATAGCACTTTGTGAAAAGTAAGTCCTTTCTCTGGCTACTCAAGTAATTAGTCAGGACTCTTTTTCCCACCCTGCAGGTTGGAGTGTGGTGGTGCCATCGTAGCTCACTGTAACCTCTAACTCAAGGCTCCAGGAATCCTCCTGCCTCGGCCTCCAGAGTAGCTGAGACTACAAGTGTGCACCACCGTGCTCGGCTAATTTTTTATTTTCAGAGACAGGGTCTTACTGTGTTGCCCAGGCTGGTCAGGATAGTTGACTGCATGTGACAGAAACCCAACCAACTCTAGTTCTACACATAAAAGGGTTTATTTTCATTGACATTTTCTTTCATGGCAGGTTGACTGCGGCTCTGCTCTATACAAGCTATTTTATTTGTTAGATGGTGAAAGCTGAGAATTGTTGAATGTGGTATCAGTATGTTCACCCATTCATTTAACAAATATTTAATCAAAATCTGTTTCATACCAGGCAAGGTCAAGTATTGAGAATACAGTAATGAATAAGAGACAAATTCTCTAATTTCCAAGAGCTCATATTGAAAATGAGATTAAACACATACAAAATAATCATAACAATAATGAATACTATATATATAAATAATAGATTTTAGCAAATATTTTAAATTAGAAAAATGTAAAAATTATTAAAACTAAAATGGCCAGGTGTGATGGCTCATGTCTGTAATCCCAACGTTTTGGGATGCCAAGATGGGACGATTGGCACCATAGGAAGACCCTGCATACAAAAAATAAAAAATTAGCCTGGCCTGGTGGTGCATGCCTGTAGTTCCAGCTACTAAGAAGGCTGAGGTGGGAGGCTGCTTGAGCCTGAGAGGTCAAAGCTGCAGTGAGCCATGATCATACCACTGCACCACTGCACTCCAGCCTGGGCGACAGAGCGAGACCCTGACTCAAGAAAAACAAACAAAAAAACAAACAAACAATTTAACAGATGTAGTCCTGAAACTATTATGTAGAATACTATTGTTACATCGCATCACATCAGCCCTTTAAATGGCTTAACACTTAGTTAGGTTTGATCCATAAAGTTTTCTGGTAATTAAGTATACCTAAGAATAATTAAGTATAAAAGAGTTACTGCCTTGACAGGAAGATTGTAAACATTTTTAAAAGGCAAATAAATAAAGAGTCAAAACTGCAGCTCTGTGAGGTCCAAATAACATCTAATTCAAGTCACAATGAACATCTAGCAATCATTCTGAATACCGTAGAATTCACTTAATACATTTTACTTGAACACCCAACAGATCTGACTTACCAACACCTGTATGTAGCCAAGAAATTGACAGTCATTTATAAATTATCACCTATGACTCCATCTGCTCTATCCACTTTTAAAAAAAAATTTTATGTATTTATTATTTATTATATTTTGTAGAGATAGGATCTCACTATGTTGCTCAGGTTGGTCCAGAAACAGACTCACATTAATTTCATAAATCAAATGACCATAGAGCCATCCAATTTATAAAAAGAAGTGCCACACAGTACAGAAGGACAAGGATGGTCTTTTCAATACATGATGCTGGATCAAGCAGTCACATCCATGTAGTAAAAAGTGAATCATGGCTGGGTGGGGGTGGCTCACACCTGTAATCCCAGCACTCTGGGAGGCTGAAGCAGGTAGACTACTTGAGCTGAAGAGTTTGAGACCAGCCTGGGAAAATGCTGAATCCCCATCTCTACAAAAAATAGAAAAGTTAGCCAGGAATGGTGGCACACGCCTATAGTCGCAGCTATTCAAAAGGCTGAGGTGGGAGGATTGCTTGAGCCAGGAGGTGAAGGTTGCAGTGAGCTGAGATTATGCCGCTGCACTCCAGCCTGGGCAATAGAGTGAGACCTTGTCTGGAAAAAAAAAAAAAGCATGAACTAAAATAAAATTGCTATAAGGTTAACACAGAAAAATGTGTTCATTTTCTTAGGTTAGGCACTGATTTCTTAAACAGGACACAAAAAGCAGTAACCACAAAGGAAAAGACTGATAAAGTATAATTTCTTTAAAATTCAGAAACATGCCGGGTGTGGTGGCTCATGCCTGTAATCCCAACACTTTGGGAGGTGAGGTAGGTGTATCACTTGATCCCAGGAATTCCAGACCAGCCTGTGCAATGTGGCAAAACCCCATCTCTACTAAAAATACGAAAGAGCTGAGCATAATGGTGCTCCCCTGTAGGTCTCAGCTACTTGTGGGCTGAGGCAGGAGGATCACCTGAGCCTTGGGAGGTGGAGGTTGCACTGAGCTGTGATTGTGCCACTGCATTCCAGCTTGGACAACAAAATGAGATCCTGTCTAAAAAAGAAAAAAAAAATTAGACAATCTCCACTGATGTAAAAACATTATTAAAAGAGTGAAAAGGCAAGCTACAGTTTGGAAAAAGAGAAATGCAATACGTATATATCCTAGAAAGGACACATATCCAGAGTAAAGTGTTACAAATCAACAGAAAAGCAAACACATCAATGAAAACAGGATAAAAAGATTTAACAGGCACTTTACAAAAGAAGACATGAATGGCAATAAAAAATACTCAATCTCAATACCAGGAAAATGTAAAATGAAACCACACTGATACATTACTGTACCTCTACTAGAATGGCAAAATAATTTTTAACTGACGAGCATAAGCAAAGATGTGGGGTAACCAGAATATTCCCTGCTAAATGGTACAACCACTTTGGGAAAATGTTCAACAATATCTAACACTAAAGTTTTATCATTCATACATCTCTGAAACCAACAATGCCGCTCCTGCATATATACCCCAGACCCCAGTCTAGTAATGCTGCATTTCTTGGTCTGTGGTAGTTCACTTAGTAAAATTCATTACCTGTAATTTTTTTTTGAGACAGGCTCTCACTCTGCCATCCAGGCTGGAGTGCACTGGCATGATCACAGATGACTGCAATCTCAACCTCCCAGGTTCTGGCGATCCTCCCACCTCAGCCTCCCCAGTAGCTATGACTACAGGCACACACCACCACACACAGCTAATTTTTGTATTTTTAGTAGAGATGGGGTTTTGCCACGTTGCCCAGGCTTGTCTGGAACTCCTGGGCGCTGGATTTGGTCGCTTCTACCTAGCCAGTAAAGGTGTCTATTAGTACTAGCAAAAACTTGTATCCCCTACAAGCTGACATATGGGTAAAATCCAATTGCCAGTCTTCCCCTGGGTAAGTTCCCCTTCTCTGGACTGGTTCTATCAGAGGAGTCATTTTGTTCCCAGGATTGTTGAATGCTCACAGTGAACAGGTTTGAGAAACCTGCTGAATCACGGAAGTTAAGTCAGGCCCAATGAAAAGCCTGTTTATCACGGTCAGTGTGGCATCTCCTCACACATGGAAAGTCATGCAAGATTTTTATAATTCTCCATTGAGTTTAGGGATATATACTTTTGATACCATATGCCACCAGGATGTTTGTTTTTGTCCCTCTTCCTCCTTTATTGACTGTTCTTCCTGTGATGTATATTCAGGTTCTATTGGGAAATCATACAAAGGAAGCAGTGCTAGAATTTGTTGAGATTGCACCCTGAGGGGTGTGGCTTTGGCTTATCAGCCTTTCTATTCCCTTGTGCTATAGGGGTTAGGTCCTTTTGATGCCCCCTACAATGGATTACGGCTATGCTTTTGGCAAATGTATCCCTTCTAATAGTTGGACGAATTTCAGACCCATGCTTTATGGGGGGAATGTTGACTAGTTAGTAGTCCTCTTTCTCTTTCCAAATTGCAGCATGAGCATGAAACAGGAGAAGGGCATGTTTGGAATCTGTACAGATGTTAAGCTTTTTCCCTTTTCCTAATGTCAGAGCTTGAGTAAGAGCAATGATCTCAGCTTTTTGTGCTGACATACCTGGAGGCACGGGTTGGACCTCAAAAATTGTGTTGTAATTTACTATTGCCTATCTGGCCCAGCATTCCCCGTTTGATATAAAGCTGCTGCGGTCTGTGAACTAGTCATCCTCTGGATCTGGGAGAGGCCTTTTAAATCAGGCTGGCTAACATATATGTGTGTGTGCCCAATAACCTGCTCACAGGAATAATTATTGGGCCTGTGGGCAGCAATGAAGCTGGATTTATGGTGTTTCAGGTTTTATGGGTCACATCTAGATTGTCTAGGAGCATGGCCTGGTATTTGGTTAACCTTTCCCACATCATCCTGATGTGGATTCCTACGACTACTTATTCCTAGGACTGATTCCTTATTCCTGGGACTGACTACTTGATGTGGGATTAATACTTCCAGTGGTTGACCCAGGGTGATTTCAGTGGCCTCTTCCATTAAAATAGCAGTGGCTGCCACTGACCGCAAGCAGCTTGGCCACCCTGAGGCCATTCCATCCAATTTATTTGAGAAGCAGGCGGCTAGCTATGCCTTTCCTTTCTGCTACATTTAAGAAGGGTTTAATGAGGTCCAGGATGCCAAGAGTGGGAGCCTGGCTGACAGCCTGGTTTAACGACAGAAGTTTCTCTCATTTCCGGAGTCTACTCAACTGGCTCATTTTCTGGCCCCCTTGTTGCTGGTTTTTGCTATGAGCCCAACATTTGGTACCCATATTCTGTAAAACTCAGCCATCCCCCAGAAAACAATGAAGCTGTTACCTGGTGTCAGGGGAGCTCCAAACCACATATGGCTTGCACTCGTTCTGGGGATATTTGCTGGGCTCTGGGTGTTAAGATATACCCTAAGTATTGAACAAGTTGGTGGGCAATCTGAGCCTTCCTTTTGGACACTTTATATCCCACCTGCCAGGAAATTTAAGGTTCTTATTTTAGTCATACGCCCCTGGGCTGGGCTACACACAAGAAGGTCATCTATATACTGGAGTACACTCCATTTTCCAATTGCAGATCCCTTAGATCCCTCTCTAAGACTTGGGCCAAAAAAAAAAGAGGGCTATCTTGAAAGCCCTGAGGAACACTGTCCAGGTGTATTGCTACTTTAGCCCTACCCAGTCTCCCAGTATACCATGCCAGCATGCTAACCTATTAATGTGGTCTAGGACATTGTCTGCATTATTGACTATTAGCAATTGTGCTAGGTGTTGCCTAAATTGTACCACTGTCCCTATTATAATATCTCCTCTCAACAAGGGGGACTGGCAGCTTGCTACTAGAAATTCTTGTTGGCAGATTTTTCTCAAATTGACAAAAGAGTCAAGAATCTTGCTTGTGGCTTTCCTTCCATTCCCGTAACGCTTGTGGACAGGGAGCAAAGTTTTCCTGCATAAGTAGTAAGGGCAGAGTAATTTGACCCTGTATAAAGAAACCAAATTTGGGTGCTCATCACATCCAGTTACCCAGGGCTCCTCAATAATAATGAATGACGTATCTGGGCAGGGGTGGTGAGGAAGGCCCTGGGCCCCATCAGTCCTCATCTGATTTCTCCTTTTGCATTGCTAGAGTTTTGACTGACCTCTGTGGGAGAAGGGACAGTCAATTCTCAAGTGCCAGGAGTTGTGACTGGTACCATTCCACTGACAGCAGGGTCCTGTTAGGGGCTTAGTATAGTCATCTGCCCAATTCCCAGAGGGTTCAAGAGGCCTGAAAGGCCAGGCATGGTGGCTCATGTCTGTAATCCCAGCACTTTGGGAGGCCGAGGTGGGTGGATCACGAGGTCAGGCATTCGAGACCAGCCTGGCCAACATGGTGAAACCTTATCTCTACTAAAGATATAGCTAGGTGTGGTGGCACGTGCCTGTAATCCCAGGTACTCGGGAGGCTGAGGCTGAAGAATTGCTTGAACCCCGGAGGCAGAGGTTGCAGTGAGCCAAGATCATGCCATTGTACTCCAGCCTGGGCCACAGGGTGAGACTCCATCTCAAAAACAAAAACAAAAAAATGACCTGAATGAGTGTGAGTTCACCCTGAATAAGCTACTTCTGCGAATGGTGTCACATGTAGAAATCAGAGACTATAACCAGGAAAGACAGAAAAAGAATCCTTCTCCCTTCTGGGCAGGAAAGCTACCCCCATTCACTTCTTGGCCTTCAGATAACACTGGAGAGTGGCCCTGTCCAGTTGCCCTCAATTACCAAAGAGCTATTAGGAAACAGTTGCTGATGCTCAGTGAGTTGGCAAATTAAAAAAAAAAAAGAAAACAGTTGCTGAAAGGCTCAAAAAGAAAAACAAAACAAAACAAAACAAAACAAACAAAACCCAGGTCCCTCACCCCAAACCGACGGTGGTCAGACGCTTCCACACGGATACTCTTCAGCCTCACTGGAGAGTGGCCCAGCCAGAGACCGGCAGTTGCCTCCTTGTTTAGACACTGTCCACTGAGAGTCTCAAGTGAGGAAAGGGTTGTGTCCTCTATGGAGGGGAGGGAGCCCTGCACAGAGAGCTCCAGCTCATGCCCCAAAATGAAGGCATGGTAAGAGAGGAAAAGAAAAGAGAAAAAGAAAAGAAAAATAAATCCCCAAATTTGGACTTACCTCCAGGCTGGTTCACCAAAATATGTTACTGGTGGAGGGTCTTGACTACAAGTTGTCCAGGTTCTTGGAATGTTGAATGAAGAATTAAACAAATTGCACAAATCAATGAAAAAAACGAAGCAATAAAAGCACAGATTTATTGAAGCAA
Organism: Ateles fusciceps; assembly: GCA_036589455.1. Lineage (NCBI taxonomy): Eukaryota > Metazoa > Chordata > Mammalia > Primates > Atelidae > Ateles > Ateles fusciceps. Next base: position 4,974,744 of record JAZHEH010002047.1, read on the forward strand.
AAGTATACTCCACAGAGTGGGAACTGGATACAGCAAGCTGCTCAGGAGCCTGGGTTGCAAAATCTTCCTGGGTTTAAGTACCCTTTAGAGGTTTCCTATTGGTTACACCTTATGCGCGACCAATCAGAGGCTGAAGTAAAGGCTCCCAGTCTCCAGACCCTATTATCCTGCCTCAAGGAAAGCCAATGATTTCCTCTCAAGCATCTTCACTTTCCATCGTGACAATTTCCTCTGAAACCCCAGGGGTAGAGTTGTTTAGAGACTCCTGGATGCCCTGAGGCAGTGGCTCCAGAGTGTGTCTTCCCTCCTCTGTTTTCACAACAGTCCAGCGATAGGCACTGTTCTCTGACAATCCTTCTTGGCACTCTTTATCTGTAGTTGGAGGCCTTGGGCTATGTTCTACTTTGGGGAGAACAGCAGCACAGAGAGGGGATAGTTCCTGCGGCTCTAATTTGGGTTCTAGACCCTGAAAGGCTTTTTTACCATCAGCCACAGCACAAGGAATGTCCACATTCACTTGGGCCTTATCTTCAGAGGTGGATAGTATAGGAAGATTCACAGAATTGCCAGAAACAATTAAGGGTGAGACAGAGGAGGCCACAAGTGACTGGTTCAATGGACAGGGGAAGGAAGTAGGGTTAACCAAGAGGGTGGTGATAGGAATAGTCTGGGGACTCTGGGCCACAGCTGCATTGACAGGCTGGATCATGTTACAGCCACTGCCAAGGCTCACAATCTTCACAGTGGTAGCAGGAACAGTGAAGATAACAGGTGCAGGATGGATAACAGGGGCAGGTTTCATACAGGGAGAGGTCTTGGCTCCCCTTCTTTTTGAGGGTCTCCGTCTCACGTATGGCTTTCGAAACTTAGAGGGGCAAGGGAGGGCAGCATTACCTTGGGCACAGGGGCAGAAGAGAGCCAAGTCTGGGGCTCAGACAGAGGGAAGCTGGTCCTGGCCTCAGGGGGCTTAGCGGGCAGTGCTGCAGGAGACTCAAAACCATCAGCTCCACTCACCCCCAGTGGAGGGATGCCTGGAACCGTCTGTAAGACAGTGGCTGGCTGGATCACGTGAGGAATCCAGACTATCATTTTGCTTGGAGGGGCTTCTGAATGAGTTGATCGGGCTGATGTTTTCCCAGGGTTGAAGCTAGGCTGGAGAGAGGGGCTGGGTTGGATAAGGAGGGGGCTTCAGGACTGATGAACGCTTCTGTCTCCAAGCTCTCCTGGGGGAAACGGTTGGCAACTGGCTTCAGTTTCAGGACTACACCCTTAGGCAATAGCAGTGGGTACCGAGTTTCACTCCCCAACTCCGAGTTGTCTTTCTCTAGGCCTCCATCTGAGCTGATCTCCGTGGTTCCAGTCACATTTCCTACCTCTCTAGCACCATCAGCCATGTGCCGTAGTTCTTCCTGGATGGACGGCAGACTGGCCTATTGGAAACAAGAACACTCTGATCCAGCACATGTCAGAATTTGGGAAAAAGAATAGGGCTTTCTAGGTTTTAGGGATATGAGGCAGTCTCAAAGCATCTTTCCAAGAAGGGACTCTGCATATCAAATTTCTACAAAGACCACATTCCAATTATACACTTTAGAGTCTCCTCTCTTCAGTGACCTTTTTCCTCTTACAGACTTCAAGGAAGAGGACTGTACCTTTAACCAGAATGGGAGCCGGTGTTCTTCTCTCTCTATAGGTGGCTTCCACTGATGTGGCTGGATCTCTTCACAGCATTTTATTAAGACTGGCAGCTGTTTGGTCTTCTTATAAAACTTAACATGAAAAAAAAAGCACATGAGTTACATTCTTTCCAGAAATACTGTCCTGTCAGGCTAGAGAATGGGGTGGGTGGTGGGCTGAGACACACACACATACACACAGAGAGACACATACACACACACTCACACACACACAAAACCACATACACAAGCATCCATATATATACATATATAAATAGTATATGCTGAATACTTGTACATTTCAAATTAAACTAATCTCTAAATATTTTATAATTATTCATTATTTTCGAATTGATGATCTCTATTCTGGTTGCCAGGAGAGTTTAGGTCATAGAGAGAAAAGGAAGCAGATAGAGCAGTTTTATGTAAGATTTGCTGCTGCTCAACAGCTGCAAAGACAGCATCGTAATCCATACCATGGCACATCAAAGCTTTTTTTTTCCCCCCCCATACTTATTTTGCTTATGTAACATCAAAGCTTTTAAGCAAATGATGGTGCAAAGGACATTAGAAGGGAAGAAAAAGAGAGACTGAGACAGTTCACTTTTAAGAGTAAATAGGCTGGGTGCAGTGGCTCACACCTATAATCCCAACACTTTGGGAGGCTGAGGCGGGCAGATCACTTGAGGTCAGGAGTTCGAGACAGGTCTGGCCAACAAGGTGAAATCCCATTTCCACTAAAAATACAAAAATCAGTTGGGTGTGGTGGTGGGTGACTGTAATCCCAGCTACTCGGGAGGCTAAGGGAGAAGAATCAGTGGTTGAACCTGGGAGGGGGTGGAGATTGCAGTGAGACAAGATCACGCCACTATACTCCAGCCTGGGCAACAGAGTCAAACTCCATTTCAAAAAAAAAAAAAACGGAGTAAATGAAGATGAGAACTGAACTTAAACCACTGACAAGCAGCTGTTCATCCAACATAAACAGAACGTTTTCTATGTCGTATGCACTGTGCTAAAAGCTAAGCACACACATAAGGGAAGCAATTCCTGCTCTCAAGGAGCTTTACAGACTAGTGGGAGAGAGTCAAGTGGACCAATAATGACACCCTACATTAAAAAACATACATCGAGTTATACAAAAAGACAGTTGCAGGTAAAAAATAAAAAATAAATAAAAAACATACAAAGGGCTGGGCACAGTGGCTCACGCCTATAATACCAGCACTTCGTGTTACACTTTCTGTTACACAAAGACTCAAGAGTTAAATGGGGCTGTGGCTCATGCCTGTAATCCCATTACTTTGGGAGGCCAAGACAGGATGATCACTTGAGGCCAGGAGTTTGAGACCAGCCTGGCCAACATAGCAAGACCAAGTCTAAAAAAAAAAAAAAAAAAAAAAAATTAGCTGGCCATAGTGGTGCATACCCAGTTGGAGACAGCAGTGAGCCATGATTGAGCACACTCCAGACTGGACAACAGAGTGGTACCCTGTCTCGAAAAAAAAAATAAAATAAGTTAAATGGCATACAATTTCTAAACACCACACTAAGAGCTAGAAGAAAATGAAGTGAAGCACTTAAAAGCTTCTTAAAAAAATTATTTCCTACCTAGAATTATAGCTACAGTGACAGAGTATTATTTTTTCCTTTTATTTTGAAATAATTATAGAGTCATAGGAAATTTTAAAAAATAGCAGCAAGAGGTCCCATGTACTCTTCAACCAGTTTATCCCAATATAATGTTTTTATGTTATATAGTAACAAGAGTTATATATGTAAACCAGGTACATGGTACAATATTAATACTAGGAAACCAGCTGGGCATCCCTGCATTTTGGGAGGCCAAGGCAGGCAGATCACCTGAGGTCAGGAGTTTGAGACCAGCCTGGCCAACGTGGCGAAACCCTGTCTCAACCAAAAATACAAAAATTGGCCAGGTATGGTGGCACACACCTGTAATCCCAGCTACTCAGGAGGCTGAGGCAGGAGAATCACTTGAATCTAGGAGGCAGACGCTGCAGTGAGCGACAAAGTGAGACTGTTTCTCAAAAAACAAACAAAAAAACTGTAACAAACAAACCAGGAAACTGACATTGATATAATCAAAAGACCATGAACAGAGATTGTTTAAATGTGAATATTCCCTTCCCAAGCATTCTCCCTCAGAATGCTACTGGAATGGGGCCAGGCAGGGTGTCTCACGCCTGTAATCCCAGCCCTTTGGGAGGCTGAGGCGAGTGAATCGCCTGAGGTCAGGAGTTCAAGACCAGCCTGACCAACATAGTGAAAACCCCTTCTCTACTAAAAATACAAAAATTAGTCATGTGTGGTGGCCAGTGCCTGTAATCCCAGCTACTCAGGAGGGTGAGGCAGGAGAATCGCTTGAACGTGGGAGATGGAGGTTGCAGTGAGCCGAGATCGCACCACTGCATTCCAGCCTGGGCAACAAGAGTAAAACTCCATCTCAAAAAAAGGAAAAAAGAAGAATTAATACAAAAGCAAAGATGTGGAATTCAGGAAATAAGAGGATCCAACACAGCAAGAAGAAAAAAGAATTCCCAGGATGATGATGAAGAAATAGCCCAAAAGACATCAGTGCAGCAAGCCTGGAGAGCAACACGATTAGACCCTGGAATAGTGTCGGACGGCTCAGGGAGCAATTTCCTCTAGACAAAAGTGACAGAATATCTAGAATTCCTGAACACACTGAAAGATGATGATCTGGGAAACAAAATGCTCAGCAGGAAAGGCAAGGTAATCACAGTAATATAGTTGAGCTGTGAAGAGCATTTATATAGTCCTTAAAATTTTACAATGTAAACCCTGAATACATTCTAACCAAACTTGTACCATAATTACTAGTGAGGAGTCTGGAGAGCAGAAAATGTGCATGTTTGTGGCGGGAGTAAGAAAGTGAGGAGAGAGGTAAATCCTCAGCTTCTGTGGTTTATGGTTAATAAGGCCTAAATCCAATACACCAGGAAGTGGCATTTAGAGGCTGAGACAGGAGAACTGCCTAAGGCTCAAAATTCAAGACCAGCCTGGGCAATACAGGGACACCAATCTCTAAAAAGAAAATTTTTTTGCCAGTTACAGTGGCTCACGCCTGTAATCCCAGCATTTTGGGAGGCAGAGGCGGGCAGATCACCTGAGCTCAGGAGTTTGAGAACAGCCTGGCCAACATGGCGAAATCCCATTTCTACTAAAAATATAAAAATTAGCCAAGAGTGGTAGCATGTGCCTGTAGTCCCAGCTACTCAGGAGACTGAGGAATGAGAATCATTTGAACCTGGTAGGCAGGGGTTGCAGTGAGCCGAAATTGTGCCACTGCACTCCAGCCTGGGCGACAGAGTGAGACTGTCTCAAAAAAAAAAAAAATTTAATGTCCAAGCACGGTGGCTCATATATATAATCCCATTTCCTTGGGAGGCTGATGTTGGAAGAACGCTTGAGCCTAGGAGTTCAAGGCTGCAGTGATCTATAACTGTACCACTGTACTCCAGCCTTGGCAAGAGCAGTTTGAGACCAGCCTGGCCAACATGGTGAAACCCTGTTTCCACTAAAATAAAAAAACTAGCTGGGTATGGTGGTGGGGGCCTATAATCCTAGCTACTCAGGAAGCTGAGGCAGGAGAATCACCTGAACCCTGGAGGCAGAGATTGCAGTGAGCTGAGATCGCGCCATTGCACTCCAGCCTGGGTGACAAGGGCGAAACTCTGTCTCAACAAACAAACAAACAAACAAACAGACAAGAGTTGAGAAAAAGTATATAGGCTGGGCACTGTGGCTTATGCCTGCGGATCACCTGAGGTCAGAAGTTCAAGACCAGCCTGGCCAACATGATGAAACCTGTTATCTACTAAAAACACAAAAAATTAGCTGCGTGTGGTGGTGGCACCCTGTAATCTCAGCTACTTGGGAAGCTGAGGCAGGATCATCGCTTGAACCTGGGAGGTGGAAGCTGCAGTGAGCCGAGATTGTGTCACTGTACTACTGTACTCCTGTACCCCAACCTGGATGACAGTGCGAGAGTCCATCTGACCAAAAAACAAAGCAAAACAGAAACCCAAAGCATATATGTGGAATACTGCATATCATTTCTAGAAAGTTCAAGAAAGAGAATTATTACAGGGAATATGTATTTGTGAAATCTTTTAAGTGGATGAAGATACTCCAGAAAAGCATAATGAATAAATCAATGTCCCTGAAAAGGCAACAGGGGGAATCTATTGTAGAAGTGGGAGAAATTAGCTTTAGATAAAGAAGGTCTGTCTTTTCTTTGAGAATAACCAGAGAAAAGAATGGGTACATATTGGTAAGGTGCCCAGATGGCACATGAAGAAAACACTCACTTTAATGATGTTATCAGGAGCTCTGTTCAGGTTGAGGTTCTTGATTCTCACCGTCAGTTGCTGGGCAGTCTTGCAGGTTAGAAGATACGTGCTAATTAAAGGATTAGGAAACTCAGTCCCTTCAAAATGCTTCAGTCCTAAAGCTAACAAACTGAAAAAAGAGCAATGACACTAAATCTCACTTCACAGTCCTTCCTTCTAAAGACCTCCCCAGACTAACACATTTTACAATCTATTTTTCTATTTTATTTTTTCTTGAGACAAGGTCTCACTCTGTCACCCAGGCTGGAGTGCAGGGGCATGACTACAGCTCACTGCAACCTCTACTTCCTAGGTCGAAGCGATTGTCCAGTCTCAGTCTCCCAAAGTGCTGGGATTACAGGCATGAGCCATGCCATGTGACCCATGGCCCAATCTACCTTTTCATTTTTTTCAGACAGGATCTGGCTCTGTTTGTCCAGGCTGGAGCGCAGTGGCATGATTACGGTGCACTGCAGCCTTGACTGTCTGGATTCAAATGATTCCCACACTTCAGCCTCCCGAGTATCTGTGACCATAAACATTCGCTACCACGCCTGGCTAATGTTTCCTTTCATTATTTGTAGAGACCAGTTCTCACTATGTTGCCTAGGCTGATCTTGAATTCTGCCTCAAGCAATCCTCCTGCCTCAGTCTCCCAAAGTGCTCGTATTACAGGTGTAAGCCACCATGCCTGGCCAATCTACTTTTTCTTTTGAGACGGAGTCTTGCTCTGTCACCCAGGCTAGAGTACAGTGGCACGATCTTGGCTTACTGCAACCTCCACCTCCTGCGTTCAAGCGATATTCTCCTGCCTCAGCCTCCTGAATAGCTGGGGATTACAGGTGCCCGTCACCATGCCCAGCTGATTTTCATATTTTTAGTAGAGACGGGGTTTCACCATGTTGGCCAGGCTGGTCTTGAACTCCTGACCTCGTGATACACCTGCCTCGGATTCCCAAAGTGCTGGGATTACAGGTGTGAGCCACTGCGCCCAGCTGAAAATCTACTTTTTCTACATCTAATTCTGGTACAAGTTGGTGACTACTCAGTAGAAAATTTCAGATATTTAGTGAATACTGACTGATTAAGCATTATGAATAAGAATCAAATAGTTCACAATTAAGTGGGAGCAAGACTAGGCATAAATCACTGATAAACGTTAGATCATCATGAGCTGTATACTAACAATACAAAGGAAGTTCAAAGAGAATATAAAGGAAGGAGAATGATTCTAATAAAACAAACATAAAATGAATACTAGGTACCCTATCAGACAAATTAAACTGGCACCAATACTACCCTCTGGCATAACATATATAATCATGGTTACATATATACATATTTGCTGATAACAGTGTGGCAATTCACACAAAGGGCCATAAAAATGTTCATAATCCGGCTGGGTGCAGTGGCTCATGCTTGTAATCCCAGCACTTTGGGAGGCCAGGGTGGGTGGATCATTTGAGGTCAGGAGTTCGAGAGCAGCCTGGGCAACGTAGAGAGACCCTCAGCTATACAAAATAAATTAGCCATGTATGGTGGCACATGCCTGTGGTCCCAGCTACTCCATGGAGGCTGATGGGAGAGGATCCCTTGATCCCAGGAGCTCAAGGCTGCCGTGAGCTGTGACTGCACCACTGCACTCCAGCCTGGGTAACAGAATAAGATCCTGTCTATAAATAAATAAATAAATAATAACAGCGAACCTTCTGCCTTGGCCTTTCAAAGTGCTGTGACTACAGGCGTGAGCCACCATGCCCTGTATAAAATTTTTTAGAAATGTGTGTGACATCTCCCAGAAAAGTAGCATTTGGCACTGCTAAAACAAGCACGTCCTAGAGAACTCTGCTCATCTATACTGCTTTTCCTTATGTCTTTTGTGTGTGTCTTATACAAATCTTACTTTCCCTAAACTCCTCAAAGGAACTATGTCTTCTCCTTGGGATATTCTGCTGTTTTGATCCCCCAGAGTAAACACTTACTTGTCCTCAGCCTTGGTGAAGAGGATCTTACCCTGGGGGATTCTTTGCCTTCAGGGAACAGACTGGAAGTAACTCTGGATACATGAACACCTTGCTTGTAGCCAGGATCCAAGCCACTTGCTCTGGCAAACAGGGAAATTCACTGGCTATAAGAAAATAAACCTCTGATAAATCAATTTCTAGGACAAAAGAGAGCTTCATAAAAGCCTGTAAATGCATTTTTGCATTTAGGTAGAGCTGTCCTTATCTAACTTGATTGCCTCCCATCTGCCCACCATCCTCAAAAAGTTTCCACAGCCTTTCTTTCTCTCTCTCTTTTTTTTATGGAACGCTTCACAAATTTGCGTGTCATCCTTGCGCAGGGGCCATGCTAATCTTCTACCGTTCCAATTTTAGTACATGTGCTGAAGCAAGCACTCCACAGCCTTTCTTAAGCTAACATATGTCCAAAAGGAGTCCCATTCAATGGCAATAAAAGTTGACTCTCTTATTCTTTCTTTTTTTTTTTTTTGAGACGGAATCTTGCTCTGTCACCAGGCTGGAGTGCAGTAGCGTCATCTCAGTTCATGGCAACCGCCGCCTCCCGGGTTCAAGTGATTCTCCTGTCTCAGCCTCCTGAATAGCTGGGACTACAGGCACGAGCCACCACACCCAGCTAATTTTTTTAATTTTTAGTAGAGACAGGGTTTCACCATGTTGGCCAGGATGGTCTCAATTGCTTGACCTCGAGATTCACCCGCCTCAGCCTCCCAAAGTATTGGGATTACAGGCGTGAGCCACTGCATCTGGCTGACTCTCTCATTCTTTCTTATGTGGAAGACTTTATTCACTAAGTAAAACAAACACTTAAAAAGCACCTAATAATACCTGGCACATAGTGTATGCTCAAAAATTTTTTACCTCCTTCCCCCTTTAAATCCTTGAAAGATAAGAGACCTTCAACAATGCTTTCTTTCTTGCAGGATAAGATTCCAACTTCTTTAATCTCCCTCACAAATCTGGTATTCCAAATTTTACTTTTACTTGATTCTTACTTAACTTTCATTAAGTTCTCCCAGATTCCTCCTGAGGTTGGGAACAAAAGAACCATAAAAGGAATGAGACAATTCAGTCTCATTCATTTCTGTCTCCCTCTCTCACACTCTCAATTTCAGGTACCTCTGCATTTCTAGACACAAAACTATTACAACCATATTTCTCCTTCTGTAACTGTTATTTTTATATCCCCAGAAGAAAAACACAGGACGCTAGATGTGCAAGGTATTATTACTATAATTTGGTGTTAAATCAAGTTTTCATTACCATTTCATATCATTTACTATAGCTATTAAAGTAGTGTGGGATCCGTGTCTATGATATAATATACATAAATTCAACTATATTCAATTTAACGATAAGACTCAAGGATTTAAAACAGAATCCAAAGACAAACCTAAATCCAGAACAAACCACAACTAATTTGCCAAATCAGGAAACAAATCAGAAGCAAATATTTGGCTTAAGTAAAGAGCAAACATTTTCTCAAAAAAATACTAACTCAATCCAAGGTAGAATCTAAACCTGCAAATTTCTTTAAAATATTGAACATGGCAACTGTACAATCTCTAACTTGTGCCTACCTCCAAAATCAACATTTCATTCAGAATGGAGATATCACTTACACTATAGTCAGTAGGGTAAATACAATTAGTTGATCTTAATGAAGACAGTAAAACTAAACATGACCAAATTTTACCACCTGACTTTCATCTTTACCAAGCACCAGTTTGTCTTCATTTGACTCTTAATACTTACCCCTCATACTGCTGAATTCCAATTCTTAGCACCGAGCCTCAGATCTCTACCTCCCATATTCCTATCCTGTCTTCTGCCTCCATGCCTTACCCAGGCCCAGAGATTATCATGTCATTCTAGAACTCAGATAATAAGTACAAAGGGAGGATAAAGAGAGAAGGAAGAAATTACAAATGTCCTGTGTCCTCCATTCTTAGGTAAGTATCCTAGGAAGTTATCTATGGGAAAAGATGCCCACCACCTCTCACCACAAGTAAAAACTTAAAGCTGACACATCTGTCTCCTACCAGTCTCCTTGACAGTTTTATGAGGGCTGCAGTCAATGCTGACATGTGTGTTGAAGTCTTCAATAAGCTGCATAGCGCCCATCAAGTTACAGGGTTGGAACAGGGTCTGAAACTTGGGGTTGTACTGATGGTGAAGGGCGATGGAGCTTTGAGCAAAGGTTCCCAGCTCTTTCTGGGAAAACAGGACACAAAGAAGATCTAAGACAATTCCAGACAATACCAGTAGCCTTTAGAATCTAAACAAGAGGCTGGCTGCGGTGGCTCACGCCTGTAATCCCAGCACTTTGGGAGGCCGAGGCAGGGGGATCATGAGGTAAAGAGTTCATGACCAGTCTGGCCAACATGGTGAAACTCTGTCTCTACTAAAAATTAGCCAGGTGTGATGGCACACACCTGTAATCCCAGCTTCTCAGGAGGCTGAGGCAGGAGAATTGCTTGAATCCGGGAGGCAGAGGTTGCAGTGAACTGAGACCGCGCCATTGCACTCCAGCCTAACTGACAGAGCAAGACTCTGTCTCTTAAAAAAAAAAAAAAAAAAACCAAACTGAAACAAGCTGACCTTGCTACTGTAGGGTAAAACCACGTGAAGATCATCATAAAGTCTTTCGCAATAAATATTACTCCATTAAGACTCCTCTTTGAGTTCTCAGATATTCAGGGACTGTATTCTTGTTTTATTTTTAAACTGAGTATTCCTCACTAAGGAATATGTGGTCTAGCTCTCGAGCTAGAATTAAGTCTCAAAAATGAGGACTATTACTTTATTTATTTTGAGACAGAGTTTCACTCTGCTGCTCAGGCAGGAGTGCAGTGGCATGATCTCAGCTCACTGCAACCTCCTCTTCCCAGGCTCAAGCCATCCTCCCACTTCTGCCTCCCAAGAAGCTGGGACTACAGGCATGCACTTCCATACCTAGCTAATTTTTGTATTTTTTGTAGAGACGGGGTTTTGCCATGTTGGCCAGGCTAATCTTGAACTCCTGGGCTCACAAACCGCCTACTTCAGCTTCTCATAGTGCTGAGATTACAGGCATGAGCCACAGCCCCCAGCCAGGACCATTACTTTTAAAATTGTTTTGTCTTTTTTTTTAATTCTTTTTTTCTTTTTTTTCTTTTTTTAAGATGGGGTTTCACCGTATTGGTCAGGCTGGTCTTGAACTCCCGGCCTCAGGTGATCCTCCCGCCTTGGCCTCCAAAGTGCTTGGATTATAGGCGTGAGTCACCACGCCCGGCCTGTTTTGTCTTTTGATCTCAAAATAATGCCTACAACAAAGTACTCCTCATCATCCCTCTGAAAACAGTAAGAGGTGAAGACATCCTGTTGATCACCAAGGAAATTTTAGAGTACTAGCAAGTATACTCTTCAAACTCCAAAGAGACTTACTGAAGAAGCTCAGAATGTTTAATCATCATAATCTGCCCAAAAGTTCAGAGCAATTTTTATAAGTTAAAATTTGTTTTGTTTTTGTGACACAGGCTCTCACTCTGTCATTCAGGCTGGAGTGAAGTACAGTGGTATAATCATAGCTCACTGCAGCCTCAATGTCCCAGGCTCAAGTTATCCTCCTACCTCAGCCTCCCAAGTTGCTGGGACTACAAGGACTCAGGGAGTTGGCACCATCCCCAAGTAATTTTATTTTAAGTTTTTTGGTAGAGATGGGGTCTTATTATGTTGACCAGGCTGGTCTCAAACTCCTGGGCTCAAGCAATCCTCCCACCTTGACCTACCAAAGTGCTGAGACTATAGGCATGAGCCATCACAACTGCCTAAATTTCAAATTTAAAAGCTCTTCCTCCAAAATACCTCAAAATGTCATGAGCAAAACTAGCTCTACACATCACACACTAATAGTGTGCTTAATAAATGGATAATGAATTCAACATCTGTATGTATATTTAATTTAAAATTCTTTTAAACAAAGAATACAGTCCAGGTCTCGCTATGTTGCCTAGGCTGTTCTTAAACCCCTGGGCTCAAGTGATCCTACCACCTCAGCCTCCCAAAGTGCTGGAATTATAGGCATGAGCCACTATGCCCAACCTGAACATTTAAAAAATGAATAGCAGTACCAAAAACCTAAGAAGTCAGGGTGGATCTAAAGATGAGGAGGACCCAATAAAAATATCAGAAGGACAGGCCAGCCACAGTGGCTCACGGTTGTAATCCCAGTACTTTGGGAGGCCGAGGTGGGCATATCACTTGAGGTCAGGAGTTCGAGACCAGCCTGGCCAACATGGTGAAACCCTGTCTCTACCAAAAATACAAAAAAATTACCCAGGTGTAGTGGTGCCCACCTGTAGTCCCAGATACTTGGGAGCCTGAGGCAGGAGAATCACTTGAACCTGGGAGGCAGAGGTTGCAGTGAACTGCAATTGTGCCACCGCACTCTATCCTGGGTGAAAGACCCAGTCTCAAAAAAAAAAGGGGGCTGGGCGCAATGGCTCATGCCTGTAATCCCAGCACTTTGGGAGGCTGAGGCGGGTGGATCACCTAAGGTCAGGAGTTTTAGACAAGCCTGGCCAACCTGGTGAAACCCCATCTCTACTAAAAATACAAAAATTAGCTGCTTGGTGGTGGGTGCTTGTAATCCCAGCTAGTCAGGAGGCTAAAGCAGGAGAATTGCTTGAACTCAGGAGGCAGAGGTTACAGTGAGCCGAGATCATGCCATTGCACTCCAGTCTGGGAGACAGAGCGAGACTTCGTCTCAAAAAAAAAAAAGAAAAGAAAAAACTGAATATACTTTGTCCTTTCATGTGAATCAGTGGCTTATGCTCACTCAGCAAACATAGGAAGCCATAACAGAAAGTAGGCACAGCAATAAAAAATACCCAAGAGAGAAAAATAATCATGAGAAATAACCTGCCAAGCTAATTTCATATTCTAGTCTTTAGAATAAGAGATATTTGGAACCTTACAAGAAATATCCTGGTGGTACTGGCCTCTGGATTGAGATTGGGGTCGCAGGTGGCAAGAAGGTGGATTTGCGTCAAGAGCTGAACGTGCTGGGAGAGAAAGAAAATAATGCAGTGACATGTTATGACATTGCCATTTCAGGAATCCAGAGAGATTTTTTCCTTCCCTGGAGATAGGGTCATACCGTCATGCAGCTTGGAGTGCAGTGGTGCTATGATGACTCAATGCCCTCTCAACCTCCTGTGCTCAACCAATTCTCCCACCACAGCCTCCCAAGTAGCTGGGACCACAGGTGCATAACAGCATTGCCTCGCTTATTTATTCATTTTATTATTATTACTTTTTTTTATTGAGACGGAGTCTCACATTGTCGTCTGGGCTGGAGTGCAGTGGCGTGATCTCAGCTCACTGCAACCTCTGCCTTCCAGGTTCAAGTGATTCTCTTGCCTCAGCCTTCTCAAGTAGCTGGGATTACAGGTGTCCGCCACCATGCCCAGCTAATTTTTTTTTTTTAATTCTTTTTTTTTTTTTTTAAGACAGGGTTTCACCGTGTTGGTCAGGCTGGTCTTGAACTCCCGCCTTGGCCTCCCAAAGTGCTTGGATTACAGGCGTGAGCCACCACGCCCGGCCAGCCCAGCTAATTTTTTATAATTTTAGTAGAGACAGGGTTTCACCATGTTGGTCAGGCTGGTCACCCACCTCGGGCTCTCAAAGTGCTGGGATTACAGGTGTGAGCCACCACGCCCAGCCTATTTTTATTTTTTGTAGAGATGGGGTCTCAGTATGTTGCCCAGGCTGCTCTTGAACTCCCTGGCTCAAGCAATCCTCCCACCTCAGCCTCCCAAAATGCTTGGATGACAGGTGTGAGCCACTGCATCCAGCCCCCAGTGAGACATTAACCAAGACTTTATCACACCTATTTTGCTTTCTGAAAAGACTATGAGAACACAGGATCTTGGCATATATTTCTCAGACATGTTCCCCTTGAACAAAATGACAGAACCAGAGGGAGTTTAACCTCAAACCAGAAGAAATGAAATTAGAAAAAGGAAAAACAACTACTCACAGTGAAGGTTGTTAAATTTCAAAATAGATTACTATGGACCCTTTGAAATCTGTATGTAATTCTGAATATCATTAGGGTCCTTATGTGCTGTCTTCCCTGAGCCATAACTGATGTGAAGATACTACGGTTTTAACAGGTAGTAAGGTAACTATCTCTGACTTTTACAAAGCTGTTCATTTTGGATTATACCAAAGCCTCAGAGTTAGGCCTTGGTATAATCCAACATTAACATAACCAAGGAAAGTATTACCTGCTGCATCTGCTGCTGGAGTCTCTTCCTCTGTCCAGGGTCCAGAATCAAAGTCTGATAAACTTCCTTATACTGGAGTTTAACCTTCTCTACCTCCTGCTGTTCTTTTGCTGAAGATTTCTTCATCTTCAGTTGTTCAAATAGCTCCTTCACTGTCTGATGTTGTTCATTTAGCAGGTTGGCCAGTGGTTCCTCAAACCTGTTCCCAAACAGAGAGATGACTGAATGAGTGTTTTCGTAGGTCCACAACACATCCAATTCTTTCCAATGATGAGCAAAGAGCCTGAACAATTTTCACTTTCTACTAATCCCCCCATTTCACTTTAGCCAACAAACTCCGTCTTATCCAAATCTTTTCCCAAAGTAGTTAGCATGCATCAAATATAATGATTCTGTATTATAGCTCATCCCATTCCTCTACAATTCCTCTTTCAAATAATATACAAATGAAACAATTAAACAAAAATCTATGAATAGAGAAATATCTGGATAAGAAAGTAGCCAAGGAGCTGGTGGGAACTCATCATTCTCATTTCTTCTCTCATTTACTTGTTACTTCCATTCCAGGTCCAGCTTGTTCCAATATCCTATCCACTCAGGGTGCACTACCTTGCTTTCTTAACAAGTCAAAGACCTTCTAGTGTGAAGCAGGAAAAGGATATACCAAAATAACTAAAGTACATGATAGTTTAAATGAACAGAACCAAGAAGTTAGTTCAAATATTACCCTACTGCTCTCCATGAAGGCTATCTTCTCTTAACCCTTTAAATTCCTCTTGCAAGGTTCCTAACCCTAATTTCCCACCCCTACCCTCCTGAAAGATTGTTTGCAGGGCTGAAGCAAAAATTCAAATACCTAGCGTGTCAGTTCTGAAGTAAAGGGAGAAGACACCTAAGTGATGAAGCACATGCTGATACCCTATGCAATCAGAATAAGATCTGCTGAAGTAGCTATAACAAGCAGGTTATCCTATTTCAAGGAACTCCCTATTTTACAGCAATAGTTAAATGATAACTTTTTTCAATAGTTGCTGCAGATAAAGATTACATTTTCTTTTACAGTATTTACTGTGGGTTTGGGCAGCACAGAGTAAAAACCTAAAGACTGTGGGACTGTCTATACAATCTTTTCTGAGAACTGCAAATTTGAACATCTGCACTAATACCACTGAAGGAACAGAAGAGCGGAAGCATAAAAAAGTAGATAATGGAAATGTAGCCTGCACTTAGTTTTAATAAGTATTATTTAGATAACTGATAAGAGAAGCACAGATAACTTACCTTCCCAGGGTTTTTGTTTTGACTGTCTTTTTTAATTCCTCTCTTCTTGTTGTGTTTTAAGATGTTTTTACGGGCTGGGCGCAGTGGCTCATGCCTGTAATCCCAGCACTCTGGGAGGCCCACGCAGGAGGACCACTAAGTCAAGAGATAGAGATCATCCGGGTTAACACCGTGAAACCCTGTCTCTACTAAAAATACAAAAACTGGCCAGGTGTGGTGGCACGCACCTATAGTCCCAGCTACTCAGGAGGCTGAGGCAGGAGAACCACTTGAAGCAGGAGGCGGAGGTTGCAGTAAGCCGAGACTCTGCCACTGTACTCCAGCCTGGGCGACAGAGTGAGACTCCGCCTCAAAAAAAAAAAAAAAAAAAAAAAAGATGTTTTTACTATCTATGGCCTTATAGAATCCAGGATTTTTATTTAGTCAAAGATTAAAACAGGTTTGTATTTGCAATAGAAAGAGAAGCAGCAGCTGTCCAAGTACAGTCATGTGCCACATGATGTTTCAGTCAATAATGAAACACATATACCCAGGTGGTTCCATAAAATTACTGTATCTTTCCTATGTTTACATACATATGTACTTACCACTGTTAAAACTGCTTACAGTATTCAGTACGGTACCATGCTGTACAGGTTTGTAGTCTGGGAGCAACAGGTATATAGTAGGCTAAACCATTTAGGTTTATGTAAGTGCATTCTATGATGTTTACACAATGACGAAATTGTTTAATGATATATTTCATAGAGTATATCACCATGAGATGATATATGACTATATATATTCCACTGAATACCAGAAGGTAACTGAATTCTAACAAGAATTTTAAATTAGTTCTATACTTTTCAACTTTAAGAAGTTATAAAGAGCTGATCAGCGAAACCAAAATGCATATTGATCAAATCCCATTATATGTACCCAGGACGAATGGCTCCATTCTGCTATACCAGAATTTTGTTCTATGAACTATAACTTAAAATAACTAAGTCAAATACTGACTTAGCAATCTTGAGATTTTTGGTGTAGTTGTATTGTGATATTTGTTGTAATGGAGAGTGACTGGTATTTCTAGTTTTCAGACATTGGTTGGCATATCTTATCTTTTTTCTCTAAATTGGAAGCTCCCTAAAGGCCTAGGTTTCAGATGGATCCCAAGCTCTCTACTCAGTAATGCTGTTCAGTTCAAACACAGGACTAATTAGAGGGTCTATTCCCTCTGCTTTGTTCCACTTACGGCACAAAGTGCATTTTGACCTCTACCTAATCATCTACCTAATGATTACCTGCTGCTACTCACAATGGGTAACAATAGAATAAAGTGTAGATGCAAGTCCACCACAAAATGGGAAAAAAATTAAAGCCTCTACTTTCTGGATGCTGTAACACAAGTGCCAACTTCATGCAAAAGGGTCAGCACAAATGTTTCAGACTCCTTACTGCAGGTGCTTCAGGGTTTGCTCCACTAATGCCTAGGTGACTAAGAAATTTTCAGTCACATTTAGCAGATATTAATGGCACATAAAAAAAACAAAAGAGATAGACTGGATATTAAAATATTGGGTAGTTTGTGTGGCTGGCCACATAAAGTCCTACATACCTCTCCAGCACCACTCACCTGGAGAAGCAGATATGGATGCCAGCTACTGTTTTTCCTCCCTTCCCCAAACAGATAGTTTGGCCTACAGCTGCACTGCCCATAACAAGGAGACTTCACTTGACACCTAACTCCTGACAGGGCTTTGCATCCTTACATCAATAACAGAAGCTGGTTGGGGACGAAAAACTGTTAATTGCAACTTCTGAAAACCTTTTCAGAAATAAACTTTTCCTCTATTCCAAATCTCAAGCTCTTTAACTAGCCTACCATAGAGCTTGAGAATTGTTAAAATTAGGTCGAGGCTCAGCCACACGTTCCTCCTCTTCTGGGCCATCATCTTCCATGTTAGAAAATCCCATCTCATCTTGGAAATGTGGGCAAAGGAAAAGGAGAGTTTTCCTAGGGAATGGGCCTCTGAATGATGCTCCAGTATTGAGAAGAAAGAGGTAAAAACTATAAACAAAACTTTAATAATGCTGGGACCCAGAAAGAGCCTATGCCAGAACCTTTCTCACCTCAGGATTCCCACAAGCCCACACTTGGGATGGCTATTACCCTAGGAAAGAAGTCACTCAACCAGTCAACTAGTAACAGTAAGGACAGAGCATGGGTAACTCAAAATGATCACTCTCTTAAACAGAAACATCTTTTGAGACCAATTTATGGCAAAGGTAATTATTTGTATGCAAAATATTTTAAAACTAGTTGGTAATCCTTAAGGACACACCAAATGATAGTAGGGGAAGCCATCAATAGTTTTTAAGGGGCCAAGTATGCTGGCTCACACCTATAATCCCAGCACTTTGGGAGGCTGAGGCAGGAAGACTTGAGCCCATGAGTTCCAGAACATGGTGAGACCCTGTCTCTACAAAACATAAAAGAATTGGCCTGGCTTGTACTCCCAGCTACTCAGGAGGCTTAGATGGGAGGATCACCTGAGCCCAGGAGGTTGAGGCTGCTGTGAGCTGACATTTCACCACTGTACTCTCCAGAGCCTGGGTGACAGAGTGAGACTCTGCCTCAAAAAAAAAAAAAAAAAGCTTCAAGGAAAATTTTAATAAGAATAACCTACACGTGGATAATCAAGAGTCTATTAGTTAGCAAATTTCCCTTGTTGTTACAGTCTTTCCCAGGTAGACTAAAAGGAGAATTGGTTTGGTCAGACTCTCCTCTTCTAGAGGGGAACCTCACAGAGACCAAAGGACACATATTGTTGGCGAACCAACTTACAATCCCATGTTCTTACTTGAGGTTCATTACTCACAGTGTCAAACAGATCTTCCATCAGGTCATTTGCTTCCTTTTCTGCAAAAAAGTCAAACAGTATGTTGTTGGTATAAATCAGATTCATTTTACAATAAGCAAGAATTCCATGAATATAATGCATGATACTTTCAACAAGGCATCTGACAAATTCTTCGTATTTACCCTTCTTATTATTTTTGAGACAGGGTCTCACTCTGTTACATGAGCTGGAGGGCAGTGGCTTTGATCTCAGCTCACTGCAATATCTGCCTCCCAGGCTCAAGCAATCCTCCCACTTCAGCCCTCCAAGTAGCTGGGACCACAGGGGTGTGCTGCCACACCTGGCTAATTCTTCTATAGTTTGTAGAGCCATCTCTTCCCCATGTTGCCCAAGCTGGTCTTGAACTCCTGAGCTCCAATGATCCACCTGCTTTGGCTTCCCAAAGTGCTGGGGTTACAGGCATGAGCTACCACATCCAGCTATCCTTAATTCATTTATTCAAAAACATTTATTGAGCACTAACTATACTAACTATGCTTCAATCCCTGTTTTAGACACTTGGGATATATGAGAGGAGAGAATGAGAGAGAGAAGGGAAAGAGAAAGAGAGAGAGAGAGGGAGAGAGAGAGAGAGGAAGTTCTATTCTCAGGAAGCTTAAATTCTAATAGGAAGAAAACAAGGAGAAGATGTGAGCTAGATGATTTCACGATTAGAGGGCCTATCCAAACCCACACAGTACTGAATGGAATCAAGAGACAAGTCTCCCAGCCTGGGCAAAATGTCAACATATCTACAAAAAAATGTAGCTGGGCTTGGTGGTACATACCTATAGTCCCAGATACTCGAGAGGCTGAGGTGAGACAATCTCTTGGGTCCAAGAGGCAGAAGTTACAGTGAGCCGAGACTGTGTCACTGCATTTCAGCTTGGGTGACAGAGCAAGACACTGTCTCCAAAAAAAAAAAAAAAAGAGAAAGAGAGAGAAAGTTTCCAACAGTGTTTCATAGGACCCTGTCTTTGGACCTAACTATTCAAGAACTCCATCAGGGACTTAGAAGACTCAGAGAACATACTTCACAAATCTGTAGATGATGTAAAGCTGAAAGGGACTGCTAATCCAAGTGACGGGAAATTCAAAATTATATTTTCCCAAATCAACTGGATGGAACATATAAGGATAAATTTAAGGTTCTACATTTAGGTTTTTTTTTTTTTTAAAAAAGAGATAGGGACTTGCTATGTTGCCTAGGCTGGTCTCAAACTCCTGGGCTCCCGCGATCCTCCCACCTCATACTCCCAAAGTGCTGGGATTACAGACGTGACCCACCACACCCAGCAAGATCTTATACGTGTATTCAAGATATTACACGACTCATTACGTCTCCAGATGAAGACCAGAATCTCTAAATATAGTCTGACAATGCCCAATGACAGACTAAATGAAAAATTAGGAGGCAGCTTGATCTTTTTTTTTATTTCCTCAGAGATCTTTGTTCTGAGTTCTCACTCTTGTTCTACAAATTTTCAAAGCCGAAATGATTATCATGTTAATGGGTAAAGAGCTTCAAATCTTTATCTCATTTTTTAAACTTTTATTTATTTGTTTTACCTATGTGTTCCTCTACAATGGGTATCTAGGAAGGTAATGACCATTCTAGCCACCCAGCATTCTGGTTCTTGATACCAGGTAAAATGAGTGTTCTGATCTCTGACACACAAAGCTATTTTATTTAGAAGATAAAAAATATATTTGTTCAACAACCATTTTATGTTTGTCTCTACATCTTGACAAGTTAGAACATGTTAAAGGTTTTCAGCCAGAATGGTATTAGACCTAAAATTATCTAAAGATTCTTTTAGTCCTGGCATTCTAGATAAATTTTTCCCAACATAAAAAATATCCAATAGGCCAGGTGTGGTGGGTCACGCCTGTAATCACCTGTAATCCCAGCACTTTTGGAGGCCGATCATTTGAGGTCAGGCGTTTGAGACCAGCCTGACCAACACAGCGAAATCTCATCTCTACTAAAAAAACAAACAAAAAAAATTAGCCACGTGTGGTGGTATGTTTCTGTAGTCCCAGCTACTCAGGACACTGAGGCGGGTGGATCACCTGAGGTCAGGAGTTTGAGACCAGGCTGGCCAACATGGTGAAAACCCATCTCTACTAAAAATACAAAATTTAGCTGGGTGTGGGGGCACACACCTGTAATCCCAGCTACTCAGGAGGCTGAGGCAGGAGAATCATTTGAACCTGGGAGGCGGAGGTTGCAGTGAGCCGAGACTGCACCACCGTACTCTAGTCTGAGTGACAAGAGCGAAATTCCATCTTAAAAAACAAAACAAAAATTTTACAAGCATGGTGGAACACACCTGTACTCTCAGCTACTTCGGAGGCTGACACACGAGAATTGGCTTGAACCAAAGAGGCAGAGATTGCAGGGAGTTGAGATTGCACCACTGCACTCCAGCCAGGGCAACAGAGCAAGATTCCATCTCAGGAAAAAATGCTTTTTAAAATGTATATAAAGAAGGAGTTCAAGAACAGCCTGGGCAACAAAGTGAGACTCCATTTCTTCAAAAACAAAGAAAAATTGGCTGAATATGGTGTTGTGAATCTGTACCCATCTACTCAGGACGCTGAGTGGGAAAAACAGCTTTACTTCAGGTATTTGAGGTTGTAGTGAGCTATGACCATGTCACTGCACTCCAGCCTGGATGACAGAGCAAGACCCTGTCTTTAAAAAAAATTTTTTTTTTTAAGTATTCAAGAGGATATGCATAGATTATATGCAACTAGTCTGCATCTTATATAATGGACTGGAGCATCCACGGATTTTGGTATCCTCAGGGGGAACCAAACCCTCACAGATACCAAGGGATAACTGTATATTCAAACCAAATTCCCAAATTCTGTACTGCCTACAATTTGCTTCTCTCACAGTGTTCCTCATCAAAGAAAAAAGCATCCAACTGCTCAGGCCATCACTGAAGTCATCCTTGGCTCCTCTTTTACTCTGATCCCACATCCAAACCATCAACAAGTTACTATCTCCACAACCTTCAAAATATATCCCAAATCCACCTACTTACACTCTAGGTTCAACCCCCACAATCAGCTCTTGCCTCAACTATCACAATAGCATCTTAACTGGTCAACCTGGTTGATTCATTCGTCTTTCAAAGTGTAGATATTAGATCAAGTCACTTCCCTGCTTCTTATAAAACCTAAAATACAAAACTAGATACCTAGTCAAGTCTTTAAGTCCCTATATTATCTGGTCCCTGGCTACTTCCTCTACTATCACCTATCATTATTCCCCTCTTTTTAAATTTTTTTTTTTTGAGACGGAGTCTTGCTCTGTCACCACGCTGGAGTGCAGTGGCATGATCTCAACTCACTGCAACCTCTGCGTCCTGGGGTCAAGTGATTCTCCTGCCTCAGCCTCCCGAGTAGCCAGGACTACAGACGCGCACCACCAACTCTGGCTAATTTTTTTATCTGTAGTAGAGACAGAGTTTCATGTTGGCCAGAATGGTTTTGATCTCTTGATCCGCCTGCCTCGGCCTCCCAAAGTGCTGGAATTAACAGGCATAAACCACTGCACTCAGCTGTTCCCCCACTTTATTTACTGTTTTCTATTCCTTCAACACACCAAAGGGTACTCCTGTCTCAGGGCTTATGCTCATGCCCCAGATAGTTGCATTGGGTCCTTCATATCATTCAGGTATCTCCTCAAATATTAGTGCCTCAGAGGACTTCCCTAACTACACAACATCTCTTATCTTGTTTATGTTTCCTTTACCACATCTGTCATCAAAATGCTAGGACATATTTCCCATTTATTCAATATTGTCTATCTTACTAGAAATGAAGCACTATGAAAGCAACAATTTTATCTGTTTTATTCACTGTTGTATACTCTGGGCTTAACACAGTACTTGACATAAAGATCCAGATGGGATCTCATCCTGTTGCCCAGGCTAGAGTGCAATGGTGCAATCATGGCTGATTGCAACCTTCACCTCCTGGGCTCAAGCAATCATCTGCCTCAGCCTCCCAAGGAGCTGGGACTACAGGTATGCAACACCATGCCCGGCTAATTTTTTAATTTTTTGTAGAAACAAGGTTTCACTATGTTGCCCAGGCTAGTCCGGAACTCCTGGGTTCACACAATCCCCCCCCACCTCGGCCTCCCAAAGTGCTGGGATTACAGGTGAGAGCCATCATTCCCAGCTTTTATTTATTTGACTCTTCTGTTTTTCACTTTATCTCCTGCAGGACTTTCTTTTTTTTCTTTTTCTTTTTTTGTTTTTGAGACGGAGTTTCACTCTTGTTGCCCAGGGTGGAATGCAGTGGCGGTATCTCAGATCACTGCAACTTCTGCCTCCCAGGTTCAGATGATTCTCCTGCTTCAGGACTCCTGAGTAGCTGGAATTACAGGTGCCCACTACACCTGGCTAATTTTTTTGTATTTTTAGTAGAGACAGGGTTTCATCATGTTGGCCAGGTTAGGCTTGAACTCCTGACCTCAGGTGATCGGCTTGCCTTGGCCTCCCAAAGTGCTGGGATTCAGGCATGAGCTGCTGTGCCTGGTTGAGTACTTTCTTTCTTTTTTTTTTTTTTGAGACAGAGTCTTGCTCTGTAGCCCAAACTGGAGTGCAGTGGCGCGATCTCAGCTCACTGCAACCTCCGCCTCCTGGGTCCCAGTTCAAGCAATTCTCCTGCCTCAGCCTCCTGAGTAGCTGGGATTACAGGTGCCCGCCACCATGCCAGGTAATTTTTGTATTTTTAGTAGAGATGGGGTTTCACCATGTTGGCCAGGCTGGTCTTGAACTCCTGACCTCGTGATCTACCCGCCTCGGCCTCCCAAAGTGCTGGGATTACAGGCATGAGCCACCCCGCCTGGTCCTTTCTTTTTTTTTTTTTGAGGTGGAGTTTCGCTCTTGTTGCCCAGGCTGGAGTGCAATGGCATGATCTCAGCTCACTGCAAATTTCGCCTCCCAGGTTCAAGCAATTCTCCTGCCTCAGCCTCCTAAGTAGCTGGGATTACAAGTGCCCGCCACCATGCCTGGTTAATTTTTGTATTTTCAGTAGAGGCGTGGTTTCACCAGGTTGGCCAGGCTGGTCTTGAACTCCTAAGCTCAGGTGATCTGCTGCCTCAGCCTCCCAAATTGCTAGGATTCAGGTGTGAGCCACTGTGCCCAGCCGTACTTTGATTCTTAACAGAGGATTTAATCCACTGATATCCCAAAGGACTAACTATCCAATGGAATGCCTGGTAAAACATAGGCACACAGTGTCTTTTCCTCAGGAGAAAGAAATTTTTGTCACAGAATTATTTGCTCTAGCAGATAAATAATCATATTTCAGGAATTCCTTCAGGAATCTTGAATCTATCTTAAGAATCTTGCTTGAACAACATGTAATGTACTGGTTAATAGTATGCAGTACCAGTACTGAAAGATCCTATGTTGGAAAATGAAAATGCTCAAATTATTAAATCCTAAAATAGAGGAGCAAGAATCTTGTTTTGTCCATCATTGTATCCTAGTATCTGGAATAGTGCTTGGCACACAATATGCACTAAATACATATATGGCAGTCTTGTTTGAATCAAAATGAGGAGGTTTAATGAAAGAGATGGGTTTGGCCAGGCGCAGTGGCTCACACCTGTAATCCCAGCACTTTGGGAGGCTGAGGCAGGCAGATCACTGAGGTCAGGAGTTTGAGACCAGCCTGGCCACTGGCCAACACAGTGAAACCCTGTCTCTACTAAAAATACAAAAATTAGCCAGCATGGTGGTGTGTGCCTGTAAATCCAACTACTCGGGGGGCTGAGGCAGGAGAATCACTTGAACCCGGGTGGCAGAGGTTACAGTGAGTCGAGATTGTGCCACTGCACTCCAGATTGGGCTACAGAGAGAGACTGTCTCAAAAATAAAAGAGATGGGTCCTACATTAAAGTACACTGGACTTCTAAAACACAAGTGAAATACTGATCAGCTTTAAAAGAGAACTGTCATAACCACCCAGTTTAGTTCCAAGACTTAGGCTTCCCTACCCAGGCAAAATTCACAGAGTAAGAGAGCTATTTTAGTTCATTTTGAAGAAAAATCCTTGATAAGAAGGTAAGAAGGTAAAAAGTGCAGGACATGCTGGCTCACACCTGTAATCCCAGCAACACTGGGAGGCTGAGACAGGAGAATGGCTTGAGGCCAGGAGTTGAGACCAGCTTGATCAACACAGCGGTGGCTCATGCCTGAATCCCAGCTCACACCTGAATCCCAGCACTTTGGGAGGCTGAGGCGGGTGGATCACATGAGGTCAGGAGTTTGTGACCAGCCTGGCCAACATGATGCAACCCTGTCTCTACTAAAAATACAAAAATCAGCAGGGCATGGTGGCACACACCTGTAATCCCAGCTATTTGGGAGGCTAAGGAGGAGAATCGCTTGAACCTGGGAGGTGGAGGTTACAGTGAGGCAAGATCACACCATTGCACTCCAGCCTGGGCGACAACAGCAAAACTCTGTCTCAAAAACAAAAACAAAAACACATAGCAAGACCTCACCTCTATTTAAAAAAAAAAACCTGTATAGACATACATGCACATATATACACGCTACACACACATATTGCATGTATGAGAAAAATAACACCATGAACCCACTACTCATTAAAAATTAGAGAAAATATTAAACTTTTAACAAATTTACACAGCATTCTTATACAGAGGCTATGTCAATAGAGAGAAAGGACTATCAGACCTTTTCCTAAAACTTCATTATCTCACTGAATTCTATAATCTATCCTATTAAAACACCTTTTTAAATTTCTTGCTCTGTGTGTGTGTGTGTGTGTGTGATAGAGATAGACTGAGAGAGAGAGAGAGAGTCGCTCTGTGGCCTGGGCTGGAGCACAGTCGCACGATCTCAGCTCACTACTCAGCTCCTCCTCCCGGGTTCAAGAGAGTCTCCTGCCTCAGCCTCCCAAGTAACGGAGACTACAGGCATGCGCCACCACACACAGCTAATTTTTTGTATTTTAGTAGAGTCGGGGTTTCAGTGTGTTGCCCAGGCTGGTACTGAACTTCTGAGCTCACACAATCCGACCACCTCGTCCTCCCAAAGTGCTAGGACCACAAGCATGAGCCACTGCACCTGGCCAATTTCTTGCTCTTTGAAAAGTACAGTAACTATTTTTAATTTCTAGTACTAAATTAATGGATTGTCTGCCAAATAGCTACTGGATTTTATATCAACAAGCACTTTCTACATGTATGCATACCCAAAAATGACATTAAGTCCTTTTTACATAAACTCACTGTAGAAATATATCCATCCCAAAATAAGGTAAGGGGTATAAATTATGTTTGCCTTCTTTTCAAGCCAACAGTTCCTTTATAAAAGAACACCAGATGATACAAAATACATATTTTTAAAAGTACAAAGTTGCATACAGAGTGTAAACACTTTATAATTATTCCTAAGACTAAGTAGTGACAAAAACTCTTTGCAACTGGGTAATAAAATTTCAACTTCTAGGAATATGTTTCCCTCTTCCTTGTCCTTTTGAGAGCTGCCACCATCAAACAATTCAACTGAATTAGCATCTCTTAAAGCACAGAGGCCATATATTTCACTCATCTTTGTGTCTCATGCATAGGATTAACTCAGGGTTTGTTGTAACTAAGCTAAACTCCAAGACAGGAGCTTCAAACCACCTCAGACCTAATCCAAAACTGAAAAAAAGATGAACCTGCTACTCAGAGTTTGAAAACAAAAAGATACTGGCAAAGAACAAAGCCATAGATACTTGTGCAACGTGATATTCACGTACCATCAAATTCTGAGTTGTTTATTGACACTGCAGAAATAAGTCTGCAAACAATAAAAAGAATAAAAAACATGGATTCTAAAGTTCTCTTGTCAATATGTTCAAATATCATAGGCTCCTTTACCTTAAAACTCATACTAACATCCTCACCCACGAACAATGAAAATGAAAGGCTTTCAAATGAGACCTAAATACAAATTGGCTGTATTTCATCACAGTTTAACCCCCTAAAATCATATACATAAATCACATGATCGTGCTTATGCTCATCTTCTAACTTGAGGGCCCAGGGTCTTCACCAGATTCTCAGAAGCATAAGTGACCCCCCCAAAAACTTTAAGAACCACTAATCTAGCCTATCAAGAAACACCCCATTTTCCAGAAGAATACAGTTAGGTTGGCTTAGTTCATGCATTCTTCCCTCATATTCATAGATGGGACTCCTACTATATGAAATCAGTCTTTCAAAGGATTCGTTCAGCCCAGCCAAGAAGTTTCAACATCCACAGGCACACATATCAACAATTCCCAGATCCCCAAAACAGTTTTCTGGTTTTAATTCCACATTGCTTCACTCAACTTAATACACACCACCGTCAAAACAACTCCCCTCATATTTGCACCCAGGCTACTTACAGAGACACCTTGATTATCCTCACCTCAAGGCATGGACCATTTATTGAACAGGCAGTCAACAAATACTTGTTGAATGAATGAAAAAGGATCCTTCCTCCCACAGATTTCAAGTTAAGTTCTCAGCACCCATGCAGCTGCTCTCCTACAAGTTAAGCTGTGAAAGCCTACTCTCCCTCAAACATACATGCTCAAGTGGTCAGAAATGCTCTGCTTCCTCCATAAACACAAAATGATATAGTCATGGATATGCATTTCATACAGGTCAGACTGGGCAAGGAAGTCTACGTCCCACATCCATCTCTGACACAATCGGTCTCCTCCAAATACAATCCAATCAGTCATATGTGTTCCTGTCTTTCCAACATACTCAGATTTGCAGTAGTAGTCAAATATGAGAGCTAGAGTCCCAACTCTGTCACCAATTTAACATGTGGCATTGGACAAATCCTTTCCTAATGCCTAAATTTCCTATTTTGTAAAATGGAAGCAAGCATCTATCCTACCATCTTCGCAGAGATTTAGTATCACAAAGTAACTGAAAGAGCTTTCTTACTATATTGTAACCTATTACTATAAACCGGGGACAACAAATAAGGCCACAGATTCTTGACAGCTTTGTAGCAATGATTCTGTTAAAGATATTTTAAGCCTTCACATTTACACAACTCACTCTAACCAAAGACATAAACTATTCGTTTTTTTTTTTTTTAAATTATTATTATTTTTATAGAGACGGGATTTGTCCACGTTGGTCAGGCTGGTCTCGAACTTCTGACCTCAGGTGATCCGCCAGCCCTGGCCTCCCAAAGTGCTGGGATTACAGGTGAGAGCCACCACGCCCGGTGGACACAAACTATTCTTAAGCCCACAACTGGCTATGCCCAGTTTCTCCCCCTCCCTGACCCCACAGACACATGCTGCCATTACCGCTCTTTTCCCAACAAGTAACTAAGGGCTCCCAATCCCTAAAATACACACACATATCAACCTGCAAAGAATCTCCCAACATTTATTCAAGAAATAAGCTAACTTATAAGGGGAACGCCATTACACTTATACAAATAAAGGCAGACTCTTCCGGAAACACTTTCCATCCTCGCACACACACTCAAACACAGCCGCTACACACCAACAGACCATCTGTTCTCTAGACCAAAAACATCTCTTTCCATGTACAAACTAACCAGCGACATTCATTAAACTCGCAACACTGAGATCATCCCGTCGTTCCTACATACCGTTCAACGCGGCAGGGACACCACAGACCTTGTCGTACAGGTCAACTCCCCCTCTCAAGATCGTGTCCTCGAACACGCTTATCCTTTAATTAAACACACACAAACTGGACTATGGGGGAGGCTCCGATCATGCCTACAAACACAAACTAACCCGTCAGGGGCACAGCCGACTCCGCCTCCACTCGCTTACTTTCCAGCCCCCTCCCCGGAGCCGGGAGTCCGCCTGTCGGGGACACCCCTTCACCCCGCCTGGAGGGACTTCCCGGTAGGCTCAGGAACCCCCTCCCTGCTCTCCCCTTCCCCCATCTTCACCACTGCTCTCCCGGAGGTCCAGGTCCGGGAGATGACAGTGGCTCCCAGGAAGCCCAGGATGCCATCGCTGAGAGAGTGCTTAGGCCCCAGGGCCTGCCCAAACTGTTCTACTCACCGTGTCGGAGGCCGAGGCCGAGAGCGATGAGAGTGCAGGGAAGTGGGGAAGAGGGGGTGGCCGCCAGGCTCCTGGGTCCACGGCGGATCCCTCCCGCTTGTCAGGAGGCGGCCGGCCGGTGAGCGGACTGGCGGAAATGCGAGAGAGGGAGAAGGGAAAGGTGGAGGGCTAAAGGGGGCAAACTGAGGGGAGGCGGGTCCCGCAACCGAGACTGGGATCGTCTCCCTCTCCTCAAAGCGAACCCAAAATGGCCGCAAGAGCGGCAGCAGCTCCTCCAGAGGGAGAGAGCGAAGTGTGCCTTGAGTCCCCCACCTTCCATTCCTCTCTCTTCCCGCTCTTCTCCACCTTCCCCCTCTCCGCCCGACTCTGGCCGCGTAGCGCGCACGCCTGCCGGCATACGTACGAGTGTCTCCGGGCTCGTCACTAGCTGCTCCACCAACCACCACCTTCGGCCGCCCCGCGCGCCAGCCAGACGGTACGCGCCCACACAGGGACGCTTCCTCGTGCGGTCCCACAAACCCGCACAGGCCCTCAAGCGTACCTTCAGCAGCGCGAGCCTAAACTTCCTCCGACTCCTCCACCTCGTCTTCTCTCCTCCCCCTACCCCGCCCCCACGGCCACCAACCGCCGCCGGCCCCAGCACCCTCCAACCCTCGCGCCTACGCCTCCCACAATTCCCCCCGCGGGATTGTTCCATTCCTGTCGGCTGCAGGGGCCGGAGAGGAAGGGACAGGCAAAGGGACAGGCAAAGCGAGTCGGGACTTGCCGTTTGACTGGAATTGCCACGGTGGCGGGTCGAGCCTCACGACAACCTATCTCCCTGGGCTCGTCGCCGCGGCGATGCGGCTCGCTTCCCCCTGCTCCTCCTCCTCCTGACCGCGGCGAGCGGATCGAGGCTGCCTAGCACCCCTCTGCCGGCCGGCGGTTGGAGGCCGCGGCGGCTGCGCGTTGAGTCGTTCCCTGCCGGAAGACCAAAGCCGCCTTCCGACTGTGGCTTTGGAGGCGGCCCCAGGCGGTGTGTGCCGGTCGCCTAGTTAGGAGAACTCGTCCTCGACTCACGGTGAGGGACGGTGTCCGTACCGGCACGGGGGTTGTACCGCTGAGGGAAAGGAGCGGGACTCCGAACCTGCAGGAGGTGGGGGAGTGAGGCCAGTAGGGCCGGCGCGCTTTTTGGGGTGATTCCTCCCGGACGCTGAGTTGCCAGCCTGGGATGGGACCCGAGGAAGTTCGGCGGGGTGGTCTGCTTTTTGTTGTTGTTAACCTGGCTCAGATTTCTCGATTTTCACATCCCATTTGCGATGATATTTGTTTGCTCTTGACGCCCTCCTTATGGATGGTACTTATTCAGCCTCGTTAGCCTGAAGATTATAGAGGATGAAGAAACCACGTGCTTCTCATTTCAGTTCTGGACTCAGTCTCCCTTGTCTTCCTCCACCAAGTTATTTTTCTTAGTTCCTTACCAAAAAGTATACATAAAGATTAGGCAAGTCCAAGGCCGTGCGCGGTGGCTCACGCCTGTAATCCCAGCACTTTGGGAGGCCTAGGCGGGCAGGTCACGAGGTCAAGAGACCAAGACCATCCTGGCCAATATGGTGAAACCCCGCCTCTACTAAAAATACAAAAATTAGCTGGGCATGGTGGTGCGTGCCTGTAGTCTCAGCTATTCGGGAGGCTGAGACAGAATAGTTTGAACCCGGTGGTGGAGGTTGTAGAGAGCCGAGATCGTGCCACTGCCCTCCAGCCTGGCGACGGAACAAGACTCTTGTCTCAAAAAAAAAAAAATTGATATCTGGCTGGGTGCGGTGGCTCACAACTGTAATCCCAGGATTTTGGCAGGCCGTTAGACGGATGACTTGAGGACAACAGTTCAAGACCAGCCTCTCATTTATTCATGACCTAAGAGTAGAATTAAAAAAAAACAAAAACAAAAAACAGCCTGGCCAACATGGTAAAATGCAGTCTCTACTAAAAATATAAAAATTAGCTGGGCATGGTGGCACACACCTGTAATCCTGGCTACTTGGGAGGCTGAGGCAGGAGAATCACTTGAACCCAGGGGTAGAGGTTGCAGTGAGCCAAGATCACACCACTGCACTCCAGCCTGGGCAACAGAGCGAGATTCCATCTCAAAAAAAAAAAAAAAAATTGATGTCTGGATCCCACTACCAGAAACTGTGATTTAATTGGTCTGAGGCACAATCTGTTTATCAGATTTTTAAAACTATACCCAGGTGGGCCGAGCACCGTGGCTCACGCCCATAATCCCAACACTTTGAGAGGCCGAGGTGGGCAGATCACTTGAGCCCAGGAGTTTGAGACCAGCCTGAACAACATAGTGAGATCCTATCTCTATAGAAAAGATACAGAAATCAGCGGCGTGGTGGCGTGCACCTGTAATGTCAGCACTTTGGGAAGCCAAGGTGGACCAATCGCTTGAGCTCAGGAGTTCCAAGACCAACCTGGACCACATGTGAAACCCTGTCTGTACAAAAAAAAAAAAATTACAGACTATACTCAACCGATTCTAACATTCAGCTATGGTTGAGAGCCACCGATCTAGGCTATACTAGGTAACTCTATCCTGTTAAATAGTTGTATCAATGACTTGAATTAGATTAATGAGGATATAATTTTCAAATTTATGCCTTTTGCAAAATTTTTAAAGAGTAGGTAATATGTCGGTGATAGATATAAAGAAAGAAAAAGATCTACAGATGTGGAGTCTCCTACTGGATCCTGTAACAGAAAGAAGACATTAGGTGGGTGCAGTGGCTCACACCTGTAATCCCAGCAGTTTGGGAGGCAGAAGAGGGTGGATTGCTTGAGCCCAGGAGTTTGAGATCAGCCTGGGCAACATGGTGAAACCCCATCTCTACAAAAGACACAAAAATTAGACAGGTGTGGTGGCACACGCTTGTAGTCTGAGCTACTTGGGAGGCTGAAGCAGGAGGATCAAGGCAGAGGTTGCAGTGAGCTGAGATCACGCAATCATACTGCAGCCTAGGTGACAGAGCGAGACCCTATGTCAAAAAAAAGAAAGAAGAGATTAGCAGAAAAGCTGAGGAAATCCAAATAAAGTCTGCAGTTTAGTAAATAGTATTGTACCAGCTTTAATTTCTTCATTTTGAAAATTGTACTATGGTTATATATATATATAACATTTTTTTAAATTTTTTTATTTTTTAATTTTTGTTTATTTTTTTCACCCCCACCCTTCCTATATGTGTGTGTGTGTGTATATATATATATATATATATATACATATAACATTAAGGAAAGCTGAATGAAAATTTAAGAAAGCACTTTGTACTACCTTTGCAACTGTACTGTAAGTTTACTTTTTTTGTTGCTTGTTTGCTTTGAGATAGGATCTCACTCTGCTGCCCAGGCTGGAAAGCAGTGGTGCAGTCCTGGCTCACTGCATCCTCAAGCTCCTTGGCTCAAGGGATCCTCCCACTTCAGCTTCCTGAGCAGCTGGGACTACAGGCACATGCCACCACATCCTGCTATTTTTTTTTTTTTTTTAATTTTATACTGAGTCTCGTTCTATTGCCCAGGCTGGAGTGCAGTGGTGCTATCTCAGCTCCCTGTAACCTCCGTCTCCTGGGTTCCAGCGATTCTCGTGCCTCAGCCTCCCAAGTAGCTGAGATCACAGGCGCCCGTCAACATGCTCGACTAATTTTTGTATTTTCAGTAGAGATGGGGTTTCACCATGTTGGACAGACTGGTTTTAAACTTTTTTTTTTTGAGATGGAGTTTTGCTCTTGTTGCCCAATCTGGAGTGCAATGGCGCAGTCTCAGTTCACTACAACCTCTGCCTCCCAAGTTCAAGCAATTCTCCTGCCTCAGCCTTCCTAGTAGTTGGGATTACAGGTGTCTGCCACCATGCCCAGCTAATTTTTTAATATTTTTAGTAGAGATAGGGTTTCACCATGTTGGTCAGGCTGGTGTTGAACTCCTGACATCAGGTAATCCTCCCACCTGAGCCTCCCAAAGTGCTGGGATTACAGGCATTAGCCACAGCACCCAGCCTCAAACTCTTGACCTCAAGTGATTTGCCCGCCTTGGCCTCCCAAAGTGTTGGTATTACAGGCGTCAGCCACCACACCTGACCAGTTTTTTTATTGTTATTAGTAGTAGTTTTTATTATTATTATCATCCTATGTTGCCCAGGCTGGTCTTGAACTTCTGGTCTCCCAAAGTGCTGGGATTACAGGCCTGAGCCACCATGCCCAGCCTCCACTATCTAATTTTAGAACATTTTGTATCACCCCTAAAAGAATCCTATCAGTAGTCACTTTCCATTTCTCCCTCACCTAGCCTCTCCTAACCACTAAATCAGTTATGTAATCAATAACCAAATTGTGGACATTGCATGTAATTGAAATCATACTATATGTAGTCTTTTGCAGCTACCTTCTTTTACTTTGTTTTCAAGGTTCATCCACATTGTGTCATGCATCAGAACTGTTTCATATTGCCAAATAATATTCCATGATATGTCTGTACCACGTTATGTTTATCCATTCATCAATTGATGGACATGTGAGGTGTTTGCACTTTTTGGGTATTATGAGTAATACTGTTATGAACATTTGTGTACAAGTTTAGTGTATACATGTTTTCATTTCTCTTTCTACCTGAGAGTGGAATTGCAGGTTCATATGGTAACTCCATGTTTTGCCTTTTGAGGAACTGCCAGACTTTTCCAAAGTGGCCTCACCATTTAAAAACTCCCAACAGCAACATATAGGAATCCCAGTTTTCCCAGATTCTGTTCAACACATGTTATTTTCAGTTTTTTTATTTTAGTCATCCTAGTGGGTGTGAAGTATTATCTCATTGTGGTTTTTATTTGCATTTTCTTAATGACTGATAATGTTGAGCATCTTTGCATGTGGTTATTGGCCATTTGTATAACTACTTTGGAGAAATGCCTACTCAAATATTTTGCCTTTTAATTTTTCTAATTTGAGGCAGGGTCTTACTCTGTTGCCCGGGCTGGAGTGCAGTGGTGTGATCACAGCTCACTGCAGCCTGAAGCTCCTAGGCCCGGGTGATCCTCCCACCTCAGCCCCCTAAGTAGCTGGGACCACAGCCGCATGCCACCACGCCTCGCTAATTTTTTAAATTTTTTTTTTTCTTTTTTCATTTTTTTTTTTTCTTATTTATTTTTATTTTTATTTTCTTATTGGCTTTCTCAGGTTGAAATTTTTTAAATTTTTAATAGAGGACAGGTCTCATTATGTTGCTCAGGCTGGTCTCAAACTCCTGGGCTTAAGCAGTCCTCCTGCCTCAGCCTCCCAGAGTGCTGGAATTACAGGCATGAGCCACTGCCCCTGACTCTTTTGCCCATTTTATTTTATTTATTTATTTATTTTTATATTTTGAGACTGACTGCCGCTCTTGTTGCCCAGGCTGGAGTGCAGTGGCATAATCTCGACTCACCACAACCTCTGCCTCCCAGGTTCAAGTGATTCTCCTGCCTCAGCTTGCCAAGTAGCTAGGATTACAGCCGTGCACCACCATGCCTGGCTAATTTTGTAATTTAGAGGAGATGGGGTTTCTTCATGTTGGTCAGGCTGGTCTCGAACTCCCACCTCAGGTGATCTGCCTGCCTCGGCCTCCCAAAGTTCTGGGATTACAGGCGTGAGCCACCGTGCCTGGCTCTTCTGCCCATTTTAAAACTGAGTTGCCTTTTTTTCTTTTTTTTGAGACTGAGTCTCGCTCTGTCACCAGGCTGGAGTGCAGTGGTGCGATCTCGGCTCACTGCAACCTCCACCTCCTGCGTTCAAGTGATATTCCTGCCTCAGCCTCCTGAGTAGCTAGGCCTACAGGAGTGTGCCACCACGCCCAGCTAATTTTGTATTTTTTAGTAGAGACAGGGTTTCACCATTTTGGCCATGTCTCAATCTCTTGACCTCATGATCTGCCTGCCTCCACCTCCCAAAATGCTGGGATTATAGGCGTGAGCCACTATGCTCAACCTTGAGTTGACTTTTTATTGTTTAGTTGTAAGAGTTCTTTATATATTATAGATATAAGTTAAGTTCTATGTGATTTGCAAATATTTTCTCCCATTCTGTGGGTTGTCTTTCACTTACTTGATGGTATCCTTTGAAGTACAAGTGTCTGGTTTTGATAAAATTCAGTTATCTATTTTTAGTTTTTCTGCTTGTGCTTTTGATGTTATCACTAAGAAACCATTGCATAACACAGAATAATGAAGGTTTACTCCTTTATTTTCTTCTGTAGAAAATTAGAAAACTTGCCCCTGCAAGTTTTATACTTGGAGCTCTTACAAGTAGGTCTGTGATCTATTTTGAGTTCTTTTTTGTGTATAATGTGAGGTAGGGGTCCATTTTCATTCTTTTGCAGTGAATTTTTGGTTGTCCCAGTAACACTGGTTGAAGAGACTATATTTTCCTCATTGAATTCTCTTGGCATTCATGTTGAAAATCAGCTGACCATGATGTAGGTGTATGCCAGTACCACACTATCTTGATTACTGTAGCTTTGTAGTAAGTTTTGGAATCAAGATGTATGAGGCCTCCAGATTTGTTCTTTTAAGAATGCTTGTGCTATTCTAGGTCTATTGCATTTCCATATGAATTGTGAGATTAGCCTGTATATTAGTCCATTTCATGCTGCTCACAAAGACATACCCAAGACTGGGTAATTTATAAAAAAAAGGTTTAATGGACTCAATTCCACATGGCTGGGGAGGCCTCACAATCATGGTGAGAAGGCAACGAGGAGCAAGTCACGTCTTCCGTGGTGGCAAGCGAGAGAGCATGAGAGCCAGGCGAAAGGGGAAACGCATTATTTAATCATCAGATCTTGTGAGACTTATTCACTGCCACCCAAACAGTACGGAGGAAACTGCCACCATGGTTCAATTATCTACCATGCGGTCCCTCCCACAGCATATAGAAATTATGGGAGCTACAATTCAAGATGAGATTTAGGTGGGGACACAGCCAAACCATATCAGCTTGACAAGTTTTTTTCTTGAGACAGGGTCTCACTCTGTCACCCAGGTTGGAGTGCAGTGGCATGATGCTGGAGTGCACTGCACTTTCAACCTCCCAGGCTCCAGCAGTCCTGCCTCAATTCCCCAAGTAGCTAGGACCACTGCTAAGAGCCACTGTATCTACTAAAAATACAAAAATTAGCTGGCGTGGTGGCGGGTGGCTGTAGTCCCAGGTATTTGGGAGGCTGAGGCAAGAGAATCGCTTGAAACTGGGAGGTGGAGGTTGCAGTGAGCTGAGATCATGCCACTGCACTCCAGCCTGGGTGACAGAGCGAGATTCCATCTCCAAAAAAACAAAAACAAAAACAAAACAGTGTATTTATGGCCAAGCGCGATGGCTCATACCTGTAATCCCAGAACTTTGAGAGGCAGAGGTGGGAGGATTGCTTGAGTCTAGGAGTTCAAGACCAGCCCTGGGAACATAGCAAGACCCTGTCTCTACAAAATTAAAAAACAGGCACAGTAGCATTTGCCTGTAATCCCAGATGCTTGGGAGGCTGAGGTGGGAGGATAGCTTGAGGAGGGGATTTTGAGGCTGCGGTGAGCTGTGATTGTGCCACTGTACTCCAGCCTGGGTGGCAGAGCAAGACCCTGCTTCAAGAAAAATAACCAGTGTGATAAAGTTTAAGCAGAGCATGGTGGCTCATGCCTGTAATCTCAGCACTTTGGGAGGCTGAGGCAGGAGTATCACTTGAGCTCAGGAGTTCAAGACCACCCTGGGAACCATAGCAAGGGTTATCTCTACCAAAAAAAAAATTTTTTTAAATATGCCAGGCAATGGCACCTGTATTCCCAGCTACTTGAAAGGCTAAGGCAGGAAGATCACTTGAACCCAAGAGTTCCAGGCTACAGTGAGCTGTGATCTTGCCATTGCACTCCAGCCTGGGCAATAAAGTGAGACCTTGTCTCAAAAAAAAAAAAAAAGAAAAAACTAAAAGGAAATAAAATTTAAAGGAGTTTATGTGTTTCTCTTTTTATTTATTTATTCATTTATTTATTTGAGGTGGAGTCTTGCTTTGCTGCCCAGGCTAGATTGCAATGGTGCAGTCTCAGCTCACTGCAACCTCCGCCTCCCAGGTTCAAGCGATTCTCCTGCCTCAGCCGCCTGAGTAGCTAGGACTACAGGCGTGCACCACCATGCCAGGCCAATTTTTTGTATTTTGGTAGAGATGGGGTTTCACCATATTGTCCAGGTTGGTCTCGAACTCCTGAGTTCAGGCAATCTGTCTACCTTGGCCTCCCAACGTGCTAGGGTCACTGCTGTGAGCCAATGTGCTCAGCCTCTTTTTATTTATTTATCTATTTATTTAGACCAGATCTGACTGTCATGCAGGCTGGAGTACAGTGGCATGATCATAGCTCCCTGCAGCCTTGAACAACTGGGCTCAAGTGATCCTTTGGCCTCAGCCTCCTAAGTAGCTAGGACTACAGTCCTGTACCACCATGGCTACCTAATTCATTTTTTTCTTTTTTCCTTTTTTTTGCAGAACTTGGTGAGTCTCACGATGTTTTCCCAGCTGGTCTCAAACTCCTAGACTCCAGCAGTCTTCTCACCCCAGCCTCCCAAAGTGCTGATATTACAGGAATGAGTCACCATGCCCAGCCCATGTGATTCTCTTGACTGTACTATAAATCCTTGACTATAAGATCAGGGACCATGATAGTTTGTTCACCATTTTATTCACAAGGCCTGACACACAGTAGGTGCTCAGTCACTGTTGGGTTAGTTGGTTGCAACTCTAGGTTGTTACTGTTGTTACTTTAAAAGATTTTGGTTATGAGAAAGGTGGGCCGAGCATGGTGGCTCACACCTCTAATCCCAGGACTTTGGGAGGCCGAGGTGGGAGGATCACCTGAGATCAGGAGTTGAAGAGCAGCCTGGCCAACATGGTGAAACCCCATCTCTACTAAAAGTACAAAAATTAGCTGGATGTGGTGGTGCATGTCTGTTATCCCAGCTGCTCAGAGGCTGAGGCAGGAGAATTGCTTAAACCTGGGAGGCAGAGGTTGCAGTGAACCAAGATCACTGTACTCCAGCCTGGGTGACAGAGCAAGACTTCATCTCAAGAAAAAATAAAAATAAAATAAAATTTTAAAAGGTGCATATGATAGCCAAAGGGGCTGGGTGCAGTGGCTCACGCCTGTAATCCCAGCACTTTGGGAGGCTGAGGTGGGAGAATCACCTGAGGTTAGGCATTTGAAACCAGCCTGGCCAACATGGTGAAACCCCATTTCTACTAAAAATACAAAAATTAGCTGGACATGGTAGCAGGTGCCTGTAATCCCAGTTATTCGGGAGGCTGAGACAGGAGAATTGCTTGAACATGGAGGTTGCAGTGTGCTGGGATCACACCATTGCACTCCAGTCTGGGCAATAAGAGCGAAACTCTGTCTCAGAAAAACTAAACCAAAACAAAAAAACTGATAGCCAAAATGAACTAATTAATTACATAGACATTTAATTCAGTTATCCTATAACTACTGGATATTGAGAGTTACATTTAAGTATTTTAAACCTCTTAGCTCCAAAAGATTTGGGCTTCTAAATATGTCCTACATACAAAAGAATGAATATAATACACATGGTATGAAGGTAATACTCATGTATCCATTGTCCAGTATTAGTAATAGTTTATTATCAATTTCCTTGTATGCTCTACCTCAATCTTTTTCCCTTTCCTTTCTCCCCAGGAGTAACCATTATTCTAAATGTTGTTCTTATTATTCTCTTGCCTTTTTGTTTCAGTTTTCCTGTTTATGTCCCCCAAATAATTAATGAAGCTTTTTGGTTTTGAATTTTATATGATATATCATGCAGATGTAACATTATTCACTCAGTATTCATTTTTGAGATCCATGTTGATGCAAGCGATGGTAATTTTTTCATTTAATTGCTTTCTAATATTCCCTTGTATGATTCTCTACTGTTCTACTAAGGGACATTTGGTTTTTCTACGGTTTTTATAATTCATACTCTACTAGTATGAACGTCCTTATATATATTTCCCAGTGTACATGTAGAAGTTTTTTAAAATTTAATTTAATTTTTTGAGATGGAGTTTCGCTCTTGTTGCCCAGGCTGGAGTGCAGTGGTGCGATCTTGGCTCACTTAACCTCTGTCTCCTGGGTTCAAGCGATTCATCTGTCTCAGCCTCCCAAGTAGCTGGGATTACAGGCATGTGCCACCATGCCCAGCTAATTTTGTATTTTTAGTAAAGACAGGGTTTCACCATGTTGGCCAGGCTGGTTTTGGACCCCTGACCTCAGGTTATCCACCCGCCTCGGCCTCCTAAAGTGCTGGGATTACAGGTGTGAGCCACCATGCCTGGCTGAAGAAGTGTTTTTCTAGAGTAAGTTACCAAGGAGTAGAATAGCTGGGTCAGACGATTGTGCATTTTATTAATAAATTATTTTTATTTTTATTTTTACTTTTTTGAGATGGTGTGTCACTCTGTCGCCTAAGCTGGAGTGCAGTGTCCTGATCTCAGCTCACTGCAACCTCCGCCTCCCGGGTTCAAGCGATTCTCCTGCCTCAGCCTCCCTAGTAGCTGGTATTACAGGTGCAGGCTGCCACTCCCAGCTAATTTTTTTTTTTGTATTTTAGTAGAGACGGGGTTTCACCAGCCCGGGCTGGTCTCAAACTCCTGACCTCAGGTGATCTGCCCACCTCAGCCTCCTAAAGTACGAGGATTATAGGTGTGAGCTACCTCATCCGGCCAACTTGTGCATTTTCTTTCTTTTTTTCTTTTCTCAAGACAGAGTTTTGCTCTTGTTGCCCAGACTAGAATGCAATGGTGCAGTCTAAGCTCACTGCAACCTCTGCCTCCTGGGTTCAAGTGACTGTCCTTCCTCAGCCTCCTGAGTAGCTGGGATTAGAGATGGGGTTTCACCATGTTGGCCAGGCTGGTGTCGAACTTGTGACCTCAGGTGATCCACTCACCTCCCGAAATGCTAGGATTACAGAAGTGAGCCACTGTGCCCGGCCAGGCTTGTGCATTTTCAACTTTGCAAAGATGTTTGTATTTATACTTTCATTGATATTGTATGAAAATTTAATACAGTGAAATGTTTCACAGTCTATTTTAACATTTGCTATTTTCTAACTTTTTAATTTTCTTTTCATGAATTTATTTATTTATTTTGAGGCAGAGTCTTACTCTGTCGCCTGGACTAGAGTACAGTGGTGCTATATTGGCTCACTGCAGCCTCCACCTCCTGGATGCAGGCAATCCTCCTGCCTCAGCCTCCAGAGTAGCTGGGACTATAGGCGCATGTCACACCACACCTGACTAATTTTTTAAAATATTTTTTGGTAGAGATGAGATTTCACCATGTTGGCCAGGCTGGTCTCGAACTCTTGACCTCAAGTGATCTGCCCGCCTTGGCGTCCAAAGTTCTGGGATTACAGGCGTGAGCCATCACACCTGGCCCTTTTTTTTTTTTTTTTTTTTTTTTTGAGGCCGTCTCACTTTGTCATCCATGCTGGAGTGTAGTGGCACAATCTTAGCTCACTGCAGCCTCTACCTCCTGAGCTCAAGCAATCCTTCTGCCTCCGCCTCCTGAGTAGCTGGAACTACAGGCATGCACTATCATGCCCCTACTAATTTTTATGTTTTTTGTAGAGACAGGGTCTTACTTTTGTTTGGCCAGCCTCGAACTCCTGGGCTCAAGCAATCCACCCACCTCAGCCTCCCAAAATATTCCTTCCAAAGTGTTGGGATTTTAGGGGTGAGCCACTGTGTCCCACCTGACTTTTTAATTTTCCCAGTATGGTTGTTGTGAATGGTATCTGGTTGTCATCATTTTAGCTAGCATTTCCCTGATTTGTAATGAGGTTCAAAAATCTTTTCATGGGTTCACTAGCCTTTTGAGTTTTCTTTTCTGTGAAATACCTGTTTGTGTCTTTTGCTCATTTTTCTTTATGAAGCTGTAGGCATTCTTTATATATTTTAGATATTAATGTAGATTATGAATCCATATTAATTCATTGTCAGTTTTCCATGTTGCAAATACCTTTTCCCATTTGTGGTTTACCTGTTCACTTTTTTTTTTAAGAGTGCAAGGACAATGCTGAAAGGAATAGCAAGACTTATCTCTAGGATCCATAAGGTGAGTCCTGACTGACCTGAACACTTTGCGCGTGCTGCCTTTAGGTAGAATTCTTATTTTTAGATGGATTCGTTGTATCTAGAATAAAATGCTCTGGAAAACTTCATCTGTAACAGATTTCAGTAGAAAAATTGGCTTGAGAATTTACCATGGTATAGGAGAATAATATTTCTCATAAACACATAGTAAGTTCGACTGTAATTATCTTTATTAACTTTGTTTCTCTAGTTGGATTAATGGTTATCATCCCTTAATGAAGTATTTAAAAGAAAAACAAGTTGCCAATTTACAACTTGAGCATCTAAAATGGAATAAAAATTAAAATTGTACATGAAAAAGACCATTCTGCTGGTTTACCTCATTTTTTCATTTATTTACCAAATAGTTTTCGGTACCTTCTATATGGCAGGTACTCAGAATTCTAAAATGCCTCATTTCACTAATAATAGTTACTATTTGTTGGGCATTATTATGTGCCAGGTACTATACTAAGTGCTTTGTTTCTTTAATCCTCATGATCAACCCATGGATGAGATAATATCCTTGTTTCACAAATGTAGAAACTAAAGATGAGAATGGCCCAGTCTGTCTGATTTCAAAGCCTGTGGCCTAACCACTGTGCTATGTCGAATTCTATGGTCCATGTTCTCCAGAAGCTTATAGTCCAGTAGAATTATGAATAAATGACTTTATAGTAAGGTGCTCTTACAGCACCCAAGAGGAGCACCTGAGCTGGATTAGTCAAGTCTGTAGCACTGAGGCTAAGAGAAAGTTTTTAGGTTTTGGTTTTGTGGTTTTTGTTTTTGTTTGTTTGTTTTAGTTTGGTTCAGGGTGATTATATTGGTCAGGTTTGGTTCAGGTTGACTGTATTAGTCAGAGTTCTCTACAGGGACAGAACTAATAGGATAGAAGTATGTATGTAGGAGAGTTTGTTAAGGAGTATTGAGTCACACCATCTGGCAAAGTCCCCACAGTAGGCCGTAAGCAAGCTGAGGAGCACGTAAGCCAGTCCCAGTCCCAAAACCTCCAAAGTAGGGAAGCTGACAGTGGAGCCTTCAATCTGTAGCTGAAGGCCTGAGAGCCCTTGGCAAATCACTGTTATAAGTCCAAGAGTTGAAAAGGCGAAGTACTTGGAGTCCAGTGTTCAAGGACAGGAAGCATCTAGCACAGTAGAAAGATGAAGGCTGGAAGACTCAGTAAGTCGGTTCATCCCAACTTCCTCTGTCTGCTTTATTCTAGCCCTGCTGGCAGATGATTAGATGGTGCCCACCCCACGTTGAGGGTGGGTCGGCCTCTCTCAGTCCACTGACTCAAGTGCTAATCTCCTTTGGCAACACCCTCACACAGACACACCCAGGAACAATACTTTGCATCCATTCCAATCAAGTTGACACTTAATCAGCCATCACAGTGACCTCTAGATTGACCAAGAAATGTTCTTTCAGAAACTGCAGGATGTTCATTCTGGAACTGTACAGAAGCAATTGTAGTACACATGGTTGTTTCTCTGGAAACAAGAGTCTACTTGAATGATACCATATATAAAACTCTAAAGAACTAAAGATTCCATTTTGCTAACTTTTAATTTGCTTCAAAAAGTAGCTGTTGTGGCCAGGTGCGGTGGCTTGTGCCTGTAATCCCAGCACTCTGGGAGACAGAGGTGGGAGGATCACCTTCGGTCGGGAGTTCGAGACCAGCCTGACCAACATGGAGAAACTCCGTCTCTACTAAAAGTACAAATTTAGCCAGGCATGGTGGCACATACCTGTAATCAATCCCAGCTACTCGGGAGACTGAGGCAGAATCAAGAATCACTTGAACCCGGGAGGCAGAGGTTGCAGTGAGCTGAGATCGTGCCATTGCGCTCCAGCTTGAGCAATAAGTGAAATTCTCAAAAAAAAAAAAAAAAAAAAAAAACAAGCCTGGGCACAGTCGCTCACGCCTGAAATCCCAACACCTTGGGAGGCCAAGGCAGGCAGATCACCTGAGGTCAGGAGTTCAAGATCAGCCTGGCCAACATGGTGAAACCTGGTCTTTACTAAAAATACAAAAATATTAGCTGGGCTTGGTGGCAGTCGCCTGTAATCCCAGCTACTCTGGGAGGCTTTGGCAGGAGATACAAGCAGGAGAATCGCTTGTATCCAGGAGGTGGAAGTTGCAGTGAGCTGAGATCACGTCACTGCACTCTAACCTGGGCAACAAGAGCAAAACACCATCTAAAAAAAAAAGTACCTGTTGTTTCAGCTACTTGGGAGGCTGAGGCAGGAGGATCACGTGGGCCCAGGAATTTGAGACTGGCCTGGCAATATAGCAAGACCCCACCCTATCTCAAAAAAGAAAAGTATAATAAAAATGTCATCACATTACTGTAGAAATAGCACCACCTTGTGGCCCTTGAATAGTTTGTTTTCCACTCTGCTTTGTAAAGAGACATGGTGCTTTCTCTCCAGTAGATAAAATTGAGTAGCATTTAAGTAGTACTAAGGTGTGTTACTCAGATTGCAATGCTGAAGAAACAAACTTGGGCCTTGGAGTTTGAGGGTGCAGTGTGCCGTGACCCTACCACTGCACTCCAATCTGGGTGACACAGCAAGACCCTGTCTTAAAAGAGAGAGAGAGAAGCTGCTTGGTGAGACTGTAAAATACAGGTAGCTTTCATGTTATAACCTATTTATTAAGCAACTCCCTTATTACACTATCCCTTATATTTCTGTCTCTCTCGCTTCTCCTGGCTGCATTCCCTAATCTTTTCCTCATAACACATCTTTTCACTTTCTACATAAGGTTTGTTATCCTTAAGCTCAGTTTTGGGGTTCTTCACTTACCGTTTTGTTACATTTGTCCCCTGACATCCCCCTTCCCCTCCCTGTTGGTTCAGAGGTTTCAGTGTACAGTCTACTGAGTTGCATACAGAGCAGTTTACTTTCACTTAGCTGCGTATTTGACATGCTCCCTTATTACATGTCTCTAATCAAAGATTCTTTATTCCAGGGCACAATTAGCAGGAAAATTGTTACAGGGTGTGTAATTATAGCTATCACATAGTGAGGAGCATTGCACTGATCCCTTCATAACTGAGGTGACTGACAGCTGAGACTTACACAGTATTGGCAACCATTCATCACTGTGCAAGCGCATTAAAAGAGCTTTCCTGCTTCAGGTTTGTTAGTGGCTATGCTACATATGCTCCTGAATAATCTCTGACAGAATTGTTTGTTTCCATATGGGACAGATCCCTGATAAGGCAATACACAGGCTAGAACAGATACAGAATATGAACAATGTCATTGGACTTAGTGAATATAAATAATAACAAGGATCCTTTTTACATAGAAGGAAAATGTACATTAGTGACATCCCTGTTGTAGGCATGGCTCACATTCGCAGTGTTATAGCAACCATAAAAAGTTTGATAATGCAAAACACTGAAATGGTTTCTCTTATAGTGGGACCTTCGGCGTTTTTACACGTGGGAACCCAGGCACACCAAAGCATTGCCGCTCACCTAGATAACCAGGTTCCAGTTGGGAGTCCCAGAGCTATTTCCCGCACCAAGGAGAATGACCCGGTGAGTTACTAATGTGTATATGGGGTTTCTCGGGGCTTATGATGTGTGTTTCTACCCTCATTTTGCATAGGAAAACTGAAACTAAAAGAAGCAAAGTAGATGTGCATTTAGTCAGATAGACAGTGCACCTGAGATAGCACTCTGAAACCCAGATTCTCCCTGTACCTGTCTGATACTGTGGTAACATACACTGGCCAGCTCAGTCCATATCTGTTCCCATGTAGTCGCTACTAGTGAAGTCACCTAGTGCCACAGATTTTGCTGAGCATAGAGTTGTCAGATACTCAATACTTACCAAGTTTAATTTCTTACAG
Source organism: Ateles fusciceps (assembly GCA_036589455.1). Lineage (NCBI taxonomy): Eukaryota > Metazoa > Chordata > Mammalia > Primates > Atelidae > Ateles > Ateles fusciceps. The sequence goes on from JAZHEH010002047.1 coordinate 5,019,377, forward strand.
GGTAAATTTACTGATTATCATTGCTCCTATTTGTGTTGGGTGACAAACTTTTCCTCAAAGGTTCATGTAGTGAATATTTTAGGCTGATGGACTAGGATGGTCTGTCACATGTACTTAACTCTGCCATAAACAAATGGGTGTGAACATGTTTTAGTAAAACTTTGCTTACAAAACAGGTGCCCAGCCATAACTTACCAACCTCTGGTATGGAGAATACTAAGGAAATTAAACTGCTTACCCACAGTCTTCTACCAGGGCAGATTCAGAACCCAATTTTTCTAATAACCAATCTGGTGCTGTTTTGCAGTTTTGTAAGTGGATTTCCTAGGGTCTGCAGAGGGAACTAACTTGATTTGTTATGAGAAGAGCAGCATTTAAAGTGAAATTTGTCTGCAGAAGATCAGGATTCCAGCAGTATCTAGTGTTGCATTTTCTAGTTCAGTTCCTCATTAGACTGGATACTGATTTCTTTTTGTTGCTGCCTCTCATAAATGAAATTAATTTGTGATCTGTGCAGTAATGTGAATAACCAGCAGCTTTCCCTGCCCCTACCCTCTGAGTCTTCCCATTGTAATAAAGGCTATGTGGAAGGAAAAAAATAATCACCCATTACCCAAAATCTGATCTCAGCAGGGTATCTTTTAAATATATCTCGAGCCTTTGGCCATGTGGGGTGGCTCACGACTGTCATCCCATTCACTTACCATTCACTCCCAGACTGGGAGGCTGAGGCAGGTGGATCACTTGAGGTCAGGAGTTCTAGACGAGCCTGACCAATTTGGTGGAACCTCATCCCTACTAAAAATACTAAAATTAACCATGTGTGGTGGCGGGCATCTGTAATCCCAGCTACTCAAGAGGCCGAGGCAAGAGAATCGCTTGAACCCAAGAGGCAGAAGTTGCAGTGAGCCAGGATCACGCCACTGCACTTCAGCCTGGGCAACAGAGCAAGACTCCATCTCAAAAAGAAAATGAAATTGTATCTCTAGCATTCACCTATATTCACAAACACAAAATGAAATAGAATAAATAAATCAAGCCACTGAAGTGTCTTTCAGCTTTCTATGTAATTATAGTCCCTTTATCTGCCAATTCCTCTGGTGTTTCTATGAAAACAGCGCATGCTGTTTTCAGCCTCCCAAAGGGCCAGGATTACAGGCGTGAGCCACCATACCCTGCCAAAAAACATTTTTTTTAATTAGGGGTGCATAGTGTCATGCACCTGTAGTCCCAGATAATCTTGTCACATGATTGGAGCATCTCTATAGACAGTACAGAAGAATCCAGATGGCAAGAATTGTCTCTGCTACCCTTATATCTACAGTTTACTTTGATGAGCAATTGGCGTCATTATTTGGGCCACCACTTTTATATACATGCTGGGTTTGGGGACAGCAACCAGCATTCTTGGCTAATATAAATGAGACTGGGCACAGTACCCCATGCCTGTAATCCCAGCACTTTGGGAGACCGAGATGCGAGGATCACTTGAGCCTAGGAGTTCTAGACTAGCCTGGGCAATACAGCAAGACCTCAACTCTAAAAAAAAAAAAAAAAAAAAATTTTTTTTTTTTGAGATGGAGTTTCGCTCTCTTGCCCAGGCTGGAGTGCAATGGCACAGTCTCGGCTCACTGCAGCCTTCACCTCACAGGTTCAAGTGATTCTCCTGTCTCAGCCTTCCAAGTAGCTGGGATTACAGGCACCCATCACCGCATCTGGCTAGGTTTTTTATTTTTATTTATTAATTTATTTTGAGACAGAGTCTTCCTCTGTTGCCAGGCTGGAGTGCAGTGGCATCATCTCAGCTTGCTGCAACATCCACCTCCCGGGTTCAAGTGATTCTCCTGCCTCAGCTTCCCAAGTAGCTGGGACTACAGGCACATGCCACCACGCCCAGCTAATTTTTGTATTTTTTATTTTATTTTATTATTATTTTTCATCCCCCTCAGGTTCATATATTGCAATTTTTGTATTTTTAATAGAGACGGTGTTTCACCATGTTGGCCAGCATGGTCTTGATCTTTTGACCTCATGATCTGCCCACTTCGGCCTCCCAGAATGCTGGGATTACAGACGTGAGCCACCGAGCTTGGCCAGTTTTATATTTTTAGTAGAGATGGGGTTTCACCATGTTCGCCAGGCTGGTCTTGAACTCCTGACCTCAGGTGATCAGCCTACCTCGGCCTCCCAAAGTGTTGGGATTACAGGCGTGAGCCACTGTGCCTATCAAAAAAAATTTTTTTAATTAGCAGTGCATAGTGTGATGCACCTGTAGTCCCAGCTACTCAAGAGGTTTAGGTGCAAAAATCACTTGAGCCCAGGAGGTCAAGGCTACAGTCAGCTGAGATCGGGCCACTGCACTTCAGCCTGGGCAGCAGGCTGTCTCAAAACAATGGGAGATATCTTTTCCAGCTTTAAGAGAAGAGTGGTCCAGGTGCGGCGGCTCACACCTGTTATTCCAACACTTTTAGAGGCCAAAGTGGGAGGATTACTTGAGCTCAGGAGTTTAAGACCAATCTGGGCAACATAGCAAGACCTCATCTCTACCAAAAAAGTAAAAAATTAGCCAGGTGTGGTGGTGCACACCTGTGGTCCCAGCTACTTGTGAGGCTCAGGCGGGAGGATATCTTGAGTGTGGGAATTGGAGGCTTCAGTGAGCCCTGATTGCACCACCACACTTCAGCCTGGGCAAGCAAGCAAGACCCTGTCTCAAAAAAAAAAAAAAAAAAAAAAGACAAAAAGGCAGGAGTGAATAGTAGGCCTTATCCGATTTTCAAAGTCTTGGTCACAGATAAGACGATAAGGCTGGGCAAGTGGCTCACGCCTATAATCCCAGCACTTTGGGAGGCTGAGGTAGGCTGAGAGCAGGAGTTGGAAGACCAGCCTGGTCAATTGGTGAAACCCTATCTCTACTAAAAATACAAAAATTAGCTGGGCTTGGTGGCGCATGTCTGTAATCTCAGCTACTTGGGAGGCTGAGGCAGGAGAATTGCTTGTACCCAGGAGGTGGAGATTGCAATAAGCCAAGATTGCACCATTGCACACCAGCCTGGGTGACAAAAGTGAAACTCCATTAAAAAAAAAAATATATATATATATACTGAAATGCCACTGTTGAGCAAAAGATCTAAAATTAAAAAAACATACATGTGTGTATATACATATATACTCATATATGTATATATACAAACGTATATATATGCATGTATATATGTGTGCATGTATGTGTATATATACACACATACATGTACGTGTGTGTGTGTATATATATAATACATACAAGACAAAAAGAAAAACAAAAAGAAGGAAGTCTTGGTCACTTTGTCACCTTTATACCTGTTTTGCCCTCTTATTTCCTAGGCTAAGCATGGGGATCAGCACGAGGGTCAGCACTACAACATCTCCCCCCCCAGGATTTGAAGACTATATTTCCCCATGGCCTTCCTCCTCGCTTTGTGATGCAGGTGCTCGACACAGGGAATGGAAGTGGGGGGGAGCCCAGAATACAAGCTGCTGCTAGCAAAGGGGTGGGGCTAAATCAGAAGAAAACTATAAAAGACGAAATTTTAATCTCAAAAACAGAAATTCATCTGTTGATTACCTTTTGTGTCTAGTATAATTAAGCTCATGTTTAAACAATATTGATGTTTTCCTCCTTTGTAGTCCAAGAAGATTCCAGTAACTTCAGCATCAAATAATTGTATTAAATGAACTTAAAATTTGCCTTGGCAAAATATCATGAAATTAGTTAATATGCCGCACAAAAGCAAAATCATAATACACCCCTGTGCTCAATAGAAGTGATATTTTGATTAGATGCATCGGTTTCTCTCATGGATTTTGTGAAAATATTTTGTGGCCATAATTTCAAGCCAAGGAGTGTAATCTTGGATTGCTATATAACCACTGAAAGAATTCCTGGTTATTGAGCCCAGGAGTTCTAGACTAGCCTGAAGTGATAGTTTGATTAGATGCATAGGTTTCTATTCTCTCAGCAAGGTATGTTTTAAATATATCTCAGCAGGGTATCTTTTAAATATATCTCTAGCCTTTGGCCATGCCGGGTGGCTGGCCAAAGTTTTTTTTGCACAATTGATTCTTCTAACTGACTTCTACCAAATTTTCAGCATCAGAAATTATTCTTTCTTAATGACATATCAAACTTGCCTGTGCAGGTGAGTTTTAGCGTGCAAGCCAGAGGCTCTCATTTCTTCAATGTGGTTTATTTCAGGAAATTAGATGAATAATAAGGGCATAACAGGCTGGGTGCTATGGCTCATGCCTGTAATCCCAGCTGCACTTTAGAAGGCCAAGGTGGAAGGATCACTTGAGCCCAGGAGTTCAAGACCAGTCTGGGCAACATAGGGACACCTGTGTCTACAAAACTAAAAAATAAATTAGCTGGGCATGGTACACACCTGTAGTCACAGCTACTCAGGTAGTTGAGGTGGGAGGATCTCTTGAAGTCAGGAGGTGGGGGCTTCAGTGATTGCACCCCAGCCTGGGCAATAGAGCGAGACCTTATCTCAAGCATAAAATAAAATAAGGAATAACAGGCCAGGCAAGGTAGTTTATGCCTGTAGTCTCAGCACTTTGGGAGGCCAAGATGGGAGGATTGTTTTAGCGCAGGAGTTCAACACCAGCTGGGCAACATTATGAGACCGTATCTCTATTTAGAAAAGAAAAACATTTAGTCCAGTATGGTTGCTACTTAGGAGGCTGAAGCAGGAGGATGACTTGAGCCCGGAGTTCAGGCTGCAGTGGGCTACGACAGTGCCACAGCACTCCACTCAGGCAACAGAGTGAAACTCTGTCTCCAAAAAACAATTTCAATTAAAAAAATTTTTTTTTAAGATTAGAAATGGGGCACAACCAGAAGCAATCATCTGCAGTGGCACTTTAAACTGTTCCAAGACATTCATGGTACAATCTATTTAGCTTCAGGATTGTGAGGTTCTACCTTTAACTATTTGACGTTGTTTTCAGATTGGCTTAACCAACAATGCTCAGGAAGAATGTACACATTCTTTTCATAATTTTCATTTATGTGAAGGCCTACTTCCTCACCACTATTTGTGTATATTAGCATTGTCATATTGCCTAATGTGACATTTTTTTTTAATACTGCTCCTTTTAGAGCAGACCTAACTCATGGGCAGTGGGCTAAGAGTAGCTGACTCTGTTTTATTATTATTATGTTTTGTTTTGTTTTTTTTTGAGATGGAGTCTCACTCTGTAGCCCAGGCTGGAATACAGTGGCGTGATCTCAGCTCACTGCAGCCTCTGCCTCCCGGGTCCTGGTTTAAGCAATTCTCCTGCCTCAGCTTCCTGAGTAGCTGGGATTACAGGCAGGCACCACCATGCTGGCTAATTTTTATATTTTTAGTAGAGATAGGGTTTCACTATGTTGGTCAGGCTGGTCTTGAACTCCAAACCTTGTGATCTGCCTACCTCAGCCTCCCAAAGTGTTGGGATTACAGGAGTGAGCCACCATGCCTAGCCTTTTTTTTTTTTTTTTTTTTTTTTTTTTTTTTTGAGACTGTTTCCCTCTTGTTGCCCAGGCTGGAGTGGCACAATCTCGGCTCACCACAACCTCCGTCTCCTGGGTTCAAGTGATTCTTCTGCCTCAGCCTCCCGAGTAACTGGGATTACAGGCATGTGCCACCACGCCTGGCTAATTTTATATTTTTAGTAGAGATAGGGTTTCTCCATATTGGTCAGGCTGGTCTCAAACTCCCAACCTCAGGTGATCTGCCCACCTTGGCCTCCCAAAGTGCTGGGATTACAGGCATGAGCCACTGCGCCGGCCTATTTTATTATTATTATCTTTTTTTTTTTTGAGACAGAATCTTGCTCTGTGGCCAGGCTGGAGTCCAGTAGCACGATCTCAGCTCACTGCAACCTCTGCTTCTTGGGTACAAGCAATTCTCCTGCCTCAGCCTCCCAAGTAGGTGGAATTACAGGCATGTGCCACCACGCCCAGCTAATTTTTGTATTTTTAGTAGAGACGGGGTTTTACCATGTTGGCTAGGATGGTCTCGATCTTTTGACCTCATGATCCACCTGCCTCAGCCTCCCAAAGTGCTGGGATTACAGGCGTGAGCCACCATGCCCGGCCAGTTATTATTTTTTTAACTATAGAGACAGGGTCTCACTCTGACAACCAGCCTGGAGTACAGTGGTGTGACCACAGCACACTATATCTCTGACCTCCTGGACTCAAGCGATCCTCCTGTCTTGGCATCTCAGTGTGCTGGGATTACAGGTGTGAACCACAGCTCCCAGCCCTGATGTGACATTTTTCTTTGAAACAGAGTTTCACTCTTGTCACCCAGGCTGGAGTGCAGTGGTGCGATCTCATCTCACTGCAACCTCCACTTCCTGGGTTCAAGTGATTCTCCTATTCTCCTGCCTCAGCCTCCCAAGTAGCTGGGATTACAGGCACTTACCACCACGCCCAGTTAATTTTTGTATTTTTAGTAGAGACAGGGTTTCACCATATTGGCCAGGCTGATCTCGAACTCCTGACCTCAGGTGATCCACCTGCCCTTGGCCTCCCAAAGTGCTGGGATTACAGGCATGAGCCACCATGCCTGGCTGACTTTTGTTTTAATATCTATCATATTTTTTTGAACATTGAACTTTCTATTAAGCTTGGAATTACCTGTCAAATCCTACAATAATTCAATTGTTTTGTTAGGATTTCTTTTAAAAATGTCAACACTGGCTGGGTACAGTGGCTTATGCCTGTAGTCCCAGCACTTTGGGAGGCTGAGGTGGGCAGATTACTTGAGGCCAGGAGTTCAGGACAAGCCTGACCAACATGATGAAACTCCATCTGTACTAAAAATACAAAAATTAGCTGGGCGTGGTGGCACACGCCTGTAGTCACGGCTACTTGGGAGGCTGAAGCAGGAGAATTGCTTGAACCCGGGAGGCGAACATTGCAGTGAGCCGAGATGTTGTCGCTGCACTCCAGCCTATGCAACAGAGTGAGACTCTGTCTGTAAAAAAAAAAAAAAATTAAAAATTAACACTGTTAAAAACAGTATTTGTTAGATATTCTTATTAGTAGACATATTTTAATACTTTCTTTGCAAATCATTTTCACACACATTAGTGCTTCCCAAGTTTCCCCCCCAAAGTATTTTGGTGGCAAAAGCGGAATGAACATGTAAACTCTAAAGGTTAGTATGTTGGAGGTGTGAGGTATGGATGGCCTTAGAGTTGTGGGGTAGCTGGTCACACCTGCTCTGGAGCTGCTATGTATTTAGTTCTAGAGAAAAATGTCTAAATGGTTAAAGTAATAAAAATTAACTAAAAATAAATTATAGGCTGGGCGTGGTGGCTCATGCCTGTAATCTCAGCACTTTGGGAGGCCAAGGCGGGTGGATCACCTGAGGTCGGGAGTTCGAGACCAGCCTGACCAACATGGAGAAACCTCATCTCTACTAAAAATACAAAATTAGCTGGGTGTGGTGGCGCATGCCTGTAATCCCAGCTACTCGGGAGGCTGAGGCAGCAGAGTCGCTTGAACCAGGATGTGGAGGTTGTGGTGAGCTGAGATTGTGCCCTTGCACTCCAGCCTGGGACGACAAGAGCGAAATTCCGTCTCAAAAAAAAAATTTTTTTTAAGTGTTAACGTTTATTGAATGATTAACTCATGTCATATACTTTAAGCGGTTTTCTATATACTTGCCATATTTACAGTGACCCTAAATGGTATACATAATTTTTTAACGAGATATATCAATTATTTATAGATTTCAGCTGAGATAATATCTGATTCAGTAACAGGAATAATCAAAAGCTGGCTATCATGTTACTTGGTGTGGAATAATGTATTTCAGTTTTTAGTTAAGTTATATGGATAGATTTTTACTCATTACCAACCCACCCTCTCCTAACTGAGTAAATTAGAGGCATGCCATTTGATGGTCTTAGTTGCCACTTGAGGCAGTGTGTGTATACCAAGAACTGGTTAGAAGTTCCACACCCCACCCACTCCTTCCTTCTTTCCTATTTTATCAGGTCAAGACATTCAGTGAAGCTTACCTGATGGTAAGGAAACCAGCCCTAGAACTTCTGCATTACCTGAAAAACACTAATTTTGCTTATCCGGCTGTACGATATCTTCTGTGTATCCTTTCCTGCGTGCCTGGACTCTCATGAACCAATGCTTTCTCTCCTCAAAGAAGGGAAAAGAAGAAATGCAAAAAGGTACTGTTGAGGCTGGCGCAATGGCTCACACCTGTAATCCCAGCACTTTGGGAAGCCAAGGCAGGCGGATCACCTGAAATCAGGAGTTCAAGACCTGCCTGGCCAACATGTTAAAACCCTGCATCTACTAAAAAGACAAAAAATTAGCTGGGCCCAGTGGTGGGTGCCTGTAATCCCAGCTACTCAGGAGGCTGAGGCAGGAGAATCGCTTGAACCCAGGAGGCAGAGGTTGCTGTGAGCTGATAGCAAGCCACTGTACTCTAGCCTGGGGACAGAGAGCGAGACTGCATTTCAAAAAAACAAAACATAAGTACTGTTCACAGTACAAGTGACCCTCCTAGTCATGTTTTCTTTAACAACATGTACTTTAGATGGGGGAGAAGGGAACAGGAAAAACCCTCAGTCTTTGCCATGTTATTCATTTCTGTGCAAAACAGGACTGGCTCATACTACATATTCCAGATGGTAAGATCTTACTGTCGTTTCTTCTGTTAGGTTCACTTATCTGTTGTTAAAGCCTTGCAACTTTTATTTTATTTTATTTTTTCTAGAGACAGAGTTTCATTCTTGTCATCCACGCTGGGGGCAATGGTGCTGTCTCAGCTCACTGCAACCTCCCCTTCTCAGGTTCAAGTGATTCTCCTTCCTCAGCCTTCCAAGTAGCTTGGGTTACAGGCACAGGCTACCATGCCCAGCTAATTTTTGTATTTTTAGTAGAGACAGGGTTTCACCATGTTGGCCAGGCTGGTCTCGAACTCCTGACCTCAGGTGATCCACCCACCTCAGCCTCCGAAAGTGCTGGGATGACAAGTGTGAGCCACCACGCTCGACCTTAGCTTTAATTTTCTAACAGGGATCTGATAACTAAAAGAAAAGCCTTTGTCAGTCACGATGGCTCACACCTGTAATCCCAGCACTTTGGGAGGCTGAGACCGGTATATCGTTTAAGCCCAGGAGGAGGCTGCAGTGAGCTGTGATCGCACCTCTGCACTCTAGCCTGGGCAACAAAGCAAGACCCTGTCTCAAAAAAAGAAAAGCCTTTGCTCCAGATGTAGACCAGTCAGAGCTCGTTCATCAATATTTCTTTGTGATACTACTCCCAAGCAGGTTACAAGGTAAAGTCAGTGTGACAAAAGGAAATTTGACTAAAAGCTTCCTGAAGCCTTGTGATGCTAAGCAGTCCTTCTTTTGATATTTAATACTTGTGAGCATAAACTCCTGCCTTACAGGTCGCCGTGGAGTTTTTGTTTTTGCCATCGGTTAATAATTCTGAGTACCCATAGAGCCTTTTACTATGTATCAGCATTCTAGAGTTGTCAGTATGGATTGTCAAAACTTAAGGGATATTACACTTTGCTTATATCCCTTTTTTGTTCAGTGTTGTGTGCATCCACATTTTCTTTTTTTTAAACAAACCTGCTCATATAACATCCACATTTTCTGACTTACCTTTCAAACTTGCCAGTAAGCAGAAGTGATATTTAACCCACTTGGTATGCTTTGTATATTGATTCTAATGATATGTTTAGTGTAAGATGGACCTAACAAGGCCAGGCACAGTAGTTCAGCAGCACTTTGAGAGGCTGAGGTGGGAGGATCGCCTGAGCTTGTAGGATTTCAAGGTTACAGTGAGCTGTGATCTCATCCTGCCTTCTAGCCTGGGCAACAGAGCAAGACCCTGTCTCAAAAAGCAAAAAAGAAATATGTGCGAGAAACTATAGTCATTTCTTATGACTTAAGGAGGCTGGAATATTTCCAATTGAATACAGTTTCTGCCTAGTTGGTTTTCTTCTGCCTTTTTTAAAGCTCATCTTTGGGTGAAGAATTGCCGGGAACTTCTGCAGTCCAACTACAACAAACAGCGCTTCGATCAACCTTTAGAGGCTTCAACCTGGCTGAAGAATTTCAAAACTACAAATGAGCGCTTCCTGAACCAGGTGACTAGACTCCTAGAAGTTGAGTGCTGGGTAGTCCATATGGATTCTGTCCTCTTTGTGCCCTGAGTACGAATAGACTATGGAGAACTGATACTGGAGTTGGAATAACTGTATCATTTTTAGTTTCTTTCATATGTTTTGCTCACAGTGGACTCATAACTTGAAACTCATTTATCCATGTGAAATAAAGAGGCAACAGTAAGTTGTTCCCATTTTGTGGGTAGCAAAGTGAAATCCAGTTGATTCATTGACTTTTCAAGGTACAGTCTCCAACTGGGCATGGTGGCTCACACCTGTAATCCCAGAACTTTGGGAGGCTGAGGCGGGCAGATCACGAGGTCAAGAGATCGAGACCATCCTGGCCAACATGGTGAAACCCCGTCTCTACTAAAAATACAGAAATTAGCCAGGCATGTTGGTGAATGCCTATAGTCCCAGCTACTCGGGAGGCTGAGGTAGGAGAATCACTTGAACCTGGGAGGCAGAGGTTGCAGTGAGCTGAGATCATGCCACTGCACTCAAGCCTGGTGACAGAGTGAGACTCTGTCTCAAAAAAAAAATAAAAAAAGATATAGTTTCCAGTCCCTTGCAAGAACATTTCCAAACTGCATGATCTTCTCAGGATAAGATATTTTTAGGGAACAAGAAATGTATTGGAAAAATTCTTCTTTACCGTGGTGATTCTTGGATATCCTGTCTACCAGGGGCCCTCAATTCTGAGTATAAAGCAGAGTCACCTAAGAGCTTATTAAAAATGCAGATGCCAGAGTCTCATTGTGGACATTTTCATCAGAATTCTTTATGTATGTTTTTTCAAGGCTCCAAGCAGAAATGGATTAGAAAGCATTCATGTTGGCAGGGCACAGTGTGGCTCACGCCCGTAATCCCAGCACTTATGGAGGCTGCTTGAGCCTAGGAGTTCAAGACTAGCGTGGGCAACATGGCAAAATCCCATCTCTACTAAAAATGCAAAAACTAGTCGGCATGGTGGTACACGCCTGTAGGCCCAGCTACTCAGGAGGCTGAGGCAGACGAATTGCTTGAACATGGGAGGTGAAGGTTACAGCGAGCTGAGATCGTGCCACTACACTCCAGGCTTGGTGACAGAGCAAGAGTCTTGTCTCAAAAGGGGAAAAAAGTGTTTACTTCCACGCTGAGGTCTCCTGCAGAACCTGAGCAGTAGACTAAAATGGACTCCTGTTAATCTTAGCCTCCAGCTTTTCAAGGGATGGGTTCACCCTTAGGTCAAGTAGTCTTTTTTTGGTTTTTATTTTCTTTGCTTGCTTTTAGATAAAAGTTCAAGAGACATATGTCTGGAATAAGAGAGAAAGCACTGAGAAAGGCAGTCCTCTGGGAGAAGTGGTTGAACAGGTATAAGAAAAGACACTGAAAAATAATAATCATAAAGAAAAGACACTGAATGTGTAATGTGATAACAAGAGAAGGCCTCTGGCAGCACTGCAATCCACTGTCTCTCAATAGGGCATAACACGGGTGAGGAACGCCACAGATGCAGTTGGAATTGTGCTGAAAGAGCTAAAGAGGCAAAGTTCTTTGGGTATTTTTCACCTCCTGGTGGCCGTGGATGGAATCAATGCTGTCTGGGGAAGAACCACTCTGAAAGAGAAGATAGAAGCCCGGTAGGAAAACTGGGTGTCTGTCTCATTTCTCTGATTTCTGGTTCCATTAGAACAGAGGCTGGGTCTTAGCCTTGTAGACCATATGATATGTTTTCTTGCCCTAGGAGTGTTTGAAGTAAAATCAACAGTAAAGAGCTGGGTGCAGTGGCTCACACCTGTAATCCTAGTAAGGAGACTAAAGCAGGAGGATCACTTGAGGCCAGGAGTTCAAGACCAGCAAGGGCAGCATAACAAGGCCTCTGTCTCTAAAAAAATAAGAGATCAGCCAGTAGCCTGGGTGGCACACGCCTGTAGTCACCGCTACTGGGAGGTTGAGTAAGAGGATCACTTGAGCCTAGGAGTTCAAGGTTGTAGTGAGGCATGATTGCAACACTGCATTCCAACCTGGGTGACATAGTGAGATCCTGGCTCTTAAAAAAAATTATGTATATATATATATGGCTGGACTCAGTGGCTCACACCTGTATTCCTAGCATTTTGGGAGGCCGAGGTGGGTGGATCATCTGAGGTCAGGAGTTGGAGACCAGCCTGACCAATATGGAAAAACGCTGTCTCTACTAAAAATACAAAATTAGCTGAGTGTGGTGGCACATGACTGTAATCCCAGCTCCTTGGAAGGCTGAGGCAGGAGAATCACTTGAACCCGGGAGGCGGAGGTTGTGGTGAGCTGAGATCACACTGTCGTACTCCGGCCTGGGCAACAAGAGTGAAACTCTGTCTTAAAAAAAAAAAAAGTGTACGTACACACACACACACACACACACAAATAAAGATAAACAGCAAGGCCTGGTGTAGTAGCTGATGCCTGTAATCCCAGCACTTTAGGAGGCCAAGGTGGATGAATTGATTGAGTCCAGGAGTTTGAGATCAGCCTGGGCAACATAGTGAAACCCTTTCTCTACAAAAAATACCAAAAACTAGCTGGGCATGGTGGCGTGCACCTGAATGTAGTTCCAGCTACTTGGAAGGCTGAGATGGGAGGATGGCTTGAGCCCAAGAGGCAGAGGCTGCAATGAGTGGAGATTGCACCATTGCATTCTAGCTGGGCAACAGAGAGAGACTGTCCAAAAAAAAAAAAAAAAAGAAGAGAGATTTGGGTGGAAAAAAAAAAGATAAACAGTAACTGGAATCAGAGGAGAAGGTAATGCCAAGAGTTCCACTATTCATTGAAAATTATGGGAGTGTATTATGCAAAGGGCATGACAGCAGAAGCTATAATTTCTTTCTTAATTTTTTCTGTCTTTTGATTGTGTTTTCAAAATGAGGCTAAATGGTCTAAGCAGAGGAGATCAGAAGCATCAAAATGGGGCTGGTTTGGGGCAGTAGGTGTTTTTCTCAGTGACCGTTAATCTCTAGAACGATGGCAGTTCTATGGCCAGAGGCTATGTGGCTTATCCCGGGGGGAGTACCTTCAGATATACAATTATGTCTTAGTTGAGGGTTTTTTAAAAATCGTTGTCAGTTTTTTCAGAAGAACAACTGGGAAAAGCACATGATGATCTCTTCTCTCTTTCTATCCAATATGCAGATTGCCCCAGAGGAATTAGCACTTGTTCACAGCCTGAGGAAAATGATGAAAAACGATTGGGTAAGTGCATGTGATGCCTAACACATTTCAGAAAGCCATGTGTTTTCATTTTAAACATGCTCTACTATTTCATTGTTAATTAAATAAGATATTACTTAATTCCCCTGTCTATACCAAGTTACAAATAAGGTCTGAATTAAAATTTGTGTATGTGGTTTATAATCTTTCCACTTAACTGGAGTAAGTTTATTCAAAACCACTTTATTTAAATATTGGCCTTATTTGATTTTGCTTGCAGTCATTTAAAGTGTTTTTGTATTTCCTTACCATCTGTGGAAAAGAGTTTAAGACCAAAAAGTGTGCCATGACAAATTTAAGATCAGGCAGCAGTTTATTGTCAGAGCCAAATCTGGAATCATTTAGTTGCCATTTAACTGTTCTAGACCACACTTCTGTAAGACTATATGCCCAAGAAAGAAAAAAAAAATCTATAGATGATACAATTGCAGTTTTCTATCCTATTCAACTTTTTCCAATTCAGCCTTTTCTCCTTTATTTCAGAATGGAGGCGCCATTGTATTGACTTTGAGCCAGACTGGGTCTCTCTTTAAGCCCCGGAACGCCTATCTGCCCCAGGAGTTGCTGGGAAAGGTCAAGTCAAAGGAAAATTTGTTTCTCCTTAGATTGTTATTTCATTTAAAGAAATCTATTTTTATTAATCTATTTATCTATCTATCTATCTATCTATTTTTTTTTTTTTTTTTGAGATGGAATTTTACTCTTGTTGCCCAGGCTAGAGTGCAATGGTGCGATCTCGGCTCACTGCAACCTCCACCTCCTGGGTTCAAGCAATTCTCCTGCCTCAACTTCCCTAGTAGCTGGGATTACAGGCATGCGCCACCGGGCCTGGCTAATTTTGTAATTTTAGTAGAGATGGGGTTTCTTCATGTTGGTCAGGCTGGTCTTGAACTCCCAACCTCAGGTGATCCGCCCACTTCGGTCTCCCAAAGTGCTGGGATCACAGGTGTGAGCCACCACGCCTGGCCTTAATCTATTTATTTTGACATAGTTTCAGACTTAGAGAAAAATCATATTCCTTTATGCTCTTCCTCTGGATTTCTAAAGTATTAACTTGATAACAATTGCTTTATCCATCTGTCTTTCTCTACAGTTTATTTTCAAAATTGTATGATATAACCTGCAGAGATGATGTTGCTTTCTCTCCAAATAATGTCTCATTTCGAAAAACAAAGATATTCTAATATATACCCTGAGCACAGTTATCAAAGTCAGAAAATTGGTATTGGTATCATAGTTTTACCTGTTTGGTGGAATTTATTCTGATGTAGCCAGTTATCCTAGTATCTTTTATAGAAAAAGAAATCCCGGATAATGTATATTAAGTTGTCATGTCTCTTTGGTCTCCTTTGGTCTGTGACAGTCTGTCAGTCTTTGTCATTTGAAATCTTTTTTTTGGAGTTTTGCTCTAGTTGCCCAGGCTGGAGTGCAATGGCACGATCTTGGCTCACTGTAACCTCCACATCCCTGGTGCAAGCAATTCTCCTGTCTCAGCCTCCCAAGTAGCTTAGATTACAGGCTCCTGCCACCATACTCGGCTAATTTTTTTGTATTCAGTAGAGACAGGGTTTCATCATGTTAGCCTGCTAATGAACTCCTGACCTCAGGGGATCCATCCACCAAGGTGGGTGGGGAGGCCACCCACTTCAGCCTCCCAAAGTGCTGGGATTACAGCATGCACCACCATGCCCGGCTGAAATCTTAATCTTTATATTTTTGGAAGATACAGGCCAGTTATTATGTAGGTCACTTTTTGGGGTTGTCTGAGGTTTCCTCCTGAATAGAAGTGATGACATGTCTGAGTGAGTGCATCCTGTCAGGAAGCACATGAAATCTCTCTCTCATTACTGGTAATGACCTTTGAACTGTTAGCTGAGGTGTTGTCCATCTGGTTTCTCTTCAGTAAAGTTATTATTTTTATTATCTTATAGAAGTATACTTTGAGACTAGGTAAAGATCCTGTTACTTCTGAAATTCCACCTACTGGTGTTAGTATCCATTGCATTAGTTATACTGGGCACAGAGCCTCCACCTGATACGGACTTGCGGATCCTTATTCAATGGAATCTAAATCATGATTATCATTTTTTACTTTGGTACTCAAATAATCTTAGATTTGGCCGTTAAAAGCTCCTTCGTGGCCATGCAAGGTGGCTCACAGCTGTAAATCACAGCACTTTAGGAGGCCAAGGTGGAAGGATGCTTTGAGCTCCGCAGGAGTTTGAGACCAGCCTAGGCAACAAAGTGAGACCACCCCTACAAAAAAAATGTTTAAAACTAGCTGGGCATGGTAGCATTCACCTGTAGTCACAGCTACTTGGGAGACTGAAGTGGGATGATTGCTTGAGCCCAAAAGGTCAAGGCTGCAGTGAGCCCTGATTGTGCCAGTGGACTCCAGCCTAGGAAACAGAGTGAGGCCCTATCTCAACAGGAAAAATAAAGCTCCTCCAGGCTAGCTTCTGTATCCTTTTATGTCCCTATCATTCTTTTTCTTTTTTTTTGGAGACGGGGTCTCACTCTGTCACCCAGGCTGCAGTGCAGTAGCACCATCATAGCTCACTCTTGCCTTGAGACATGCCACTGCACCCAACCACATCAAATGTTGTCATTTTCTTTTTTCTTTTCTTTTTTTAGAGACAGGGTCTTAACTATGTTGGTCTTGAACTGCTAGGATTACAGGCGTGAGCCACCATGTCCAGCTCCCATCATTCTTTGACCGCTTCTTTATTTTCTGTCATAAGAATATGTTCCAGACTCCTCTTATATTTCCCATGCCCTAGCCCTGGAATCCCCCATTTCTCAAAGAGTGTTGGCTTGTTTTAGAGGAGAATGGTATTTAGCAACCAAGGCCTGAGTGCTAGATATACTCACTGCTACTGAGGTGTCCTTTCTCCTAGGCCCTCACAGCAAAGTTAGTAAATAGATGTATGTGTGTGAACTGTGTGCATGTACATGTTTATACGTATCCATACGTGTTTTTTTCTCTAATCGTATTCAAAAACCATGAGTTGCTACTGATACTTGCCAATTCCATGGAGAGAGAGAGAGAGAGGAGAAGGGAGGGAGGGAAGGAAGGAGGGAAGGAAGGGAGGGAGGGAGGAAGGGAGGAAGGGAGGGAAGGAGGGGAAGGAAGGAATTTGAAATACAGTTTGATTTTGATTGCTTTATTTGTTTCCATTTATTTTCCATCTGGAGTATTTTTTCCTATTATTTTTTATTGTATTTTATTTGAGACAGTCTCAGTTTTTTTTTTTAATGCAGCCATATGTGGAGTCCTGTATCAAGCAATGTTGCCAGAGGATGAGAAGTAGAGTCAAATAGAAGAAAAAGACCTTGCCTTCAAAATCCTTAAGTAGAGTTTGTCTGTTGGGGTGCTTTGTCTCTTAATATGTTTCTTTATCCTTTTTCTTCCCTAGGAAGGATTTGATGCCCTGGATCCCTTTATTCCCATCCTGGTTTCCAACTATAACCCAAAGGAATTTGAAAGTTGTATTCAGTATTATTTGGAAAACAATTGGCTTCAACATGAGAAAGGTCCATTGTTTAGTTTTTTTCTATCAGGGCTTTGTGATCACAGTAGAATCCCACTGAATCAGAACCTGATGTCTTCTTCCCTCAGCAACAGCCTCTAATTTATACTTTATCCTTTATCTTGACTTCTTTATGGCTAAGATGCTATAGAAAGGTGGGTGGGAGGTGATTAAGGTTTAATTTACAAAAGAGATTTTATCCCTAAATTCTCCATGATAAAGAAGGTGAAGGCAGTAAAACCCACTCCATCCACTGGACAGTTTCCAGGTGATTGGGTTCCTGCCACATTCTCTTTATTGCATTTTTTCATTCAATGGACTACACTTGAGAGACTCGTGCTGGGACACTCACAGAAAATTCATGCTGTGCAAGAGGCTATCCTAACACCTAAGGAATTCTTTGCCACACCTGTCCTAGTATATATACAAAAATTAACTTTTTGCACCGTATTTCATCTATCTGACTGAAAGCATTCCAACTGTCTATTTCTTTACCTTAACCTGACCTTGAAATTTGAGAGGGGATATAGAAGAAAAGCTCAGGCTGCTCTGTTACTTCTATTACTGGATAATAGAGAGTTAATAGTAACTGGAGGCCGGTGCAGTGGGCTCACGCCTGTAATCCCAGCACTTTGGGAGGCAGAGGTGGAAGGATCACTTGAAGTTGGGAGTTTGAGACCAGCCTGGGCAATATAGTGAGACCCTGTCTCTATTTAAAAAAACAAGAAAAAATAGTAATTGGAATAGCTTATTTAAAGAAGTAGAGTGAAGAGTATAAGAGTAACTGCAGCATGTTAAGTTGGGAGGCACAATGGACAGGGGTTTTTTGAGACAGAGTCTCGCTCTGTCTCCCAGGCTGGAGGGCAGTGGCATGATCTTGGCTCACAGCAACCTCTGCCTCCCGGGTTCAAGCAATTCTCTTGCCTCAGCCTCCCAAGTAGCTGGGACTACAGGTGCGTGCCACCATTACTGACTAATTGTCTGTATTTCTAGTAGAGATTGGGTTTCTTCCAAAAACCAAAAAAAAAAAAGATGGGGTTTCACTATGTTGGCCAGGATGGTCTTGATCTCCTGACCTCGTGATTTGCCTGCCTTAGCCTACCAAAATGCTGGGATTATAGGGGTGAGCCACCACGCCCAGCCCAATGGACAGATTTCTAAAGAGAGTTGGGAGGTTTGACAAAGTCCTGAAGTCCAGAAGATGCTCTGGGAGTGGAGGGAGAGCTCCATGCTGGATTGAGGAGTAGACACAAAGAAGGAAATAATGCATACAAAAAAACAGTAGTTTATTGGGGTAAGGGTCTAGAAGTAAGATCTTTTGGAAGATGCTAATTACCTCAGAATGTAATTTGGATATGGTAGCCTCTAACTACACAATTTTCTGGGGAACCCAGTGCAGCAGGAGGAAACTACCACTTACCTGTGTTTGTCTCTACTTTAGCTCATACAGAAGAAGGGAAAAACAGCTGCTGTTCCTAAGTAACGCAAACCCCTCGCTGCTGGAGCGGCACTGTGCCTATCTCTAAGCCACCATCACAACATGTGAGGAAGACAATGGACATCTGCTTTAGGCTGGACACAATGAGATGAGGAAGGCCAGCAGTACAGAGGAAGAGGAGGCAAGCCCATAGACCTATGGGGGATTGGACAGGACTGCAGTTGGCTCTGGACCTGCATTAAAAAAATGGTACTGACTTGTTCCCGAAACTTGTATCAGTTTATTGGATGTGGTTTTCACATTTAAGATAATGATGGCTCTTTTTCTAAATAAAGTATATATATATATATATATATTTTTTGAGACGGAGTCTGGCTCTGTCGCCAGGATGGAGTGCAGTGGTGCAATCTCGGCTCACTGCAACCTCCGCCTCCTGGGTTCAAGCGATTCTTTTGCCTCAGCCTCCCGAGTAGCTGGGACCACAGGCGCGTGCCATCACGCCCGGCTAATTTTTGTATTTTTAGTAGAGACAGGGTTTCACCATGTTGGCCAGGATGGTCTCGATCTCTTGACCTCATGATCCTCCTGCCTCGGCTTCCCAAAGTGCTGGGATTACAGGCGTGAGCCACCTCACCTAGCCTAAAGTATGTTTCTAAAGTGTTGTATTAGATTAATAATATGGAAGGAGCCTTTAGATTGGCCAAATTGCATTTCCCTGATACTCCATTTGTTGTAGGTCAGAAGAGATCAATTCTACAGAAATTTCCAGTGGTTCTGTTTAGACTTTCTGCAATTCAGCATGTCAAGATTCACAGCTGGCCGGGCACAGTGGTTCACACCTATAATATCAGCACTTTGGAAGCCCAAGGTGGGCAGATTGCTTGAGCTTAGGAGTTTGCAATCAGCCTTGGCAACATGGCAAAACCCCATGTCTACTAACAATACAAAAATTAGCTTGGCATGGTGGCGCGCACCTGTAATCCCAGCTATTCGGGAGGCTGAGGCAGGAGAATTGCCTGAACTTGGGAGGCGGAGGTTGCAATAAGCCAAGATCACACCACTGCACTCCAGCCTGGGTGACAGAGCAAGACTCTATTCTCAAAAAATAAAGTGTACTGTGCTATTTTATATAAGGGACTTCAGCATCTGAGGATGTTGCTACCCGGGGGAGGTGGGGTCCTGGACAAATCCCCTATAGGTACGAGGAATGACTGTAATGGAAAATCAGGTATCTTCCCTTTCTCCCAGTGCTCTTCTAAAAGGAACCTCTGGTACCAAATCCTAGAGATAAATTTCTACCCAAATATATATAGCCAGGCATGGTGGCTCAGGCTGAGGCAGGCAGATCACTTGATGTCAGCAATTCAAGACCAGCCTGGCCAACATGGTGAAACCCAGTCTCTACTAAAAATACAAAATTAGCCGGGGATGGTGGCATGTACCTCTAATTCCAGCTATAAAACGATGAGTTCTCATTATGTTTCCCAGGCTGGTCTCAAGCTCCTGGGCTCAAGTGATCCACCTGTCTCAGTCACCCAAATTGCTGGGAGTATAGGCATGAATGACTTTGGCCAGCCTATAACCACATCTTGGTGTCCATTTCTGGGAAGACCTAATATACCCAAACACGATGCTACCTTCAAGACAGAAGTCTAAAGTTGCAAATAATTCAAAAGAGGACCGGGCGAGGTGGCACATGCCTGTAATCCCAGCACTTTGGGAGGCTGAGGCGGGTGGATCACCTAGGTCAGGAGTTTGAGACCAGCCTGACTAAAACATGGTGAAACCCTGTCTCTACTAAATACAAAAAATTATCTGGGCACAGTGGCGGGCACCTGTAGCCCCAGCTACTCAGGAGGCTGAGGCAGGAGAATCACTGGAACCCCAGAGGCAGAGGTTGCAGTGAGCCAAGATCGTGCCACTGCAGTCCAGCCTGGTGACAGAGTGTGACTCTTATATCAAAAAAAAAAAAAAATTTACATTCCTGAGAGTTAGAACAGAAAAAAAAATAATAATAAAAATAAAAAAAAAAAGGAAAAAAAAAAATTAGCCAGGCAAGATGTCGGGTGCCTGTAATCCCAGCTAATCCGGAGGCTGAGGCAGGAGAATCACTTGAACCCAGGAGACCGAGGTTGCAGTGAGCTGAGAATACGATATTACACCCCAGCCAGGGTGACAGACTGAGACTTCGTCAAATAAATAGATAAATAAATAAAGTAGTATGCCCTAAAAACATAGTCTTTATAAAAACCAAAAAAACCAAACCAGACACGGTGGCTCACACCTGTAATCTCAGTACTTTGGGAGGCTAAGGCAGGCGGAACACTTGAGCTCAGGAGTTCGAGACCAGCCTGGCTAGCATGGTGATACCCCGTCTCTAGTAAAAATACAAAAATTAGCTCAGCGTGGTGGCCTATTCCTGTAATCTCAGCTACTTGGGAGGCTGAGGCAGGAGAATGCCTTGAACACACGATGGGGAGGCTGCAGTGGGCTGAGATCGCACCACTTCACTCCAACCTGGGGAACAAGAAGACTGTCTCAAAAAAAAAAGACAATATTACAAAAAGAAATAGAAAATCATGGTTACAGAATTAATATACTCCTTGGTAGAAGAGACAAAAGAATCAGTAAGAACATAAAAGATTCAATAGCATGATTTACACACTTGTCCTAATGGAAGTATTTTTAAAAATTAAATCCCCAAACTTATTTTTTTTGGTAGAAGTTATTTTACATTCACATAATATACTTTATTTTTCACAGCCTAATTACACTCATCCTTTTCTTTAACCCAGGAAGACAGAGAAAAGAGAGCAACTTAAGTTGCCTAAAGCTGAATTTGGACATCACCAAGCCTCTAGAAAGGCAGAAGATTATGAAATAATGCTTTAATAAACATATTTTTAATTTAATAAGCACATGTTGTTCTATAAGGTAGAAAATACATCAGGTCATTATAGTTGACTCTTTAGCAACGTTTTTGGACTGCATGGGTCCACTTATTCACAGATATTTTTTTTTCCAGAAAGAATCTTGCTCTGTTGTCCATGCGGGTGCACAGCGGCGCGATCTTGGCTCACTGCAGCCTCCGCCTCCCAGGTTCAAGCTATCCTCCTGCCTCGGCCTTTCTAGTAGCTGGGACTACAGGTGGGTGCCACCATGCCTGGCTAATTTTTGTATTTCTACTAGAGACGGGGTTTCACCATATTGGCCAGGCTGGTCTGGAACTCGTAACCTCAGGTGATTCGCTCACCTCAGCCTCCCAAAGTGCTGAGATTACAGGCGTGAGCCACTGCATCCGGCCTCACAGATCTTTTTCCTTTCTTTCTGAGATGCAGTCTTGCTCTGTTGCCCCGGCTGGAGTGCAATGGTGTGATCTTGGCCCACTGCAGCCTCTGCCTCCTGTGTTCAAGCAATTCTCCTGTCTCAGCCTCCTGAATAGCTGGGACAACAGGTGCCCGCCATCACACCCACCTAATTTTTGTATTTTTTTTTTTAGTACAGACTGGGTTTCACCATATTGGTCAGGCTAGTCTTGAACTTCTAACCTCAGGTGATCCACCCACCTGGGCCTCCCAAAGTGCTGGGATTACAGGCATGAGCCACTGCGCCAGGTCACAAATCTTTCTTCAATAGAAGTTATATGGAATGGATCTGCCTTTCCAGCCTCACCTTCCACCTATCAAATCCGAAAACTTCTGAATGTACTTTATTTTGAAGCACATAAAGAACCTTTTCAAAATTGACTGTCAGTGGACCGTAAAGCAACTCAATACATTTCAAAGAATTTAGGCCAGGCGCGGTGGCTCACACCTGTAATCCCAGCACTTTGGGAGGCCCAGGCGGGCAGATCACCTCAGGTCGGGAGTTCGAGACCAGCCTGACCAACATGGATAAACCCCGTCTCTACTAAAAATGCAAAATTAGTTGGGTGGTGGCGACACATGCCTGTAATACCAGCTACTCAAGAGGCTGAGGCAGGAGAATCACTTTTACCTGGGAGGCAGAGGTTGCCGTGAGCCGAGATCGTGCCATTGAACTCCAGCCTGAGTGACAAGAGTGAGACTCCCTCTAAAAAAAAAAAAAAAAAAAAGAATTTAAATCATACCGCCATGTACTCTGATTCTAATTCAATTTAAACTAGAAACTAGTAACAAAAAGAGTAGTAGAAAGTTCTCACGTGTCTGGAAATTAAACCATGCTTTTCTCATGTGCCCATTGGTCAGGGAAAAAAAAATTATGATGGAAATGAGAAAGTAATTCAAATGAAGTGATTGTGAAATTACTAAACACAAAACTTAAACAAAAATTTTGTGCGCTGAAAATACTAGCTAGCTGGGGACAGTGGCTCAGGCCTGTAATCCCAGCATTTTGGGAGGCTGAAGCAGGAAGATTGCTTGAGCCGAGGAGTTCAAGACTAGCCTGGGGAACACGGTGAAACTTCGTCTCTATAAAAAATGCAAAAATTGGCTGGGCTCTTGGCCCACACCTGTAATCACAGCACTTGGGGAGGCTTAGGCGGGCAGATCACAAGGTCAGGAGTTTGAAACCAGCCTGGCCAACATGGTGAATCCCCGTCTACTAAAAATAGAAAAATCAGCTGGGTGTGGTGGTGCGCACTTGTAGTCCCAGCTACTGGGGAGGCTGAGGCGGGAGAATTGATTGACTCAGGAGGCAGAGGCTGCAGTGAGCCCAGACCACGCTACTGTACTCCAGAGCCTGGGTGACAGAGCAAGACTCCATTAAAAAAAAATTAAAATTGATAAAAACTGATTTACTGGCCGGGTGTGATGACTCATGCCTGTAATCTCAGCACTTTGGGAGAACAAGGCAGGTGGATCATGAGGGCAAGAGATCGAGATTATCTTGGCCAACACGGTGAAACCCCATCTCTACTAAAAATACAAAAATTAGTCGGGCATGGTGACATGCGCCTATAGTCTCAGCTACTCAGGAGGCTGAGGCAGGAGAAGTGCTTGAACCCAGGAGGCAGAGGTTGCAGTGAACTGAGATCGTGTCACTGCACTCCAGCCTGGTGACAGCAAGACTCTGTCTCAAAAAAACAAAACAACAAAAAAAACTAATTTACTATTGACATAAAACAGGTAACTTTTTGCCTTTAAAACAAACAATATGGAAAATGAAAAGGCACATCGCCACAGATCCTGCAGACATGAAAAAGCTTGAATGAGTTCATACCTTGATATTACAATAGCTCTGAATTTGTAGATGAAATGGTCAAATTTCCAGAAAAATATGGTTTACCAAAATTGACACCAAAAATATATATAAAATTTAAATAGTCCTATACCATTTCAGAACTTGAATTCATAGGTGAAAACTTTTCTACAAACGCTTCAGGCGGGGCACGGTTCACTCTTGTCATCTCAGCACTTTCATAGGCCAATGAGGGAGGATCGTTTGAGCCCTGGAGTTTGCAACCAGCTTGAGTAACATCAAGAGACCTCCTCTCTACAGAAAAGTCTTAAAATCTTGTAGTCCCAGCTACTCTGGAGGCTGAGTGGGAGGATCGCTTGCAGGGGTTCAAGCTGCAGTGAGCTCTGCTCCAGCCACTGCACTCCTCCAGCCTGGCTGACAATTAGATTACGTCAAAAAACAACAACAAAAACTCCGTTCTGAGTCTATGTAACTTCCCCAGCAAATTCTAGCAAACATCTAAAGAAATGATGCCAATCTCATGCAAATTCTTGTGCAAAATAGAAAAGGGAAAATACTTCCCAACTTGTTTTTGAGGCACTTTAATATCAAATGCTGACAAGAACATTAAAGGAAAATTAGCCAGTGTCATTCATGCGTATGGATGCAGAAATCCCAAACAAAATATAAATAGATCCAACTTTTTTTTTTCGTTTCTTTTTTTTTTAGACAGAGTCTTGCTCTGTCGACCAGCCTGCACTGCAGTGGCATGATCTCTGCTCAGTGCAGCCTCCACCTCCCAGGTTCAAGTGATTCTCCTGCCTCAGCCTCCCAAGTAGCTGGGACTACAGGTGCTTGCCCCCCACGTCCAGCTATTTTTATTTTTTATTTTTTTTTAGTAGAGACAGGGTTTCACTGTGTTGGTCAGGCTCATCTTAAGCTCCTGATTTTAAGTGATCCGCCCGCCTCAGCTTCCCAAAGTGCTGGGATTACAGGGGTGAGCTCTCCGCTGTGCGGCTTAGACTAGAGTGCATTGACTTGATCATAGCTCGCAGTAGCCCCATCTCCTGGGCTCAAGTGATTCTTCGGACTCAGCCTCCCAAGTAGTTGGGACTACAGGCCTGTACCACCACACCTGACTTTTTTTTTTTTTGTATTTTTTTGTAGGGATAAGATCTCACTATGTCACCAGGCTTGTCTTGGCCTCCTGGGCTTGAGTGATCTGCCTGCCTTGGCCTCCCAGAGTTCTGGGATTACAGGTGTGAGCTACTGCACCAAGCCAGCATTTTATTTTATTTTTTTTATTTTATCTTTTTCTGAGACGGAGTTTCGCTCTTGTTGCCCAGGCTGGAGTGCAATAGTCTGATCTCAGCTCACTGCAACCTCTGCCTCCTGTGTTCAAGTGATTCTCCTGCCTCAGCCTCCCAACTGGGACTACAGAAGTACACCACCACACCCGGCTTTTTGTATTTTTAGTAGAGATGGGGTTTCGACATGTTGGCAAGGCTGGTCTTGAACTCCTGACCTCAGGTGATCCACCCACCTCAGTCTCCAAAAATGCTGAGATTACAGGGTGAGCCACTACGCCAAGCCAAGATCCAGTATTTTAAAAAGATAATCCACATACATGAGTTTGGGTTTATTTTAGGAATGCAAGATAGTATTACATGAAAATCAAAATATGTAATTTATTCATTAGTGCAACAAAGGAAGGATAAAATAATTATCTTAGCTCAGAGAAAACTGTAAAACATTCATATCTATTCATGACCAAAATCCTTAGCAAACCAGGAATAGAGAACTTCCTTAACCTGTCAGAGTATCTACAGAAACTTTTCAGCCCATATCATACTTAGAAGTGAAATGGTAGCGGGGCATAGTAGCTTACACCTGTAATCCCAGCACTTTCAGAGGCCAAGCCATATCGCTTGAGCTCAGAAGTTTGAGACCAGCCCGGGCAAGAAGGTGAAACCACAAATGTATAAAAAATACACAAATTAGCTGGGTGTGATGGTCCATGCCTGTAATTGCAGCTACTTGGAAGGCTGAGGTGGGAGAATCACTTCAGCCCAAGAGGTTGAGGCTGCAGTGAGCCTAGATTGTACCACTACACTCCAGCCTGGGCAAGAGAGTGAGACCCTGTTTCAAAATAAATAAGACTAAATAAAATAAATGTGGACTTACAAAGAGCTCAGAATAGACAAAAGAAGCCAACCTTTTTTTTTTTTCCCCCAGACGGAGTCTTGCTCTGTTTCCCAGGCTGGAGTGCAGTGGCGCTATCTCAGCTCAATGCAACCTCCACCTCCCGGGTTCAAGCGATTCTCCTACCTCAGCCTCTGGAGTAGCTGGGATTACAGGCGCCCACCATCATGCCCGGCTAATTTTTTTTATTTTTAGTGGAGAGAGGGTTTCATTATGTTGACCAGGTTGGTCTACAATTCTTGACCTCAGGTGGTCAGCCCACCTCAACTTCCCAGAGTGCTGGCATTACAGGCTTGAGCCACGGAACCTGGCCAATTTTTTTTGTTTTGTTTTGTTTTGAGACAGGGCCTGGCTCTGTCACCGGGACAGGAGTGCTGTGGTGCATTCATAGCTCACGGTATATCCTCAAATTCTTCAGCCCAAGAGATTTTCCCACATCAGCCTCCAGTTGGGACTACAGATGCAGGGTGCCTGGCTAACTTTTGAAAAATTATGTTGTAGAAGGTGGGGTGCAGGTCTCAATAGGTTGTACAGTTTGGCCTTGAATTTCTGGACTCAAGCGATCCTCCTGCCTTAGCTTCTCAAAACGTGTGAATGAAGGTGTGAGCCCCAATATTGCTTTATCTTTCGAAACATACACAAGAATGTTAATCATAGCACCTGATAGCCCCAAATTGGAAACAATCACTGCACCTAATCGCCCAAAATTGGAAACAATCCCAAAAGCTATTATCAGCAAAATATGGTCTTTGTTTAGAATAGATCGGTGGTGGTGTATTCATGAAATGGACTATTCTGGAGCGATGAAAATAAATTCTAGATATATGCAAAAATGCAGAACAATTCCATAAACCATATTGAGCAAAAGACATCTAAGTGCAGGAACTGAAGTAAAAAAGAAAAAAAGACAACGGATACATACTCTACCTAAGGGGTTTGGTACACAGAGATAAATACATTAAATAATAGAGATATGATAACTAGGCCAGTCCACAGGGTACTAGTCGTAATCCGACTTCCGAAGGGATGAGGGGGCATGGGAAGCTTTAGGGGAGCTTCCGCTTTCCTGGCAAGGTTTTATTTTTATTCGGGGAGCTGTCAGCCAGCGGAGATATCTGTGAGAAGGGATAAGACGCAGAAGTAGGGGGCAGGGCCTTCCGTGGCCCACGCCCGGGCGGAGCCACGTGAGCGGAGGAGACAGCGCCCAACCCGCTCCAGCCCGGAGCAGGCGCACCACCGTGACCCGTGGAGCCCCGCCCCTCACAGGCAACCACGGAGAAGACGGACTGGGCCACATCCAGGAAGACAGAGGAAAGGATCGGCGAACCGCTCCTCCAATGGGAAAGGCTGTGTTTGCAGACCAATAGGGCGCCGAGAATGACACTCGTCCGCGCGCCTGCCAAGCCAATCGGCTAGAAGCAGCGCGCGGCGGGCAGGGCTGGGGGGCCGCAGCCCCGTGGAGCCGCGCGGTATGGCGGGCGGGGCCCGGGAGGTGCTCACAC
This sequence comes from Ateles fusciceps, assembly GCA_036589455.1. Lineage (NCBI taxonomy): Eukaryota > Metazoa > Chordata > Mammalia > Primates > Atelidae > Ateles > Ateles fusciceps. Next base: position 5,046,609 of record JAZHEH010002047.1, read on the forward strand.
TGCAGTTGGGACATTTTGCCGGTTTCGTGGGCGCGCACTGGTGGAACCAGCAGGTGAGGTCTGCCGCCAGCTGCCCCCGCGGAGCCCTTCGGGATCTACAGTCCCGAGGTTCAGCCGGCCTGCCTCGTCCTCTCTGCCTCCCCAGGATGCCGCGCTGGGCCGAGCGACCGATGCTAAGGAGCAGCCGGGAGAGCTGTGCCCCGACGTCCTGTATCGTACCGGCCAACGCTGCACGGCCAGGAGACCTACACGCCGCGACTCATCCTTATAGATCTGAAGGGTGAGGTGGTGGCAGGGTCAGCCGATGCCCCGTGTTTCCCTTCCGTGTGCCGAGTCCCTGCCCTGCCGTTCGCTTCAAGACCCTCCGACCTTCCTGAGCTCAAAGACCAGAGATGAGGAGCTGAGCACAATATGCCAGCACCCGAGGGGCGGAGGACGGCAAAACTTTATTCTGCTCCAGAGCCATCTCGGGAACAGGCTGCTAGGCCCTGGAGACAGTGATGACTTGAACTACAGCACTCCTGTCGGACCGCTGGATGTAGTTTTGACCCCAGTCCCATAGCTAATGACTAAGCTGGGAACGGAAAGAGAATCTAAGTTGTCGTAGCCAAGGTTTTCCCCCAAACAGGTGTGTATCCCAGAAAGCTTGGAAGAGCCAAGTGCTGGAGAGATGGTGACAGCAGGCTGTCAAGTGATCAGGACGTTTAGCTAGAGAGGGAGGGTGCCCCAGGCTTTGACCTAACATTGTTATTTCTGTACAGGTAGTTTGAGCTCCCTAAAAGAGGAAGGTGGACTCTATAGGGACAAACACCTGGATGCTGCAATAGCATGGTGTGTAACTGATGTATGGAGAGGGGTGGGAAACATATGTACATAGAACGCTGGAGAACTCATCAGAGTGCGGTTTCTTGATCAATCTCTAATCTCTTTCAGGCAGTGGAAGCTCACCACACACACAGAGGAACTCTATCCCTTATCTCCAGGACTTTCTGACTGCAGAGGTGAGGGCCTCTGCCCTGAAGTTTCTAACCCAGTGCTACAACCCGAGCGCCTCCACAGGGGCAGGTAAAAGAGGATTTTAATCACCTTAAATGCCTTAGAGTGACATTTTGGGAAAAAGCACATCTTTTCCTAAGGACCGCGACTCCATGAACAGAAAGGAGGTTGTGTGGTGTGGTCAGCCAACTCGAGGATAAATCAACCTTTGCCTCTAAACTGCCTGGAACTAAATGAGGATTTTCTTACCCCTCCCAGGGAGTGCTGAGTAGTGATGGTGTTTGGAGGGTCAAATCCATTCCCAATGACAATGGTGAGACTTCCCCAGATACTGGTGGGATGGGGTCTGGGTAGAGCAGAAATGTGGAGAAGGGTACATTTCCTCTGCTTGTCTTCAGGTCCCCCACCACTCGCCACGTCTACAACTCCAAAACCACTTATCCCTACAGAGGGCAGCATCAGGGTCTGGTCAGACTTCCTCAGAGTCCATCTCCATCCCCGGAGCATCTGTATGATTCAGAAGTACAATCACGATGGGTATGGAGGCCCCAGAGGCTGTGAGGCAAGAAACTTGGGTCCCCACCAATGCTGGATGAGGCTCCTGAGGCCATCTTCCCTGCCCTCCCCCAGGACAAGAGGTTGAGGAGTTGAGAGGAAGAGATGTTAAGTCTTGGGTCGTGTTTCTTTGTGGCAGGGAAGCAGGTCGGCTGGAGGCTTTTGGCCAAGGGGAAAGTGTCCTAAAGGAACCCAAGTACCAGGAAGAGCTGGAGGACAGGCTGCACTTCTACGTGGAGGAATGTGACTACCTGCAGGTAGTGGCGTGGCTATGTGTACCCCACGGTGGAAGCTCTTCTCATCCTCCTCCCTAATGTTTCGTCACTCACCTCTGCCCAGGGCTTCCAGATCCTGTGTGACCTGCACGATGGCTTCTCTGGGGTGGGCGCTAAGGCCGCAGAGATGCTACAAGATGAATATTCAGGGCGGGGAATAATAACGTGGGGGCCTGCTACCTGGTCCCTACCATCGTGGGGTGAGTGGAACTTGGAGGAGTAAGCAGTCACACGGTGGGGAGGGAGAAACGAGAATCCCAGTGGGAAAGTTGCTTAATGCAGACTGCTCTTTTTCTTCCCCAGGAGGCCCAGAGAAACATCTATCGTCTATTAAACACAGCTTTTGGTCTCGTGCACCTGACTGCTCACAGCTCTCTCGTCTGCCCCTTGTCCCTGGATGGGAGCCTGGGCCTGCGACCCAAGCCACCTGTCAACTTCCCTTACCTGCATTATGATGTAAGGCTCGGTGCTCTTGTTCTGACTGCAGCTGGCTATGGGGCCTCCTCATATTCCCAAGTCAGCCACTGTCTGTTACTGGCTCTGTTCTGAGGCCCGAGCTTGAACTCAGCTGTGATGTGGCCGCTCAGGTCACACTGTCCCATGCTTGTCCAGCCTGGGGTCAAACGTACCCTGCGTCATCCCCTGGATCTATGTCTCTGCCGTTTTTCTGCCTCCACACTCTCTTCCAGGCCCGAGGCCAAGTGCCCCTCTTGGTGTCTTCTTACAGGCCACTCTGCCCTTCCACTGCAGTGCCATCCTGGCTACAGCCCTGGACACATTCACTGCTCCTTATCGCCTGTGCTCCTCTCCAGTTTCCATGGTTCAGCTGGCTGACATGCTGAGCTTCTGTGGGAAGAAGGTACGAAGCTTTGTGAGGGGTTGGGTCAGTGCCGAGGAAGTCCTGTAACCTGTTCTCTTCCTTATCTTTAGGTGGTGACAGCAGGAGCAACCATCCCTTTCCCCTTGGCTCCAGGCCAGTCCCTTCCTGATTCCCTGATGCAGCTTGGAGGAGCCACCCCATGGACCCCGCTGTCTGCATGTGGTGACCCTTCTGGAACACGTTGCTTTGCCCAGTCAGTGGTGCTGAGGGGTATAGACAGAGCCTGCCACACAAGGTGAGAACTGTTGGTCCTTAGGACCCCTTGTCAGATTTTTGTTTCATGTCCTTTTCTCCCTGGCTTCTCTGGGCCATTCTAATGATAGTGTTCCCTCCCCAGCCCTTACAAAAGGAAAAGAAAAGTCTCTGAACATCTTGATCCAGCTGATGGCCTGAGAACATAAGAATTCTTTTTTTTTTTTTTTTTTGAAACAGAGTCTTACTCTGTATCCCAGGCTAGAGTGCAGTGGCGCAATCTCGGCTCACTGCAACCTCTGCCTCTCAGGTCCTGGTTCAAGCAATTCTCCTGCCTCAGCCTCCCAGAGTAGCTAGGATCACAGGCATGTGCCAGGATGCCCAGCTAATTTTTGTGTTTTTAGTAGAGTCTGGGTCTCGCCAGGTTGGCCAGGCTGGTCTTGAACTCCTGACCTCATGATCCGCCCGCCTTGGCCTCCCAAAGTGCTGGGATTACAGAAGAACATAAGAAATCTTAGTTTCTAATTCATGCTGCTATAGTCTAACAGTGGTTTTGGCTTTGTTCTGGCAGTCAGCTCACCCCAGGGACTCCTCCACCCTCCTCCCTGCACACGTGTACCACTGGGGAAGAAGTCTTGGCTCAGTATTTACAGCAGCAGCAGCCTAGAGTCATGAGGTCAGTGTCACAGTTCGCTCCTGCCCTTCTTGCCAACCTCAGCCCTCCCTTAACTTCACTTAACGGCTCTTCTCTGCCCACACAGTTCTTCCCACCTGCTGCTGACTCCCTGCAGGGTGGTTCCTCCTTACCCCCACCTCTTCCCAAGCTGCAGGCCGCAGGGTATGGTTCCGGATGGTTCCCTGAAGGGAGCAGGTATGTGTGAGATGAAGAAACAGATTTCAAGTATGGGAGAGTTTTTACTATCTCCTTTCCTGGATTAAAAGTGCTTAAAAAGTCCACAGTTAACCATTCCTTTATTCACCCTACGGCTCCCAAGAAGTGTTCCTCCTCTGGAGTATTGGTGTACTAAGGGACAGTACACAAAATTTGTTGAGTTTACAATCAAGACTACCAAGGGTGGACTTCCTTATCAGTCTCACAGAGTCCTGGGGTAGAATAATCCATCTACAGGTCTGGCTTTTCTCTCCGTCCACAGCAGTGGAGAGCATACCAGTGTTTGGGGCACTGTGTTCCTCTTCGTCCCTGCACCGGACTCTGGAAGCCTTGGCCGGAGACCTCACCAAACTCGACTTGCGGCGCTGGGCCAGCTTCATGGATGCTGGAGTGGAGCACGATGACGTAGCAGAGCTGCTGCAGGAGCTGCGAAGCCTGGCCCAGTGCTACCGGGATGGTGACTGACACCTCGGGGACTCAAGTTCCCAGTGTGGGGGAGGCGCTAGCTTGCAATAAGAACGGCTGGATGCAGGTGTCTTCGTGCAGAGGAGCTGCGTCGCAAGGCTAGCTACACCAACATACGCACTTACTACATTTAGAAACCCTGTGAGTAGACCACGGAACAATAAATATGTGCCATCAGACCAAAAAAGGTAGACAAAGGAGCTGAGCTCCAGTCTCACTCCATATTTACAGAGCACATCTAAGGTTTTCATAAAAGACCTTGAAGGATGCCTAGGATGGCACAGCCCCTGGGCCGACTCCAGCCTCCAGCATTTGTCCTCGTGCTGGGCTCCTGCTCTCCAGCTTTGTAAACTGGGTGCAAGGGTTGTACAAGGAGAGTACAACTACCCTCCTCCCCGGTGTCAGGGCACGTGTTGGGTTTGGTCCTGTGTAGATGATACCCAAGCATTCCCAGTCTCATTCATCCAGCTCCTCTTCAGACAGAAGGTCCCCATGGTCAGACAGCTGGTCTGCATTGCTGGTACTGGTCGCATCATCCTCATCCTCAGAGCTGGCCTCACAGGCGGTGTGGAAGAGCTGCATGAGTTCTCGAAAACGGTGGGAAACCTGAGAAAGGAGGAGGGCTGTATTCACTGATCCTTAGCAACAGGTTAACATTTATGAAGCACTTCAATCTTATTTGAAAACTTTTATTTATTCCACACAGCAAGGTTGGGAGAGCTGTCTATAGATAAGGCCACTAAGAGGCTAAATGTTTTGGCCAAAGTCACACACCTCCTAAAAACAAAACTAGAATGGAAACTCAGGGCTTCTACCTCTAAATCCTGGCTGGGCGCAGTAGCTCATGCCTGTAATCCCAGTACTTTGGGAGGCTGAGGCGGGCATATCACCTGAGGTCAGGAGTTCAAGACCAGCCTGGCCAACATGGTGAAACCCTGTCTCTACTAAAAATAAATAAATTAGCCAGGCATGGTGGTGGGCACCTGTATTCCCAGCTACTTTGGAGGCTGAGGCAGGAGAATCGCTTGAATCCAGGAGGCAGAGATCACACACTGCACTCCAGCCTGTGCAACAAGAGTGAAACTCTGTCTCAAACAAAAAAATCCTCAAAATCCACTGTCCTTTCTCTTCTAGAACCACTACCACCCTGACAAGTCAAGCCTTTCCTTAGATCAGACCTTTACAATAACCACTTAGTGTCCTGGCTCTGAAAACTCCTCCTTTGGTCTTTGTCTTAGTTGACCACCTTGTCCTCTTTTGCCGGGCCTTCTCCCTCCCCACCCGCACTTACCTCAGCAGGGGTCTTATTTCCCAGCTGCTGGGAGATGCTGCTGAAGGTCTGTGGCTGTGCCCCTTGCTCCTGGCACATGGTGAGGATCACACGGTCAGCTTCCCTGTAACCCAGGTATCACGGTTAACCCTAGGAAGCCACACGGATGTGGTCTATGCTCTTTTCCAAACACGTCATCCACCCGTACCTACCTGGTCCACAGGACCACCTTCTCCCCCAGTGGAGCTGACCTTGCTGTTGTTGGCACACACTGTAGCTTCTGTGGCCTTTGGCTGCTGCTCCCCCTCTGGACCCTTGCCCTGTGTTCCACTGTCTTTAGCCAAACCCCCTCTAGGGGCTTTGGGAGAAGTCTCTGAGGGGTCAATTCCTGATGGAGATTCATGAACAGGAGACGTCCTGTCTCTTGTCTTCACCCTAGCTCTGCTTGAGGGCAGCCATCTCTCTTGAGTGTCTGGTTTCCCCGGACACATGTCTTCTCCCTGCATCTCTGGTCTTTGAGGAAACAGGACTCGGGAAGGAAGCAGGGGGTTCCACGGTACCAGGCAATCTCTCAGTTTCTGATGCATCCCAGACCAGCATCAAAGCCTCTGACTCACCCACTGCCTTTGGCCCTCTCTCTCTTCTGAAGTCTGGGGGGATGCCTTGGGGCAGGGGAGAACCTCAGGCCCAACCTGGTTTCTCTTAACAGTGTATAGTACAGCTCCAGTTTTGGGGGGAAACTGAGGAGTCTCTGGTGAATGAGGTGGTGGGCCATCCAGGAGCCGTTCTGTAAGAGTCACTTCTCGAGGGGGACGGCAAAGTGCCCCCCACTGCCAATCCTGCTTAGGAGGAAAATAAGGATCTCAGGGTACTGTCAGGATGAAGATGCACCTAAGCATGAGAAATTACCATAGGGTCACTGTGGCCAGGTACTGTGCGAAAATTCTACAAGAGGGCCGGCACGGTGGCTCACACCTATTAATGCCCACATATTGGGAAGCCAGGCGGTAGGATCACATGTTGCCAGGAATTTGAGACTAGCCTGGGCAATATGGTGAGACCTCCATCTCTACAAAAAAATATATAAAGAATAAAAGAGTTGGGTGGAGGTGGGGAGCGTAATCTCACTTACACAAAGATAAGAGTCCTACTGCCAAAGCTGAGAATGTTCCAAGTTTTAGGATGTACATTACAGCAGATTTGGAGATGGGGGAAGGGTTTTAGGAATGGAAACACAAGACAATGTTGAATCATGTGAAATTTGTAGCACTCTTCATTCTGCAAGAGGAGTGAGGCCATAGGATAGAAAAAGCCTGAACAGGAGAAGGGCTTCCTATGGGTCCATCAGTGAAAGAGGTGGTATATCCATCCCTGAAAAGGCTGTTATTTATCTGGGCTCACGGAGGTTCCTGCCTGGAGCACAGGAGAATGAGACTGAGAAACAGAAGGGCCGGGTTTGCAGTCAGATCACTCACCTGAAACGAGCATCTCTCCCTTTCTTGTGGTCCTGACAGTCCTGCTCGGAGTGGCCTCAGTGCTCTCCCCGCTCCTCTGGGGCTTCCTCTTCCATCACATCCTTGCTCTGTCCCGCATCCTTAGCACCAGGCATAGGACTAGCCTCTCGGTGGGGGCTGCTGCCCACCAACTCATGGAGCTCCTTGCTCTTGTAGGATTTGCTGTCACAGACCTGCAGGGATGACCTTCTGGGTCAAAGGTGTCCTGATTGCCTATGTCTTTGGGGCCCACCAAAGGAAGAAGCCCTGCCCAATGCTCACCAAGTCAACCAACATGTATGCCTGCTCCAACAATTTGGCTGACAGGGTTTCAATTGGATGTAGTGGTACATGCCTGTAAACCCAGCTACTTGGTAGGCTGAGGTGTGAGGACCACTTCAGCCCAGTGGTTCAAGACCAGCCTGGGCAACATAGCGAGACCCTGTCTCAAATGAAAAACAAAAGGAGACGAGAGACAGAGACAGGGTCTCACAGATGACACAGATTATCTTGCCTAGGCTGGAGTGCAGTGGCTACTTAACACAGGTATGACCATGGTGGTACACTATAGCCTCACACTCCTGGGCTCAAGTGATCCTTCCATCTGAGCCTTCCTGAGTGCCCTGTTGCCCAGCTACTCCTCCAAGGATTTGATTTTTTATTTTTTTTGAGACAGGGTCTCACTCTGTCACCTAGGCTGGAGTTCGGTGGTGTGATCATGGCTCACTGCAACCTCTGCCTCCCTGCTACAAGGATTTTAAATGGCCCAGAGTAGAGTACTGGATTCCACAACTCCTTCGTCTTACCAAGAACTGTGCTCTCCTGCCAACCAACCAACCAACTCCACTCTAGAGAACCAGGATTACTTAAAGAGACTATTTTCATAATAGAGGTTTATTTCATTTTCTAAAATCTGAGGGAAATATTTTAACGGGTATTTTGTTTTTCCAATTCCAAAAGCTTTCCTCACAGGATTCTCTTTAAAAAAAACAAAATCTATCATATATTTCTAGCAGATTCCAATTATTTTGCATATGTACACGTATGTGTGTACTGGATACTATTTATAAATGTGTCTTTTTAGGAATTCAATACGGTACAATTCTTGGTAGCCTCGAGCAGCTCTGATACCCCTGGGACCAGTACCCTGGACACTTTACTCACCTTGCTGCCACAGTGGCTACAGTTCCTCCTTTTGCTCTTCTTCAGCTTGGAATCTGGACCTCCTTCATGGCAGGAGCAGGCACAGTCCTTGGCCCCATCTGGCCACTCAGTCTCCTAGAAGATATCTGGGCTTGATTAGCTGCCAAGCTTTTTTTTTTTTTTCAGATGGAGTCTTGCTCTGTTGCCCAGGATAGAGTGCAGTGGTGTGATCTTGGCTCACTGCAACCTCTGCCTCTCGGGTTCAAGCGATTCTCCTGCCTCAGCCTCCCGAATAGCTAGGATTACAGGCATGCGCCACCATGCCCAGCTAATTTTTGTATTTTTACTAGAGACTGGGTTTCACCATGTTAGTCAGGCTGTCTAGAACTCCTGTCCTCGTGATCCACCTGCCTCAGCCCCCCAAAGTGCTGGGATTACAGCCGTGAGCCACTGCACCTGGCCATAATTTTGGTACCAAGAGAGGAAGCTAAGGTTGTCAGCCATAGGAACACAACATCCCCTACCGTCTCCCCATGCTATTTTTTTTTTTTTCCCGAGACACGGTCTGGCTCCAGGCTGTAATTCAGTGGCACACTGATGGCTCACTACAACCTCTGCCTCCTGGGCTCAAGTGATTTTGCCACCTTAGCCTCCCAAGTAGCAGGGACTGCAGGTGCAGGTGGGCATCACCACGTCTGGCTAATTTTTTTTTTTTTTTTTTTTTTTTTTTTTGAGACAAAGTCTTACTCTGTCGCCCAGGCTAGAGTACAGTGGTGTGATCTTGGCTCAGTGAAACCTCCGCTCCCAGGTTCAAGCAATTCCTGTGTCTCAGCCTCCTGAGTAGCTCGGATTACAGGTGCATGCCACCACGCCCATCTAATTTTTTTGTATTTTTAGTAGAGACGGGATTTCGCCACATTGACCAGGCTGGTTTCAAACTCCTGACCTCAAGTGATCCACCTGTCTTGGCCTCTCAAAGTGCTGGGATTAAAGGTGTGAGCCACCGTGCCCTTTAAGAAGCCCCAGCCTTCTTCTTTTATGTATCATCTCATCACATTGCGTGGGTAAATCAATAGCCCAAACTAGATTAACACCTATTATGAATCCCTGAAACAATCCCTAAATGACCTAAAGAATGACATATCCCAATTGCCCATATGTTTCAAGAAATATTTAAGACAGAACCTGAGGCAAAGTCACTGAAGAGCTCCATCATGAGATACAATGTCTTTGTTTCTGTCTCTCTGTGCCTTCAGCTCTCCCCTCTCTTCCAATCCCATTGAGAGGGCTTCGTACCCATGGAAGGCTCACTCAATGATACTGTTTAATAAACCCAAGATGTAAGTACCATTATTATCCCAATTTATGATGAAGAAACTGAAAGCTGTTCAAGGTCATACAGCTACTAAGAAATACCTTCTCCCCCAGGAAGAGAGAACTCTAAAACATTTGGTCAGGAAATATGAATTAAAAAAAAAAAGACTATTTGAAGAGCCGTGAGAACCAGCAGACTCTGTAGCTGGCTTACCTGAGCTCATATCCTAGCACTGCCACTTACTAAATATAAGACCCTGCCAACAGCACACTGCACTTCAGTTATGTCTTCCGTAAAAGGCAAACAGCAATCTCTCCATAGGATTGCTGTGAGAATAAAATGGGTAAATAATCCATGAAAATACTTCCTAGCAATGCCTGACACTTTGTAATACAACTAAGTATTAGCTGCTATCACTATTATTAACATGGGGAATCTTGGTTCTACTTTCTTTTTTTAACAGCAAGCTCATCCTTAACTGGTTCTATTTCCTCACATGAACAAAAATGAAAAAGCTGACTCAACAGTAATAGCTTGAGCTAGAGAGAAAGGGGGAGAAACAAGTCCTGCTAACAAGGAAATCCTGGGGCCCCAGCAGCAACTGCAATGTTTTCCCAAGGGCTCTGCATGTCCGTATCAGCCTGACCCTTCGTTTGTTCTCCCTGATGGTCTCAGATCCTGAGCCTCTGAACTACAAACCCTGGGCCAGGAGAAATGTTTGGTGAGAAAGCGCAAGGCTTGCTTCATGAAACACAGATACTTTTCAATGACCTGGCATACCTGGTCATGATTTTAGGCCGGGTGCAGTGGCTCACATCAGTAATCCCAGCACTTTGGGAGGCCAAGGAAAGTGGATCACTTGCGGTCAGGAGTTTGAGACCAGCCTGGCCAACATGGTGAAACCCCATCTCTACTAAAAACACAAAAATTAGCTGAGCGTGTGTCTGTAATTCCAGCTACCTGGGAGGCTGAGGCAGAAGAGAAACTTGAACCTGGGAGGCGGAGGTTGCAGTAAGCCAAGATCACGCCACTGCACTCTAGCCTGGGTGACGGAGTGAGACTCTGTCTCAAAAAACAAACAAAGAAAATACCTTATCATGATTTTGGACCCCAATCTCTTTTCTTCTTTTGTTCTTGAGGCTGTGGGTATCTTGGGAGGCTCCTCTTCTCTTCCACATCAGGAAGCGCCACTTCTTCAAAGCCATCAAACTGGGAAGGAGTTGGTGCTGCTCAGGGACAGACACCAGGCACATATCCCTCCCACGTGGGGCCTTCCCCCCTTCATCAGGCCACAGCAGCCTCAGAGCCTGTACCTCATACTCCTTCTCCTCAGTCCAATTGATCTCTTCAAAGTCACCCATCCGGCTAGCTGCTGGGCGCAAGTGGTCAAAGAAGACAGAGAACTCATCCTGTAGGTGGTCATGGCCCTTGAGAAGCTGCCACATCTGTGTCTTAAGCTGAGGAGAGTCACAGAGGGAAAGAGGAAGTCTCCAGAGCCTCTCTAGGCTGCCCTTCCCAACCAGTCCCATGTACTTCCATGTTTTGCTTTCCTAGTCAACTGGGAGACACACAGAGCCTCTGCTTGATAATGAAGAATACCGAAACTTTCTCTTCCTCCTTAGCTGCCTACAGGGGAAGGGTATTAATACTAGATTTGATTCCTGATGATTTCACTCTCCACTCCGCCCTACTGATCTCCAGCTAGGGCACTACCCCAAGCAGAGCAAGGAGGCAAGGCCCCTCCCAGGTCCCAGAACTTCCTTCCTTGAACATCCCTTCCAGTACATCCATGGCTTTCCTGAGCCTGTAAAGATCAGACAGGCTCTGGTTTCAGGTAGCAATCCCTCCCTATCCCAGTGCTTCATGCTTTGGGTAAGCCTAAAAAGTCCTTGCCTTCTTCATCTCCTCCAGGAAGCCCACAGGACTGCAGAGTCAAAAAGGTATGGAGTAGGCTGGGGAAAGTGACAAGGGAAAGGCCTAAGGCCCAGAAGACAACAGGAAGAAAACAGGCCAGGAAAGAATACCTCGGTGATCTCCTGGGGAAGGCAGTCTGCACAGCCTTGGAGGACCTTGATAATCTTCTGGTGGTGTGAGGGGTTCTCTGCAAAGCAAATCTCCAGCTGCCGAAGGAACTTGCGGCTCTTCTCAAAAGCCTGCTGCTCCTCAAACTACCAGAGTGGAAAGTGGGCAAAGAGAGGAGTCACTATACAGCTGGAGCAGGACTTGAGGGTTATAAGGATAAGAACTAATAGACTAGGACACGAGGGATGACAGAACCCTGGTTTAAAATTCTAAGTTTACAACTATGAGATCTAATTTAAAACCCCGACCTCCATCTACCTTGAGCCACTGGTGGGTACCAACCCAAAGTAAGAAAGATGTGAACAAAAGTTTCAAGAGATGTACATATTTCATGTTGTTTGCTGTATTATGGATTGTGAAATCAGACACTAAAATTCATGTGACACTTAAGAGTTTATGTTACAAAGAATTTTCAGGCCGTAAGGTGGCTCACACCTGTAATCCCACCATGTTGGGACGCCAAGGCAGAAGGACCACTTAAGGTCAGGAGTTCAAGGCCAGCAACATAGTGAGACTCTGTCTGTATAAAAAAATTTAAAAATCAGGCAGGGGTCGTGGTGAGCGCCTGTAGCTTGAGCTACTTGGTAGGCTGAGGCGGGAGGATCCCTGGGGACTGTGTTGTCCAGGCTGGTCTCAAACTCCTGGTTACAGGCCGGGCGTAGTGGCTCATGCCTGTAATCCCTGCACTTTGGGAAGCCAAAGCGGGCAGATCACCTGAGGTCCGGAGTTCGAGGTCAGCCTGGCCAACATGGTAAAACCCCATCTCTACTAAAAATACAAAAATTAGTTGGGCGCGATCGTGCATGCCTGTAATCCCTGCTACCCAGGAAGCTGAGGCAGAGAATCACTTGAACCTGGGAGGCGGAAGTTGCAGTGAGTGGAGACTGTCCCACTGGACTACAGCCTGGGCAACAGAGCGAGACTCTACCTCAAAACAAAAACAACAAAAAAAATCTCCTGGCTACAAGGGATCTTCCCACCTTAGCCTCCCAAAGTACTGGGATTACAGGCGTGAGCCACTGTGCCTGGCCAGACTTTGTCTCTCTCTCTTCTTTTTTTTGAGACAAGGTCTTACTTTTGTCACCCAAACTGGAGTGTAATGGAACAATCATGGCTCAGTGAAGCCTCAACCTCCCAGGCTCAAGCAGTCCTCCCACCTTAGCCTCCCAAATAGCTGGGATCAAAGTGTGCACCACCATACCCAGTTAATTTTTTTATTTTATGTAGAGATGGGGTCTTACTGTTTTGTCCAGGCTGGCCTCAAACTCCTGAGCTCAAGCCACCTACCAGCTTTGGTCTCCCAAAGTGCTGGGATTACAGGCGTAAGCCACCATAGCCGGCCGACATTATCTCTTTAAAATATTTTTTTGGCCAGGCACAGTGGCTTACACCTGTAATCCTAGCACTTTGGGAGGCCGAGGTGGGCCCATCACCTGAGGTCGGGAGTTCCAGACCAGCCTGGCCAAAATGGAGAAACCCCGTCTCTACTAAAAATACAAAATTAGCCAGGTGTGGTGGCGCATGCCTATAATCCCAGCTACTCAGGAGGCTGAGGCAGGAGAGTAACTTGAACTGGGAGGTGGAGGTTGCGGTGAGCCGAGGTCGCACCATTGCACTCCACGCTGAGCAACAAGAGTGAAACTCAGTCTCAAAAAAATTTTTTTTCTTTTGTTCACATATACACTGATTGGATCCTCATAACAACACCAGAAGAGAAAATGGGCATCACACATTATATGCAGAACTACCCCACTGCCATTTAACTGTCATAAAACTGTTAGAACAATCCCATTGCTCCCTTTATTCCTATTTTTATCAGTCATGACAAGAATCCCAGGACAACTGGGCTATCCCTCATGTTTAGCCTCCTATTCTGCAACATTTCACATGTCACCATACCACAGTGGTCTTCCCAGACCACCATGTATAAAACTGCATATACCATACCTCAACCACCCCTCTAGTTTCTTTTCCTGCTTTCTTTTTCTGTAAAACATGATCACTATAAAACATTGTATACTATAACTGTTTATATTTTTTATAATTTATATATTTTATAAATATGCTATATATATTAGTTTTCCAGAGTTATCAACTGAATTTCTCCATGAGAATGTGAGCTCCATGAGGGCAGGGATTTTGGTCTTTTGTAATTGCTGTATTCCTAGCAACTGAGGTCAGGAATTGTCTGACAGTTGTATGTACTCAACAAATATTTATTAAATGAATGGATGGTTTGATATCAGTGAGGAGCAGAGAGCATATGACTCACCTAAGGTCTCCTTTGGCAACTACAGGTAAAACCCTCTCATTTGTCATGTGAAGAAAATGGGAGAATGGGATTGGAAAGATAATCCTTGAAAAGACAGAGGCTCTTATCACTCTGGGCTAGGGGAAGGCTGTGTGTCTTATTCAACCCCATTCAATCCCAGTCTCTCTGTGACCCAGAACTCCTGGAGTACTTTTCTTGCCCATTTACTTACTAATCCACAGGCCAGAGCTTGTTCGGGTAACAGGAAAGCAGCAAAGTCTTTCAACAGCTGAGGCCAGTCTTGGAGCAGAATTTGCAGGCTTTTGTAGAGATCTACAGCTGTCTGTCTCTGGGTACTTGACTCAAATTCATAGATGACCTGAAGGAAGTCCTCATACTTGCCAGGGATATGTTGTAGGGCTTCTCGTACCTACACGGGAAGACGTTCAATCATCAACACCCTTTATTTAGACCACAACAAGCAATAAGGGTACAAGGGAAGGGGGGGTTATGGTTAGAGAGTTCCAAGAATTACCCATCACAGGTTGCCCCTCCAATAGGTCTTAACATCTGGCTGTTAATATAAGACATAGAGCAGTAGCAAGGTAAAGATCTTTCTCTGGGAGTGAGCAACTGAAAAACCATGTTCTAAGGTCCACAGCTCTACCCACAAAACCAGGTAATGCTTTTCTCTAGGTCACAACCCTCACTGATTGCAGCCCCATAATAAAATAAATAAAACTCGTTTGTACATGTATTTCAGCATGGGTGTAATCTGAGAGTAAATAATACGTAAGTTAGGAATGTCAGTAAAATATTAGCTATGACTATTATTGCCAGTACTCTGCTTTCCGGGTGGATAAAGGAGCCACGTGGTTACCAACAGAAGGACAGTTCTCAGGACACTACCAGGAAGAGGCTGGTTTATGTCTTTTTTTTTTTTGAGACAGGGTCTCATTCTGTTGCCCAGGCTGGAGTGCAGTGGTACAATCATGATTCACTGCAGCCTCAACCACATCCTCCCAACTCAGCCTCCCAAGTGGTCCCTGTTGGGACCATAGGCATGTACCACCATGCTTAGCTCATTTTTAAAATTTTTGTAGAAATGGGGGTCTCCTATGTTGCTCAGGCTTGTCTTTAACTCCTAGACTCAAGGGATCCTCCTACCTCAGCCTCCCGAAGTGTTGGGATTACATGCATGGGCCACCATGCCCAGGCTGGTTCATGCCTTAAGAACAATGTACTTCCCCGAAATCCACTCGCTGGACAGTATACTCACTATCTTTCTTCTCAAGCCAAAGGTTCTATAAAGGTCCTTATCAACCCACGCAGTTAAAGTCACAACCTCCCACTGATGATGGTGGTATCATCTTTCTGCCAGTCTCTAGGCAACAGAAGGATGATACAGGGTACTAACAATAAACATGCTATGATTAAACTCTGTCTCCCTGTGGTTCTATCACAGAGATCTTTTGCCAGAAAAGCTGAGAGAGAGGAATATGAAGCCTGCTGTAAAGCCTGAGAGAAACAGATTTCATTTTTAAAAACACCTCCCTTGAAGGAGACACAGCCACATTCATAGAGACTGGCAGAGAGACTGGCAGTAACAGGAAGCAGAATTTGCCTACCCTGGTCAGATAAGCTTGGGCAAAGGCCAAGTCCTTCTGCTCCCTGAGTGGATCTCGCTCGAGAATGTCCTCATCATACAGCAACAGCAGCTTGGAGGTGTCCTTGCTGGCCCGAGCCCGACTTCCCCCGCTTGTTGCGAGCTCGATGATTGCTCCGGCCCTTTCCAGCAGCTTTGATGTTCTCTCCTTTGTAGCACACACGAAAAAGATTGTTTCTCTGTCCCCGAAACCCATGTTCTTCCCACTCCACCACATTTACCACCCCAGCCAAATCCTATTCGATATTATGGAGGAATTCAAGGAAAAAGTTGCTGAAAAATGGTATGAGAAGTAAGTCTGTCAAGTCAGCTATACGCAGAGTCTGTAGTGTAACTGCCTTAATTGGGATGACATTAAGATAATCAGCTACTTCATATTGAGAAAGGAAGTCTAAAGAGCAAGTGTGGCTTCTGTGGAGCTCTTGAGAGACTATGTGTTGATGAGGAACAAGCAGCGCTTTCTGAAGTAAACATAGCTCTTAGCCCCACACGACAGAGGAGGTAAGAACCAACATAAGAAAGTGAACAGCCGGGTGCGGTGGCTCACGCCCCCAATCCCAGCACTTTGGGAGGCCAAGGTGGGCGGATCACAAGGTTAGGAGTTTCAGACCAGCCTGACCAACATGGTGAAACACCAGCCTGACTAATATGGTGAAACCCCATCTCTACTACAAATACAAAAATTAGCTGGGCATGGTGGCACACGCCTGTAATCCCAGCTACTCAGGAGGCTGAGGCAGGAGAATCACTTGAACCTGGGAGGCAGAGGGTGCAGTGAGCCGAGATTATGCCACTGCACTCCAGCCAGGGTGACAAGAGCAAGACTTTGCCTCAAAAAAAAAAAAAAAAAAAAAAAAAGTTTTGGGGGAAGGAGGTTGCAGAAGAGATCCAGAGGGTTTCCTCTGGAAATCCTCCACCTGGTTTATAAACTACCCACTCTGCACGCTGTCCTCTAGACAATGAAGTTAAGTGAGAATGGTCCTTCAGTAGAGGCTTGCCTCACTCACCTGGTAGGGTTCTGCTGGTCTCCACTTCTGGAGCAGTCTCAGGTGACGCAGAAGTAGAAGGAGGCTTCTCAGCAGAGTCTCCAACTGCTTCATCAGTCATTTCATCCTCTTTCTGCAGGCTTTCCATTCCTTCTGCTTCTTCTTCCTCCTCTTCTTCTGGCTCAGAGTTCTCCTCTTGAGAATTCTCTTCTTCGGACTCAACCTCCTGACTCATGCGCCTTTCAGATGCCAGCCAAGTCAGTTTCTCCATTGTTTCCTGTAAAATCCTCCAAAGAGTACTTATAATGGCTCCTAGCGGCTCACAAAATGCTGAACAGCACAAAGCTGTATCAGGGTAATCTGAAGTTAAATGGGGAGCCCACCACAGCTGTCGGAGCAAAATTTCCTGAGTTATGAAATCCCAGCGACAGGCCAGGTGCAGTGGCTCACGCCTGTAATCCTGGCACTTTGAGAGGCCGAGCTGGGCAGATCACTTGAAGCCAGGAGTTCAAGACCAGCCAGGCCAACATGATGAAACCATCTCTACTACAAATACAAAAATTAGTTGGGCATGGTGGCACATGCCTGTAATCCCAACTACTTGGGAGGCTAAGGCATGAGAATTACTTGAACCCGGGAGGTGGAGGTTGCAGTGAGCTGAAATCATGCCACTGGAGTCCAATCTGGGAGACAGAATGAGATGCCATCCCAAAAAAAAAAAAAAAAAGAAGTCCTAGTGATAGCTCACATCGGTTCTGACTGACAGCAGGAGAGGAGAAGATGCCTTTTAGAAGCTTCTCTCCACTGAAGAGTTTTCCTTTGCCTTAGCCCGTATTTACTTACTTTTTTTTTTTTTTTTTTTGAGATGAAGTTTCTCTCTTGTTACCCAGACTGAAGTGCAATGGCACGATCTCAGCTCACCACAACCTCTGTGTCCTGGGTTCAAGTAATTCTCCTGCCTCAGCCTCCCGAGTAGCTGGGATTACAGGCATGTGTGACCACGTCTGACTAATTTCATATTTTTAGTAAGGATGGGGTTTCTCCATGTTGATCACGCTGCTCCGGAACTCCTGACCTCAGGTGATCCATCTAAGTGCTGGGATTATAGGCGTGAGCCACCGCACCCAGCTATTTACTATTTTTAAGGCATTTAAAGTATGGTCAGGTGACCAATTTAATGTGTAAATGAGTTTAATATAAAGTAAAATTTCATCCTTTCCCTCTCATTTCACCTCAACCCCACAATCATGTCCCATAATGCATTACAAAATCAAATGCAAATGATTTTAGGACTATCTATACTGCGGCAAGCAAGCAGGTGGCTTATCAATAAATTAAACATATTACTGAGTCCACAAATTACTTGAGAATATTCTCCAGCTCTCACCTGGAGTTCTGGGACAGAGAGCACAGATTCCTCAAGAAGCTGATGACATTTCATCTTCCTCATCTTGGGTGAGGTCATCAAAGTCCTCTTCTTCCTCTTCCTCTGGCCCATTCTTCTCTCCTCCAATTTCTGGCCCAACTGGGGTCCCCACTGACTGACCATCAACACTGGATGAGTCTCCGGCTTCGCTGGGGGGGCTACTAAGCATCACTTCAGGATCCATCGAGGAAGAAGCATTCTTTGATGATCCTTTGCTCACATCTGTCCCTGAGATTCCTTCATCAGGGGGCTCTTGAGAAGATAAAGGGGTTTTAGTTGGCTGACTCCTCTCCTCCTCCTTCTGTAAGACTGTCTGTTTATTTACTTCTCTAGCACTGCTCAACTCCTCATTTGGGGTGCCAGTGTCTAATTCCACAGCATGTTCCTCTTTAATGTCATCGCAAATGTCATGCTCAGGGGGATCCACTGATTTTTTCTCCAGCATCTTCGGGTTCCATCTTGACAATTTTCTCTAAATCCCCAGGGGTAGAGTTGTTTAGAGACTCCTGGATGCCCTGAGGCAATGGCTCCAGAGCTTTCCTTCCCTCCTCTGTTTTCACAATAGTCCAGCGATAGGCACTGTTCTCTGACAATCCTTCCTGACACTCTGTATCTGCTGGTGAAGGCCCTGGGCTATGTTCCACTTTGGGGAAAACAGTAGCACCAAGAGGAGATACTTCCTGGGGCTCTAATTTGGGTTCTAGGCCCTGAAAGGCATTTTTACCATCAGCCACAGCACAAGGAATGTCCACATTCACTTGGGCCTTATCTTCAGAGGTGGATGGTATAGGAAGATTCACAGAATTGCCAGAAACAATTAAGGGTGAGACAGAGGAGGCCACAAGTGACTGGTTCAATGGACAGGGGAAGGGAGTAGGGTTAACCAAGAGGGTGGTGATAGGAATAGTCTGGGGACTCTGGGCCACAGCTGCGTTGACAGGCTGGGATCATGTTACAGCCACTGCCAAGGCTCACAATCTTCACAGTGGTAGCAGGAACAGTGAAGATAACAGGTGCAGGATGGATAACAGGGGCAGGTTTCATACAGGGAGAGGTCTTGGCTCCCCTTCTTTTTGAGGGTCTCCGTCTCACGTATGGCTTTCGAAACTTAGAGGGGCAAGGGGAGGGCAGCATTACCTTGGGTACAGGGGCAGAAGAGAGCCAAGTCTGGGGCTCAGACAGAGGGAAGCTGGTCCTGGCCTCAGGGGGCTTAGCGGGCAGTGCTGCAGGAGACTCAAAACCATCAGCTCCACTCACCCCCAGTGGAGGGATGCCTGGAGACCGTCTGTAAGACAGTGGCTGGCTGGATCACGTGAGGAATCCGGACCACCACGTTGCTTGGAGGGGCTTCTGAATGAGTTGATCGGGCTGGTGTTTTCCCAGGGTTGAAGCTAGGCTGGAGAGAGGGGCTGGGTTGGATAAGGAGGGGCTTCAGGACTGATGAACGCTTCTATCCCCAAGCTCTCCTGGGGAAACGGTTGGCAACTGGCTTCAGTTTCAGGACTACACCCTTAGGCAATAGCAGTGGGTACCGAGTTTCACTCCCCAACTCCGAGTTGTCTTTCTCTAGGCCTCCATCTGAGCTGATCTCCGTGGTTCCAGTCACATTTCCTACCTCTCTAGCACCATCAGCCATGTGCCGTAGTTCTTCCTGGATGGACGGCAGACTGGCCTATTGGAAACAAGAACACTCTGATCCAGCACATGTCAGAATTTGGGAAAAAGAGGCTTGGCCCAGTGGCTCACGCCTGTAATTCCAGCACTTTGGGAGGCTGAAGTGGGCACATCACATGAGGTCAGGAGTTTAGGACCAGCTTGGCCAACATGGTGAAACTCTATCTTTACTAAAAGTATAAAATTATCCAGGTGTGGTGGCACTCCTATGTTCCCAGCTACTAGGGAGGTGGAGTCAGGAGAATCACTTGAACCTGGGAGGCAGAGGTTGCGGTGAGCCAAGATTGTACCACAGCAAGACTCTGTCTCAAAAATGAACAAACAAAAAAGAATTTGGGAAAAGAAATAGGGCTTTCTAGATTTTAGGGACCTTAGACAGTCTCAGGGTATCTTTCCAAGAAGGGTCTCTCTGCACATCAAATTTCTACAAAGACCACATTCTAATTATATGCCTTAAAACGTCTGTGAATGTCCTTAGCGAATTTATTATTTACCTATTATTTTGAAAAAGTTGTTGAATCACCCAGAGAAGGGCAGAAAAGGGAAGAAAGGTGAATGAGAAAGATTTCTGAAGTCCTAGTTCTACAATGAAAGCATCAGAAGATTAAAGAAACCCTTGATATTCTGTCAGAATTTTCAGTGACCTTTTCCCCTGCCACAGACTTTGAGGAAGAAGGTTGTACCTTTAACCAGAATGGGAGCCGGTGTCTTCTCTCTCTATAGGTGGCTTCCACTGATGTGGCTGGATCTCTTCACAGCATTTTACGAAGACTGGCAGCTGTTTGGTCTTCTTATAAAACTTAACATGAAAACAAAAAGTGCATGAGTTACATTCTTTCCAGAAACACTGCCCTCTGTCAGGCTAGTGAATGGGGTGGGTGGTGGGTCGAGAAATACACCCCCCACCCCCCTACAAACACTTAGGCGTTCAGTCAGGGTGGTAGGAGAAATTGTAAAATGGACACAAACCTTCTTGGAAGGCCAGAAGGTTTTTGCAAAAGCCTCAGGAAGGAATGAGCCGAAGGTGGCGGTTCCTACTCAGAGGCAATTAGACAGCAATAGGTACAAAGGAATGTGGGGGGAGTTTATCTAAACAGCTTGTTTACATATGTGGTCCTAAGACTAACCGTTGAACATCCATGGCCACATGACTGCTCTCTACTGGGGGGGTCGGCAATGTAATTACCCACAAATGGTGTTTGCTTTAGGCTTCGGAACCTGACCTTTAATGATTCCTAGGACTGCTCTCTCTGGGGAAGGCAACCATGTTAATTATCCACAAAAGTGTTGACTCAAAGCCTCTGTCATTAAATCTATAGTGAATAAATGCCCGGAGTGCCAGCTGGTCAGGGCCACAGCTGCTAACTCTTTACCAGGCCCTTCTCAGTGTCTATGAGTGGCCTGGCCCACTCTTTCACTGGATATTTGTGTCTGAGTGTATTTGTTTATCTGTCGGGTCAGGGTTGCCGGTTGGACCCAACAGTTGGTGCCCCAGGCATGAGGAATGCTGCAACACGGATCGCGACAAAACCCTCGAAAATGAAAGTGAAGAAGACTGCGCAGTCAGTAAGTCAGCAAGTCGATAAGTCAGTAAGTCACTGGTGCCTGTTGGGATCTCTAAGTTCGAGGGAATTGTTCAGGCTAGGGTTTCATCATGGAACAACAGTTATCCACACAACAGAAGCAGTATATAAAAGTATTGAAACAGCTGCTTAAAGCCAGCAGAGTCTCAGTTTCACAGGTTCAATTAGGGGACCTGATGCAAACTGCTGTCTTCCATAACCCATGGCTCCCAGCAGAAGGCACGCTAGATGTAGAGCTCTGGAAACAAGTGGGGGAGAAATCTTAAACAGCATCATGTGCAAGGGCAACAGGTCCTAGTAACCTCTGTAACGTTATGGGCTTTAGTTAGGGCAGCTCTGGCCCCGTTATACAAAGACGAGCCTAAAAAGGGGAGGGAGGAGGATCGTCACCTACCTTACCACCTCCTTATCCCTCAGTGCCGTTACCACCAGGCCAAGATAACAGTGGAAAGGGAGATTTGCCTGAGCCTCCTCCTCCAATAAATCGGAAAAAAGGGATACACTACAGCTATGGGACCTTGTTTTGTACATAAACCTATTTCTTTCTTTCTGTTTTTTTTTTTTTTTTGAGACAGAGTCTCAACTCTTGCCCAGGTTGGAGTGCAGTGGCACGATCTCGGCTCACTGCAACCTCCGCCTCCCGGGTTTAAGCAATTCTCCGCCTCAGCCTCCCGAGTAGCTAGGATTACAGGCGCATGCCATTGCACCTGGCTGATTCTTTGTACTTTTAGTAGAGACGAGGTTTCACCATCTTGGTCAGGCTGGTCTTGAACTCCTGACCTTGTGATCCACCCACCTTGGCCTCCCGAAGTGCTGGGATTACAGGTGTGAGCCACCACACCCAGCATGAACCCATTTCTTTTAACGCTTATAAAAAGCTAAGAAAAAGCATTAAAGAAAACAGAGCTGTTAGTCCATTTATGAAAGGAATGATTGAAGCCTTGGCAGACAACTTCTGTATGACCCCATGGGACTGGTCAATGCTAGCTAAAACAACTTTGGAGCCCACCGAGTACCTCCTCTGGAGGGCAGAGATGTGATGAGTTGTGCAAACAGAAAGCTGACCAGAATCAATTGGCTGGGCAAGACGTAACAGCTACTACGCCGATGCACAACAACAACAACTAAATTTTCATCCCCAGGCCTACGCACAAGTGTCTCTGTGCACTCTCAGGGCTTGGGACCAAATTCCCAAAAGTGGATTTCAACAGGAATCTTTTATAAATGTTCAACAAGGGACTCAGGAGCCATTTGTTGAGTTTATCAATCAGTTAACCCAGCCAATTAAGAGACAAATTAGTGACACTCAGGCCGCTAATATCTTTTTTTTTTTTTTTTTTTTAAGACGGAGTCTCACTGTCATCCAGGCTGTACAGTGGCGTAATCTTGGCTCACTGCAACCTCCACCTCCTGAGTTCAAGCAATTCTCCTGCCTCAGCCTCCTGAGTATCTGGGATTACAGGTATGTGCCACCATGCCTGGCTAATTTATTTTTATTTTTTTATTTTTAGTACAGATGGGGTTTCGCCATGTTGGCCAGGCTGGTCTTGAACTCCTGACCTCAGGTGATCACCCACCTTGGCCTCCCAAAGTTCTGGGATTACAGGAGTGAGTCACCATGCCTGGCCTGCTGATATCTCATTGTTGCAACTGGCTTATGAAAACACTAATGTGGACTGCCAGCAAGCAATGCAGGCAATCAGAGGAAAGGCAGCCACAGTCGGGGAACTGATACAACCATGCCAGCTGGTGGGAACTGAGACACACAAGCCAGAATATTGGCTATGGCATTAAGGCCTCCTAAAATGAAAAGGGAGAGAAACCCTAATTGTTTTCTATGTGGAGAGCCAGGTCATATGAAAAGGGAATGACCCAGTAATAGAGACCAAGGTAACTCAGGAAAAAAAAAACCCTTATAGGTCCCCGATGTAAAAAAGGGGAAACACTGGGCAAATCAATGCAAGTCTAAATTTGATAAAAATGGCAACCATAGGTAATCAGACAGGAAACTTCATGAGGGGTTGGCCCCAGGCCCTACTCCCAACTGGGGCAATGTCAGTGGCTCTCCTTGGACAGACGGATAGCCCACAGTTCCCTCTCTCAGAGCAGCCACCACTGGGAGCACAGGACTGGACTTACTCTGCCCCAACGAATTAGTGCTAAAAGAAGGAGACGACCCCAAAAGGGTTGCAACAGGGATCTGGGGCCCACCGCCTCCGGGAACAGTAGGATTAGTCCTAGTGCGATCAAGGATATCTAGTGAAGGAATTAATGTGCTCACCAGGATAACTGATAGTGATTATCAAGGTGAAATATTAGTAATGATGGAATCTAAAGGTCTGCATATTCTTCCCCCTGGAACAAAGATAGCGCAGTTACTTCTTTTACCACACTGGGTCCCCAATGCCCATGGAAAGGAAAGGGAAAAGGAAAGTTTTGGAAGTATAGGAGCCACAGGAGTATATTAGAACCAATTAATCACTGATAAGAGACCCATGACTGCCTTAAAAATTGGAAATTTTTACTGGCTTATTGGACACAAGGGCAGATATTTCAATCATTAGTGATCAAAACTGGCCTTGGGTCACTCAGAAACAAAAAACTGTTGGCATCAGGGAAGTGCACACAGCTAAGCAGAACACGTGCCCCTAAAATGCTATGATTCAGAAGGAAGAAAGGCAGTTATACAACCTCTAATCGTGTCTATCCCTGTTAATCTTTGGGGATGGGACCTGTTAGCCCAATGGGGGTCACTCTGTAGACCCCTTTCTAATAATAGCCACTGTTATTATCTCTCCCCTACCCCTGACATAGCTCTCTCAGGATCCTATCTAGATAGAACAGTGGCCTCTGATGGGAGAGAAATTACAGCAGGCCCATGAATTAGTTGAGGAGCAATTAAAAGCCAGCCATATAGAACCATCTAACAGGCCTTAGAATTCGCCTGTTTTCGTCATTCCCAAAAAGTCTGGCAAATGGAGACTTTTGCATGACTTAAGGGCTATTAATGCTAATCTGCAACCTATGAGGCCTCCCTTCCCCGCAGTGATTCCTCAAGATTGGCCTATAATTGTTATAGACTTAAAAGACTGTTTTTATACTATTCCACTTGCAGAACAGGACAGAGAAAAATTTGCATTTACAATACCAGCTATCAATAATGAAAGGACAGCTTGCTGATTTCTTTGGAAAGTGCTTCCTCAAGGAGTGCTAAATAGTCCCACCATGTGTCAGTATCATGTAAATCAGGCTTTACTCACCAGTAAAAAAGAATTTCCTAATTGCAAGACTATTCATTTTATGGATGATATATTACTGGCAGTTACAACAGAGCCAGTACATTTAAGTTTATATGCCTCTGTCATAAAGAATACACAGTTAAGAGGGTTAATCATAGCACCTGAAAAAGTACAGATGTCTTCTCCTTGGAAATATCTTGGGTACATACTAACTTCTTGGTCAGTAAGACCTCAAAAGTTTAAATTAAATGCTAGCAACTTACACACCTTAAATGATTATCAGAAATTGCTAGGCAATATTAACTGGCTTTGCCCTACTTTGGGCCTTACAACTCGTAAGTTGTGAAACCTGTTTTCTATCTTAAAAGGCAATGCAAACTTGGATTCTCCCAGGTATTTAATGTCTGCAGCAAAAGGGAAATTGAGGAAATGGAACAAGCTGTTTCTCACAAGCAACTAGATCGCATAGACCAGCACTATTCAGTTCAGTTGTTTGTTTTTTCCACTAAACACTTCCCTACACGGTTAACAGGACAGATGACCCCCAGGGCTACACTTTCTAGAATGGGTTTTTTGCTCACATAGCAAGGATAAAACACTATCTCCCTACATCCAGCTGTATCTCCCTATATCCACTAAAGTCATCTATTTGGGCCACAGACGATGCAATCAGTTGCTAGGATATGACACTGATAACATCAGGATTCCTTTAAGTAAAAAGCAATTCGAAGCAGTATTGCCATTATCTATGGACAATAGCACTCTCTTGATTACAGAAGACATATAGAGCACGTCCTTTCTGGTGACAATATTCTTCAGGTCTATCTCGTACTTCTGTGGTTTTGCCTACAAAAATAATTCATTCCCCCCATACCTAACACTTTAACACTGTTTACTGACAGATCTGATAAACATGGAAAAGTGGCTGTTTGGTGGAGACCACCTAATTCCTTCACTCGATCTGGATTTACTAGCACTCAGAGAGCTGACACTGGATCTCTGACATTGGCCTTGGAAACTTTTTCCACTCAGCCCATCAATACTGTTAGTGACTGCTTGCTCTGTTTATATAGAACCTTGAGACAGTCCTAATAAAGTACTCTAGAGCCCACCCTGTGTGCACTTTTTCTTCGACTTCAGCAATTGCTAGATCAACGCACACATCCTAGTTTTATCACACATATTCGAGCCCACAGCTCACTGCCTGGCCCACTGGCTATGGCAATGACCGAGCAGACCTACAAGTTATAACACCACTGCTTGACGAAGCCATGCAATCGCATCAATTTTTCCACCAAAATTGGAGAAACTTAACTAAACAATTTCAACTTACCTAAAGACTAGCCAAACAAATTATCCTGCAATGCCCAGATTGTCAGCTCACAGACATGTCCCCTCCTCCTTCAACACATGTTAACCCTAGAGGACTAGAACCTAATCAGTGATGGCAAACAGATGCTACACACTAAGATATGTTCATGTATCCGTTTGTAACAATACTCATCTAATTAGTGCACACGCTCTTCCTGGAGGGTCTATTCCACCTCATTAAACATCTTCTCTTAACTTTTGTGTTTATGGGGTATCCCACAAAAAATTGAAACTGATAATGGTCCAAGCTTATGCCAGCTTACAATTTTAACAGTTTTGCCACACGTGGAACATCCAACATTCCACAGCCATCCCATATAACCCCCAAGGACAGGCCATAGTAGAATGTGCCCACTCTACCCTTAAAAATATGCTCAGAAAACAAAAAAGGGGGAGTATGAGTAAGGACCCTGTGACACTACTAGCACAAGCCTTATTTACCCTTAATTTTAAAAACTTAGATGACAAATTTCAGTTATAGAAAAGCACTTTGCTATAACCTCTCAAAGACATAAAACCTGCAGTTTTGTGGAAAGATGTAAATAGTAACGAATGGTGTGGTCCAAATGATTTGTGGGCCCCGGACCTCATCTAGGGGCTGAAGAGGACAACGCAGGAGGCTAAATGAATCCTGTTCCAGACACAGACACTACTCACTCCAGATAATCTGTGCCTTGCTATGCTCTCTGTTGTACACTGCAACTCGCGTAGGGTATTGATCCTTTTTATGCTCTTGCTTTGTCTACGACCTGTACCTGCTACACTCTATTGGGCTGATATCTTATATCCACCTTTCTTTAGCCCTGTCACCCGGGAAGACACCCCCTTCTCAGCCTCTAATACCATAACTGCTTGGCTGGGAAAGACAGATTTACCCCCCTGTGGGATCCCTCATTAATGGCACACATTGGACTAAGGTGCCAGGTAACACTACATATCACTCCACTATCTTCCCACTGTGTGTAAGTTATAAAAATTCTAACCCTTACTGTCTACCTGCCCAAACACAATTATGGCTACATTGTGGTAAAGGAAATGTCTTAGCAGTCTTAGTTGCAGGTAGCCTCAAACCGGGCAATGCAATCAATGCCACTTTCCCAAACATTCCTTCCTGTGCTAAAGAACAAAGCTGGAAAAGTAATTAATTCCACTTTAACTGGGAGGTCTATCATGGGGAATAGACCCGTAGCCTCCAGTTAGGCAATTATAATATCTTAGACTGGAGCCCCCACAGCCATTTGCAGGGCGATCATACTAATGTTCTCGTCTATTGTGACATCAATGACAGTTTCGTAGCCACATCCCATTCCCCTATAATTTGGGCCAATAGGGGGATGGGATATCTCAGACCCCAAGCAGGTCCATGCCACCCCAAGACACTCTATGGTGCCTGGGACATCTTAGCACCCCCTTTAACACCTGGCATGGGACATATCATAATTCCAGTCACAATTATTCTTTGACTTTTTTCATAATCACACTGATCAGTGCCTGATTTGCACTACCCATCCATATGTTTTCCTTATGGGAACCGGTATTTCTGTTATACCCCAAAACTCCATGTTTGTGACCTGAGTGCAGGGACAGGCTTGGCTTACCTCTTGTATCCTCTAATTACAATATATCTAATTTAAATGTTACTAGTGTCATGGTATTGAGGAGACAATCTGAGGCTTTCCTACCAGTCAATTTAACACATAATTGGCAAGGTTCCTCTGCCCTTGCCACCTTAGAATGTGTCCTGTCCCACGTCAGAAACAAAAGATTCATAGTTAGACTTATAGCCTTTATAGTCTCAGCCATAGTCATCCTAGCAACTGCTAGCGTTGCTATAGCATCTATTACTGAATCAGTGTCAATAGCTACTTTTGTAGATAATTTGGCCAGAAATGTGTCTAATGAGCTTCTCTTACAGCAGGGTATAGATCAAAAGATTCTTGCAGGTCTGCAAGCACTCGAAGCTGCTCTGGAATAGTAGGGGAATGACAAGATGCACTGGCATTCTGACAGCAGATAAACTGTGACTGGGATCATAAGCATATCTGTGTTACCTCTCTACCAGTCAATACATAGTTGGGAAAAGGTCAAACAACTTCTCTGGAAGAACCTTTTTTTTTTTCCAGGATCTCCTGTTTCCAGGATCTGGGGAATTTTCAATGATAATTTAATAGCAGATATAAAGCAACTTAAAACTAAAATTCTAGAATTCCTAAATGCTATAGATCTACATGCCTAACAAACAGCCATATGGAAGGGTATGTGAGAACATCTCTCCTGGACTGACCCCTGCCTCCTTGATTAGAAAAGAATGTTACTGATTATACTCATATTTGTCTTACGTTACATACTAATTCTAGGATGCAAAGCTGAAATATGAGCAGTGACCACCATGCCTGACAGACCTGCTGCTGCATGCATTTGTGCTCTTCAATCAACAAAACCTGATGCAGAAAACAGAAAAGGGGGAGAAGTAGGGGTTCACTCAGGGTGGTGGAAAAAATTGTAAAATAGACACAAACCTTGGAAGACCAGGATTTTACAAAAGCCTTAGGAAAGAATGAGCCTAAGGTAATGGTTCTTACCCAGAGGCGATTAGGCAGGAGTAGGGAATGTGGGGGGAGTTTATCTAAAGAGCCTGTTTACTCATGTGTTCCTAAGACTGACCTTTGAACATCCATGGGCACATGACTGGTCTCTACTTGGCCCAGGGGCTGGGGGCCGGTGGGGGTGGTGGGGTGTGGCAATGTAATTACCCACAAATGGTGTTTTGCTTTAGGCCTCGGAACCTGACCTTTAATGATTCCTAGGACTATTCTCTCCAGAGAAGGCAACCATGTTAATTATCCACAAATATGCTCACTCAAAGCCTCTGTCATTAAATCTGTACTGAATAAATGCCCGGAGTGCCAGCTGGTCAGGGCCACGGCTGCTAACTCTTTACTGGGCTCTTTTCTGTGTCTGCGAGTGGCCTGGCCACCTAGCCTGCTCTTTCACTGGATAATGAGTGCATTTGTTCATCTGTCGCTGGGTCAGGGTCTGCCAGTAGGACCCAAGACACACACACACACAACCACATACAAAAACATCAATGTACACACATATATAAATAGCATATGCTGAATACTTGTACATTTCAAATTAAACTAATCTCTATTTAAAGATTTTACAATTATTCAATATTTTCTAACTGATGATCTCCATTCTGGCTGCTGGGAAGGGGAGAGTTTAGGTCATAGAGAGAAAAGGAAGGAGACGGTCAGAGCAATCTTACGTAAGATTTGATCCTGCTCAACAGCTGCAAAGATAGTGTCATAATCTATACCTTGGACACATCAAAGCTTCCTTTAAAGGAAATGATGGTGTGAAGGGCATTAGAAGGGGGGAAAAAAAATAAACAAGCTAAACTGAGAAAATTCAGTTTTAAGAGTAAATGAAGGCTGGGTGTGGTGGCTCACATCTATAACCCCAGCACTTTCAGAGGTGGGCAGATCACCTGAGGTCAAGAATTCGAGACCAGCCTGGTCAACATGGTGAAACTCCATCTCTACAAAAATACAAAAATTAGCTGAGCATGGTTGCACACGCCTGTATTCCCAGCTCCTCAGGAGGCTGAGGCAGGAGAATAGCTTCAACCCAGGAGCTGACAGTTGCAGTGAGCAGAGATCAGAGATTGTGCCACTGCACTCCAGCCTGAGCGACAGAGTGAGACTCCATCTCAAAAAAAAAAAAAAAAAAAAAAAGAGCAAATGAAGATGAGAACCAAACTAAAACCACTAACACAGGCACAGTGGCTCACGCCTGTAATCCCAGCACTTTGGGAGGCCAAGGCGGGTAGATCATGAGGTCAGGAGATGCATCCTGGCCAACATGGTGAAACCCAGTCTCTACTAAAATACAAAAAATTAGCCAGGCGTGGTGGCACATGCCTGTAGTCCCAGCTACTGGGGAGGCTGAGGCATAGGAATCACTTGAACATGGGAGACGGAGGTTGCAGTGAGCCAAGATGGCACCACTGCACCCCAGTCTGGCAACAGAGCAAGATTCCGTCTCAAAAACAAAAAAAAAAAACACAAAAAATACCACAGACAATAAGCATCTGCTCTTCCAACATATACAGAATGTTTTCTATGTCCTAGGCACTCTGCTAAAAGCTAAGCACACATATAAGAGAAGCAATTCCTGTTCTCAAGGAACTTACAGACTAGTGGGAGAGAGCCAAGCAGATCAATACTGATATCCTACATTTTAAAAAGTACAAAGAAAGTCAGGCACAGTGGCTCACACCTGTAATCCCAGCACTCTGGGAGCCCAAGGCGGGCGGATCACTTGAGGCCAGGAGTTCGAGATCACCCTGGGCAACATGGTGAAACCCCATCTCTACTAAAAATAGAAAAAATGGCCGGGTATGGTGCCACTCACTTGTAATCCCAGCTACTAGGGAGGCTGAGGCACAAAAATCACTTGAACCTGGAGGTGGAGGTTCAGTGAGCCTGGATCACTCCCCTGCACTCCAGCCTGGGCAACAGAGGAGTATGTGTCTCAAAGATAAAGAAACAAACAGAAAGTACAAAGATGTGCACAGCAAATGACACACAACTCAACCTTGAAGAAAAAAGATTTTCCTGCAGCAGCATACGGTTTATCAAGTGCCTTAGCACCACTGATGAAACTAGACAAATGCTAAGGCATATTATCATGAATTTTCAAAACACTGGAGCCAAAGGAAAAATCCTACATGCTGTCAGAGGTTGGGAAAGACAGGAGTTACACGAAGATTCGAGAGTTAAATGGGGCCATGGCTCACGCCTATAATCACAGCACTTTGGGAGGCTAAGGTGGAGGAATTAATTGAGCCCAGGAGTTCCAAGACCAGCCTGGACAAAAAGTGAGACCCGTCCTCAATTTTTAACAATTTAGAAACAAAATTTTTAAAAATGTTATAGTGGAATGTGTTCCACTAAAGGAAGTAAAATAAAAACAAAGATGTGGAATTCAGGAAATAAGATCCAACATAGTAAGAGGCAAAAAGAATTCCCAGGATGATGGTGAAGAAAAAGCCCAAGAAGACATCAGTACAGCAAGCTAGGAGAGTAACACACTTAGAGTGGAATAGCATCAGAGGGCTCAGGGAGCAATTTCTTCAAGATGAAAATACGGAATATCTAGAAGGCCTGACACACTGAAAGGTGATTAAGAAAATTTAAGTAACCTTTACTGTTGATCTGGGAATAATTGCATAATAAAATCAAGTCCAGCCCCATCCCCCTAAAAATGCAATTATTTACTCCAAGAAAAAAAAAAAGTTCAGCAGGAAAGGCAAGGTATCACAATAACATAGCTCAGCTGTGAAGAGCATCTACACAGTCCTTAAAATCTTACAGTGTCAACTCTGAATACAACCTCACCAAAACTGTGACATAATTACTAGCGAGCAGATTGAAGAGCAGAAAATGTGGATATTTGAGGTGGAAGTGAGGAAACAGGTAAATCCTCAGCCTTCCTGATTTATAGTTAATAAATAAGACCTAAATCCAATACACCAGAAGTGGAAATTAGAGGCTGAGACAAGAGGACTGACTAAGGCCAAAAATTTGAGACCAGTCTGAGCAACACAAGGATACCCCATTTCTAAAAAAAAATTTTTGTTAATAGCCAAGCATGGTGGCTCATGCATATAATCCCAGCTTCTTGGGAGGCTGAGGTGAGAGGAATGCTTGAGCCCAGGAGTTTGAGGCTGCACTGAGATATGACTGTACCACTGTACTCCAGCCTGGGTAGCAGAGTAAGACCCCATCTGAAGAAAAAAAAAAAACAAAAAAACAGGCCGGGCATGGCACTTTGGGAGGCCAAGGTGGGTGGATCACATGAGGTCAGGAGTTCAAGACCAGCCTGAGCAACATGGTGAAACTGTTTCTACTAATAACACAAAAATTAGCCAGGCATGGTGGCACACGCCTGTAATCCCAGTTACTCAGGAGGGTGAGGCAGGAGACTCCCTTGAACCCAGAAGGCAGAGGTTGCAGTGAGCCGAGATTGCACCACCGCACTCCAGTCTGGGTGACAGAGTGACACTCTGTCTCAAAAAAAAAAAAAAAAAAAAAAAAAAAGGAAGAAAAAAACAAAACAAAACAAAAGGCTGGGCATAGTGGCTCATGCCTATAATCCCAACACTTTGGGAGGCCAGGCTAAGGTAAGAGGACTGTCAGAGGTCAGAACTTCGCCAGTCTGGGCAACAAAGTGACACCGCATCTCCAAACAAAATAAAATAATTAGCTAGGCTTGGTGGCAAGCATCTGTAGTCCAAGGTATGCGGAAAGCTGAAGTGGAAGGATCACTGGAACCTAGGAGTTTGACGCTGCAGTGACCTATGATTTTGCCAATGCACTCCAGACAGGACGACAGAGTGAGAACCTGTCTCTAAAAACACAACATAAATAAATATCCAAATAAAAAAGAAGAAACTGGGCGCGGTGGTTCACACCTATAATCCTAGCACTTTGAGAGGCCAAGGCGAGTGGATCACTTGAGGTCAGAAGTTCAAGACCAGCCTGGCCAACATGGTGAAACCCCGTCTCTACTAAAAATACAAAAATTAGCCAGGCGTGGTGGTGCACACCTGTAATTCAAGCTACTCAGGAGGCTGAGGCAGGAGAATCATGTGAACCTGGGAGGCGAAGATTGCAGTGAGCCAAGATCGCACCATTGTACTCCAGCCTTGGTGACAGAGCAAGAGTCTGTCTGACAAAAGAAAAAAAAAAGCACATAAGTGGAATATTGTATACCATTTCTAGAAAGTCCAAGACAGAGAATATATTACAGGGAAATATGGATTTGTGAAATCTTTTAAGAGGATGAGGATACTCTAGAGAAACAAAATGAATCTAGTGTATAAGTGGGAGAAATTAGCTTTAGATAAAAGAAGGTCCCTCTCTTCTTTGACAATAACAAGAGGAGAAAACAATGAGTACATATTAGTGAGGTGCCTCAACGGCGCATGAAGGAAACACTCACTTTAATGATGTTATCAGGAGCTCTGTTCATGTTGAGGTTCTTGATTCTCACTGTCAGTTGCCGGGCAGTTTTGCAGGTTAGAAGATACTTGCTGATCAGAGGATTAGGAAACTCAGTCCCTTCAAAATGCTTCAGTCCTAAAGCTAACAAACTGAGAAAAGAGCAATGACACTAAATGTCACTTCACAGTCCTTCCTTCTAAAAGACCTCCCCAGACTAACACATTTTACAATCTACTTTTTCTTTTTTCTTGAGACAAGGTCTCACTCTGTCACCCAGCCTAGAGTGCAGTGGTGCAATCACAGCTCACTGCAGCCTCTACTTCCTAGGCTGAAGCAATTCTCCAGTCTCAGCCTCCCAAAGTGCTAGAATTACAGGCATGTGCCATGGCATGTGGCCCAATCTACGTTTTCATATTTTTCAGACAAGGTCTTGCTCTGTTGTCTAGGCTGGAGAGCAGTGGCATGATTACAGTGCACTGTAGCCTTGACTGCCTGGGCTCAAGTGATTCTCACACTTCAGCCTCCCAAGTATCTGTGACCACAGATATTTGCTACCACATCTGGCTAATTTTTTTCCTTCATTATGTGTAGAGACCAGTTCTCACTATGTTGCCCGGGCTGATCTTAAACTCCTGGTCTCAAGCGATTCTCCTGCCTCAGCCTCTCAAAGTGCTGGTATTACAGGTATACGCCACCATACCTGGCCAATCTACTTTTTCTAAATCTAATTCTTGTACAAGTTGGTGACTACTCAATAGAAAATTTCAGAAATGGCCGGGCGTGGTGGCTCACACCTGTAATCCAAGCACTTTGGGAGGCCAAGGCAGGCGGATCACCTGAGGTTGAGAGTTCAAGACCAGCCTGACCAACATGGTGAAACCCCACCTATAATAAAAAAAAATAAAAATAAAAAGAAAAAAGAAAATTTCAGATACTTAGTGATTAAATATTATGAATAAGAATAAGACCAGGTACAATCACGCCTGTAATCCCAGCAATTTGGGATGCCGAGACAAGTGGATCACTTGAGGTCAGGATTTCGAAACCAGCCTGGCCAATATGGTAAAATCCTGTCTCTACTAAAAATACAAAAAATAGCCAGGCATGGTGGCAGGCGCCTGTAATCCCAGGTACTCAGGAGGCTAAGGCAGGAGAATTGCTTGAACTTGGGAGGCAAAGGTTGCAGTGGGCTGACATCGTGCCACTGCACTCCAGCCTGGGTGACAAAAGTGAGAATCCATTAAAAAAAAAATGGGTTTCCACTTCAGGTAACAAGAAGCCTTCGGGTCAGCTAGGTACTGAGCGCACCAGGCTCTAGAGTGAAGACTTAAATCCAAGGTCGTGGCGAAACATCTGAAGTTCATCACAAGGACTGTGATGGTACAGGAAGGGAACATGGAAAGTGCATACAGGACCCTAAACAGAATCCTCACTATGGATGGGCTCACTGAGGACATTAAGTGTCAGCGGCATTACGAGAAGCCATGCTGCCGGCGACAGAGGGAAAGCTATGAAAGGTGCCAGCAGATCTACAACATGGAAATGGCTCAAAAGATCAACTTCCTGATGCGAAAGAATCAGGCAGATCCATGGCAGGGCTGCTGAGGCCCGAGGCCTGTAGATGGGACATCCAGTGTGAAACCCTCATCCAGTTTTGTCTGCGTCTCTTTTCTTTGTACAATCCCATTTCCTATTACCATTCTCTACAATAAATTCAATGACATGTTTTAAAAAAAATCAAATACTTCACAATTACATGGGAACATGAGAAACCAGGCATAAATCATTAATAAACATGAAATCATGATGAGCGGTATATTAACAATAAAAGGAAGTTCAAAGAGAATACATGGGAGGAGAATGATTCTAATAAAACAAATATAAATGAATAGGTACCCTGTCAGACAAATTAAACGGGCACCAATACTACCCTCTAACAACATATACAATCCTGGTTACATATGTACATATGTGGTGATAACAGTGCGGCAATCCACACAAAGGGCCATAAAAACGCTCATAACCTGGCTGGCTGCAGTGGCTCATGCCTGTAATCCCAGCACTTTGGGAGGTCAAGGAGGGAGGATGCTTTGAGTCCAGGAGTTTGAAAGTAGCCTGGACAACATAGGGAGACCCTCATCTGTAAAAAAAAAAAAAAAAATACAATAAAAAATAAATTAGCCATGTATGGTGGCACATGACTGTGGTCCCAGCTATTCCCGCGGAGGCTGAGGTGGAAGGATCAAGACTGTAGTGAGCTGTGACTGCCTGGGTGACAGAGTAAGATCCTGTCTCTAAATAAATAAACAAATAAATAATAGCATAAAATAAAAGCGAATCTCCTGCCTTGGTCTCTCAAAGTGCTGGGATTACAGATGTGAGCCACCATGCCTGGTCTAAAATGCTTCAAAAATGTGTGTGACATCCCCCAAAAAAGCAGTATTTGGCACTGCTAGAACAAGCATGTCCTAGAGAACTCTGCTGATCTACACTGCTTTTCGTCTTTTGTGTCTGTGTCTTACTTCCCCTAAACTCCTCAAAGGAACTGTATCTTCTCCTTGGGATATTCTGCTGTTTTGATCCCCCCAGAGTAAACACTTACTTGTCCTCAGCCTTGGTGAAGAGGATCTTATCCTGGGGATTCTTTGCCTTCAGGGAACAGACTGGAAGTAACTCTGGATACATGAAAACCTTGCTTGTAGCCAGGATCCAAGCCACTTGCTTTGGCAAACAGGGAAATTCACTGGCTATAAGAAAATTAATCTCTGATAAATCAACTTCTAGGAAAAAAGAGGGCTTCATAAAAGCCTGTAAATGCATTTTTGCATTTAGGTAGAGCTGTCCTTATCTAACTTGATTCTCTCCCATTGCCCACCATCCCCAAAAAGTTTCCATAGCCTTTCTTAAGCTAATATTATGTCAAAGGGAGTCCCATTCAATGGCAATACAAGTTGATTCTCTTATTCTTTCTGTGTGGAACACTTTATTCACTAAGTAAAACAAACACTTAAAAAGCACCTAATAATACCTGGCACATAGTGTATGCTCAAAAATTTTTTACCTCCTTCCCCCTTTAAATCCTTGAAAGATAAGAGACCTTCAACAATGCTTTCTTTCTTGCAGGATAAGATTCCAACTTCTTTAATCTCCCTCACAAATCTGGTATTCCAAATTTTACTTTTACTTGATTCTTACTTAACTTTCATTAAGTTCTCCCAGATTCCTCCTGAGGTTGGGAACAAAAGAACCATAAAAGGAAAGAGACAATTCAGTCTCATTCATTTCTGTCTCCCTCTCTCAGACTCTCAATTTCAGGTACCTCTGCATTTCTAGAGACAAAACTACTATATCCATATTTCTCCTTCCATAACTATTATTTTTATATCTCCAGAACAAAAACACAGGACACCAGATGTGTAAGATATTACTATTATTTGGTATTAAATCAAGTTTTCATTACCATTTCATTTATCATTTACTACAGCTATTAAAGTAGTCTGAGATCCATGTCTATGATATAATACACTTAAATTCAACTATATTCAACTTAATGATAAGACTCAGGATTTAAAACAGAATCCAAAGACAAACCTAAATCCAGAACAAACCACAACTAATTTGCCAAATCAGGAAACAAATCAGAAGCAAATATTTGGCTTAAGTAAAGAGCAAATATTTTCCCCAAAAATACAAAACCAATGCAAGGTAGAATCTAAACCTGCAAATTTCTTTAAAATATTGAACATGGCAAATGTACAATCTCTAACTTGTGCCTAACTCCCAAATCAACATTTCATTCAGAATGGAGATATCACTTATGCTACAGTCAGTAGGGTAAATAAAATTAGTTAATCTTAATGAAGAGTAAAAACCTGAACATTAAAAAAAAAAAAAAATTTAGAATTGTTCTAAGTTCTAAAATAAAAAAAAAAAAACCTGAACATGACCAAATTTTACCACCTGACTTTCATCTTTACCAGGCCCAGTTTGTCTTGATCTGACTCTTAATACTTACCCCCTCATACTGCTGAATTCCAATTCTTAGCACTGAGCCTCAGATCTCTACCTCCCATACTCCTATCCTGTCTTCTGCCTCCATGCCTTACCCAGGCCCAGAGATTAACATGTAATTCTAGAATTTAGACAATGAGTACAAAGAGAGGATAAAGAGAGAAGGAAGAAATTACAAATGTCCTGTGTCTTCCATTCATAGGCAAGTATCCTAGGAAGTTATCTATGGGATAAGATTCCCACCACCTCTCACCGCAAGTAAAAACTTAAAGCTGACACATCTGTCTCCTACCAGTCTTCTTGACAGTTTTATGAGGGCTGCAGTCAATGCTGACATGTGTGTTGAAGTCTTCAATAAGCTGCATAGCGCCCATCAAGTTACAGGGTTGGAACAGGGTCTGAAACTTGGGGTTGTACTGATGGTGAAGGGCGATGGAGCTTTGAGCAAAGGTTCCCAGCTCTTTCTGGGAAAACAGGACACAAAGAAGATCTAAGACAATTCCAGACAATTAATACCAGTAGCCTTTAGAATCTAAATAAGAAGCTGGCCTTCCTACTACAAGATAAAAACAGGTAAAAATCATCATAAAGTCTTTTGCAATAAACTACTCTGTTAAGATTATGCCTGAGTTCTCAGATGCTCAGGGATTATATTCTTGTTTTACTTTTAGACTTAATGTTTCTCACTAAGAACATATGGTCTAGCTCCTGAACTAGAAAAATGAACTCCTGACCTCAAGTGATCTGTCCACCTTGGCCTCTCAAAGTCCTGGGACTATAGGCATGAGCCACTGCGCCCGGCCACTGATTTTTTTTTTTTTTTTTTTGAGACGGAGTCTTGCTCTGTTGCCCAGGTTGGAGTATATGGTGCAATCTTGACTCACTGCAGCCTCCACTTCTCAGGCTCAAGCGATTCTTCTGCCTCCACCTCCTGAGTAGCTGGGATTAATTACAGGCACCTGCCACCACGCCCAGCAATACGGTAGAGACTGAATTTCACCATGTTGGCCAGGCTGTTCTCGAACTCCTGACCTCTAGTGATCCAGCCACCTCAGCCTCCAAAAGTGTTGAGATTACAGGCATGAGTCACTGCACCCAGGCATGAATTAAGACTATTATTTTTATTTAAATAATTTATTTAGAGACCGGGTTTCACTCTGCCAACCAGGCTGAAGTACAATGGCGTAATCTCAGATCACTGCAGCCTCTGCCTCCCAGGCTCAAGCCATCCTTCCACCTCTGCCTCCTGAGTAGCTGGGACTACAGGCCTGTACCACTACATCTGGTTAATTTTTGCATTTTTTTGTAGAGACAGGCTTTTGGCATGCTGACCCAGCTGGTCTCGAACTCCTGGGCTCATGCAACCTGCCTGCTTTGGCCTCTCAAAGTGCTGGGATTACAGGCACAGCCACCATGTCCAGTCTCAACATCTATAAAAGAAACAGTGGTACCAAAAACCTAAGCAGTTAGGCTGGAGCTAAAGATGAGGAGGACTCAATAAAAATATCAGGACAGTATTAAGAAAATTGAATACACTCCTTGTCCTTTCATGGGAATTAGTGGCTTATGTTCTCCTAGCAAACACAGGAAGCCTTAACAGAAAGTAGGCAAAACAATAAAAAATACCCAAAAGAATATAGATTATGATCAGTGAACAACTGTGAGAAATAACCTGGGGCAAGTTAATTTCATATTCTAGTCTTTAGAATTAGGGATATTTGGAAGCTTACAAGAAATATCCTGGTGGTACTGGCCTCCGAACTGAGATTGGGGTTGCAGGTGGCAAGAAGGTGGATTTGGGTCAAGAGCTGAACGTGCTGGGGAGAGAAAGAAAATAATACAGTGACATGTTATGACATTGTCATTTCAGGAACCCAGAGAAGTTTTTTTTTTCTTGGATACCGGATCTCCCTCTGTCACCCAGGCTGCTGTGCAGTGATGCAATCATGGTTCCCTGTCCCCTGAACCTCCTGTGCTCAAGCAATTCTCACCTCAGCCTCCCGAGCAGCTGGGACCACACGTGCATGACACCATGCCTGGCTAATTTATTTTTATTTTTTTGTAGAGATGGGGTCTCACTATGTTGCCCAGGCTGCTCTTGAACTCCCTGGCTCAAGCAATCCTCCCACCTCAGCCTCCCAAAGTGCTGGGATTACAGGTGTGAGCCACTGCACCCAGCTCCCAGTGAGACATTAACCAAGATGTCTGCAACTTTATCACACATATTTTGCTTTCTGAAGAGACTATGAGAACATGGGATCTTGGCATAAATTTCTCAGACATGTTCCCTTGAACAAAATGACAGAACCAGAGGAAGTTTAACCTCAAACCAGAGGGACTGAGATTAGAAAAAGAAAACTAAAACACTTCTCAAAGTGAAGGCTGTTAAATTTCAGAAGAGATTACTAAGGACTCTTTGAAATCTGTATTTCCAAATACCATTAGTGTTCTTGAGTGCTCTCTTCCTTGAGCCACAATGCATGAACACGATGACTTCTCAAGCTCCTAACTGATTGAAGATACTATGGTTTTAGCAGGTAGTAAGGTAACTATCTCTGACTTTTACAAAGCTGTTTATTTCTGGCCTCAAAGTTAGACCTTGGTATAATCCAACATTAACACGACCAAGAAAAGTATTACCTGCTGCATCTGCTGCTGGAGTCTCTTCCTCTGTGCTGGGTCCAGAATCAGAGTCTGATGAACTTTCTCACTCTGGGGTTTAACCTTCTCTACCTCCTGCTGCTGTTTGGCTGAAGATTTCTTCATCTTCAGCTGTTCAAATAGCTCCTTCACTGTCCGATGTTGTTCATTTAACAGGTTGGCCAGTGGTTCCTCAAACCTGTTCCCAACAGGGAGATACCTAAAGTTGAGTGTTTCCCTAGATCTGCAACACATCCAATTCCTTCCAATGACGAGCAAAGAGCCTGAACAATTTTCATTCTCTACGAATCCCATCTCACTTTAGCCAACACTCAAACTCCCAGCTTATCCAAATCTTTTCCCAAAATAGTTGGCATGCATCAAACATGAGGATTCTGTATGATACTTCATCCCATTCTTCTACAATTACTTCTCTAAATAATATACAAATGAAGAAAAAATTAAACAAAAAGCTAGGAACAGAGAAATCTCTGGATAAGAAAGCAGCCAAGGAGCTGGTGGGAACTCATCATTCTGATTTCTGCTCCCATTTACTTGTTACTCCCATCCCAGGTTCAGCTTGTCCCATCTCCCTATCCACTCAGGCTACACTGCCTTGCCTTTTAAATGTTTTTTCCAAAATTTTAAGTTCCAGAATACATATGCAGGACGTGCAGGTTTGTTACATAGGTAAACGTGTGCCTTGGTAGTTTGCTGCACCTACCAACCCATCACCTTGGTATTAAGCCCAGTTGCACTAGCTATTTATCCTGATGCTCTCCGTCCCCGCCCCCCCACCACAGGTCCCAATGTGTGTTGTTCCCCTCACTGTGTCCATGTGTTCTCATTGTGTAGTTCCAACTTAAAAGTGAGAACATGTAGTGTTGTTTTTCTGTTCCTATGTTAGTTTGCTGAGAATAATGGCTTCCACCTTCATCCATGTCCCTACAAGGGACATGATCTCATTCCTATTTATGGCTGCATAGTATTCCACGGTGGATATTTACCACATTTTCTTCATCTAGTCTATCACTGATGAGCATCTGAATTGATTCCATGTCTTTGCTATTGTCAATAGTGCTGCAATGAACGTGCATGTGCGTGTATCTTTATATACCCAGTAATGGGATTGTTGGGTCAAATGGTATTTCTGCTTGTAGGTCTTTGAGAAATCACCACACTGCCTTCCACAATGGTTGAACTAATTTACATTCCCACCAACAGCGTGAAAGCATTCCTATTTCTCCACAGCCTCACCAGCACCTGTTTTGTTCCTTTTTTTTTTTTTTTTCTTTTTAACAGAGTTTTGCTCTGTCGCCCAGGCTGGAGTGCAGTGGTGTGATCTCAGCTCACTGCAACCTCTGCTTGCCTGGTTCAAGTGATTCTCCTGCCTCAGACTTCCAAGTAGCTGGGACTACAGGCACCCACCACCATGCCCGGCTAATTTTTGTACAATTTTTTTGTAGAGGCGGGGTTTCACTGTGTTAGCCAGGATGGTCTTGATCTCCTGACCTCGTGATCCGCCTGCCTTGGCCTCCCAAAGTGCTAAGATTACCGGTGTGAGCCACTGCGCCCGGCCTTTTTTTCCTTTTTTTTTTTTTTTTTTTTTTTGAGATGGAGTCTCACTCTGTCACCCAGGTTCCCAGGCCGGAGTGCAGTGGTGTCATCTCAGCTCACTGCAACCTCTGCCTCCCGGGTTCAAGTGATTCTCCTGACTCAGCCTACCAAGTAGCTGGGACTACAGGCATGTGCCACCAGGCCTGGCTAGTGGCTAGTCTTCTGATTTTTAGTAGAGACAGGGTTTCGCCATGCTGACCAGGATGGTCTCGAACTTCTGACCTCGTGATCCACCTGCCTCAGCCCCAGAAAGTGTTGGGATTACAGGTGTGAGCCACTGTTCCTGGCCCACCTGTTGTTTCTTGACCTTTTAATAATTGCCATTCTGACTGGCAAGCCTTGCTTTCTTAACAAGACAAAAATCTTCTAGCATGAAGCAGGAAAAGGATATATTACAATAGCTAAAGTAATAGTAGTTCACATGAACAGAACTGAGTGGTTAATTCAAATACTGCTACTCCTACTACTTTCCATGAAGGTATTTTCTTTTAGCCCTTTAAATTCCTCTTCCTGGCTGGGTGCAGTGGCTCACACCTGTAATCCCAGCAATTTGGGAGGCCAAGGCAGGTGGATCACTTGAAGTCAGTGGTTCAAGACCAGCCTGGCTAACATGGTGAAACCCTATCTCTACCAAAAATACAAAAAGTAGCCAGGTGTGGTGATGCATGCCTATAATCCCAGCTACTCGGGAAACTGAGGTGGGAGAATCACTTGAACCCATAAGGCAGATGTTGCAATGAGCCGAGATCTCTCCACTGCACTTCAGCCTGGGCGACAGAGCAAGACTGTCTCAAAACAATAAAAATAAATAAATTAATTAAATAAAATAAATTCCTCTTCTAAGGTTCCTAATCCTAACTTCCCATCCCTATCCTCCTGAGAGACTATTTCCAGGGCTGAAGCAAAAATTCAAATACCTAGCATATCAGTTCTGAAGTAAAAGTAGAATAAGATACCTAAGTGATTAAGCACATGCTGATACCTTACGCAATCAGGATAAGATCTGTTGATGCAGTTATGACAAGCAGGTTATCATACTGCAAGGAATCCCCAATATTACAGCAATAAATAACTTTTTTCAATTAACTATTGGGGGATAAAAATTATGTTTTCTTTTATAGACTTGCTGTGGGTTTGGGCGGCACAGGGTAAAAACCTAAAGCCCATGGGACTGTCTATACAGTCTTTTCTGAGAACTGAAAACTCAAACATCTGCACTAATACCACTAGAGAAACAGAAGAGCAGAAGCATAAAAAAGCAGATAATGGAAATATAGCCTGCACTAGTTTTATTTATTACTATTATTATTATATATTTTTGAGACGGAATTTCATTCCAGTTGCCCAGGCTGGAGTGCAATGAAGCGGTCTCAGCTCACTGCAACCTCCGCTTCCCAAGTTCAAGTGATTCTCCTGCCTCAGCCTACCAAGTAGCTGGGATTACTGGCACCCAGCAATACATCTGGCTAATTTTTTTTGTATTTTTAGTAGAGACACGGTTTTGCCATGTTGGCCAGGCTGGTCTCGAACTCCTGACCTCAGGTGATATGCCTGCTTCGGCCTCCCAAAGTGCTGGGATTACAGGTGTGACCCACCATGCCCGGCCTATGATTATTATTATTATTATTTTGAGACAGAGTCTTGCTCTGCCGCCCGGGCTGGAGTGCAATGGTGCAATCTTGACTCACTGCAACCTCCGCCTCCCAGGTTCAAGTGTTTCTGCTGCCTCAAGTCTGGCGAGTAGCTAGGATTACAGGCGCATGCCACCAGGCCCGGCTAATTTTTGTATTTTTAGTAGAGACAGTGTTTCACCATGTTGGCCAGGCTGGTCTCGAACTCCTGACCTCATGTGATCTGCCCGCTTCGGCCTTCCAAAGTGCTGGGATTACAGGTGTGAGTCACTGCACCTGGCCTTGCACTTAGCTTTAATAAGTATTACTTGTATAACTGATAAGAGAAGCACAGATGACTCACTTACCCAGAATTTTTGTTTTGTTCTTTTTTTTCTTTTCCTCTCTCTCTCTATGCTTTACTGAGTTTTAAGATTTTTTTTTTTTATCACTTCTTGGCCTTTTGGCTAAGAGCAAATGAAGATGTTTTTAGTATCTATGGACTTACAGAATCTAGGATGTTTTATTTAGTCAAAGATTAAAACAGGTTTGCATTTGCAACCAAAGAGAAGCAGGAGCTGCTCAAGTACAGTCATGTGCCACATGATGTTTCGGTCAATAATGAAGCACATATACCCAGGTGGTTCCATAAGATTACTGTATCTTTCCTATGTTTACATACATAAATACTTACCATTGTGTTACAAATGCCTACAGTATTCAGTAGAATACAGTAACATGCTGTACAGGTTTGTATAGCCTGGGAGCGATACATTATACCATATAGCCTAGGTATGCAGTAGGCTAAACCACCTAGGTTTATCCAAGTGCTTTCTATGTTCACACAATGATGAAATCGTTTAAGGGCACATTTCACAGAATGTATCACCGTAAGATGATATATGACTATATTCCATTGAATAACAGAAGGCAACTGAATTCTAACAGGAGTTTTTAATTATTTCTATACTTCATGAATTTTATTTACTTATTTTTGAGACAGAGTCTTACTCTGTCACCCAGGCTGGAGTGCAGTGGTGTGATCTCGGCTTACTGCAATCTTTGCCTCCTGGGTTCAAGCGATTCTCCTGCCTCAGCCTCCCAAGTAGCTGAGACTGCATGTGCCCGCCACCACACCTGGCTAATTTTTATATTTTCAGTAGAGATGGGGTTTCACCATGTTGCCAGAATGGTCTGGAACTCCTGACCTCAGGTGATTCACATGCCTCAGTCTCCCAAAATGCTGGGATTACAGGCCTGAGCCACTGTGCCCAGCCTCTACTTCCCAAATTTTAAAAAGTTACAAAGAGTCAATCAGTAGGACCAAAATACATTTATAGACCAAATCCCATTATACCTTCCCAGGATGAATGGTTCCATTCTGCTATACCAGAATTTTGTT
Source organism: Ateles fusciceps (assembly GCA_036589455.1). Lineage (NCBI taxonomy): Eukaryota > Metazoa > Chordata > Mammalia > Primates > Atelidae > Ateles > Ateles fusciceps. Next base: position 5,090,656 of record JAZHEH010002047.1, read on the forward strand.
CTATGAACTATAACTTAAAATAACTAAGTCAAATACTGACTTAGCAATCTTGAGATTTTTGGTGTAGTTGTATTGCAGTATTTGTTGTAATGGAGAGTGACTGGTATTTCTAGTTTTCAGACATTGGTTGGCATATCTTATCTTTTTTCTCTAAATTGGAAGCTCCCTAAAGGCCTAGGTTTCAGATGGATCCCAAGCTCTCTACTTAGTAATGCTGTTCAGTTCAAACACAGGACTAATTAGAAGGTCTATTCCCTCTGCTTTGCTCCACTTACGGCACAAAGTGCATTTTGACCTCTACCTAATCATCTACCTAATGATTACATGCTGCTACTCACAACGGGTAACAACAGAATAAAGTGTAGATGCAAGTCCACCACAAAATGGGAAAAAAATTAAAGCCTCTACTTTCTGGATGCTGTAACACAAGTGCCAACTTCATGCAAAAGGGTCAGCACAAATGTTTCAGACTCCTTACTGCAGGTGCTTCAGGATTTGCTCCACTAATGCCTAGGTGACTAAGAAATTTTCAGTTGCCAGGCATGGTGACTCACACCTGTATAATCCCAGCACTGTGGGAGGCCGAGGCAGGTGGATCACGAGGTCAAGAGATCAAGACCATCCTGGCCAACATGGTGAAACCCCATCTCTACTAAAAAAAAATTAGCTGGGCATGGTGGCACATGCCTATATTCCCAACCATTTGGGAGGCTGAGGCAGGAGCATTGCTTGAACCCAGGAGGCGGAGGTTGCAGTGAGCTGAGCTCGCACCACTGCCCTCCAGCCTGGCGCCTGGCGACAGAATGAGACTCTGTCTCAAAAAAAAAAAAAAAAAAAAGAAAAGAAAATTTCAGTCACATTTAGCAGATATTAACGGCACATAAAAAGAACAAAAGAGATAGACTGGATATTATAATATTGGGTAGTTTGTGTGGCTGGCCACATAAAGTCCTACATACCTCTCCAGCACCACTCACCTGGAGAAGCAGATATGGATGCCAGCTACTGTTTTTTCTCCCTTCCCAAACAGATACAGCTTGGCCTACAGCTGCACTGCCCCATAACAAGGAGATTTTTCACTTGACACCTAGCTCCTGACAGGGCTCTGCAACCTTACATCAGTAACAGAAGCTGGTTGGGGATGAAAAATTGTTAATTGCAACTTCTGAAAACCTTTTCAGAAATAAACTTTTCCTCTATTCCAAATCTCAAGGTCTTCAACTAGCCTACCGTAGAGCTTGAGGGGTATTAAAGTTAGGTCGAGGCTCAGCCACACGTTCCTCCTCTTCTGGGCCATCATCTTCCATGTTGGAAAATCCCATCTCATCTTGGAACTGTGGGCAAAGGAAAAGGAGGGTTTTCCTGGGGAATGGGCCTCTGAATGTTGCTCTAGTATTAGGAAGGAAGAGTGAAAACCATAGATGACAAGAGTTTAATAATATTGGAACCCAGAAAAAGGCTACATCAGAACCTTTCTCACTTCAGGACTCCCACAAACCCACACTTGGGATGGCTCTAATGCCAAGAAAGAAGTCGCTCAACCAGTCAACTTGCAGTAGTAAGGACAGAGCAAAGGTAACTCAAAATTATCAATCTCTCTCTCTCTCTTTTTTTTTTTTTTTTTTTTTTTTTGAGAGTCTTGCTCTATCGCCCAGGCTGGAGTGCAGTGGCATGATCTGGGCTCACTGCAACCTCCGCCTCCCAGGTTCAAGCGATTTTCCTGCCTCAGCCTCTGCAGTAGCTGGGACTACAGGCACCCGCCACCATGCCTGACTAATGTTTGTGTTTTCAGTAGAGACGGGGTTTCATCATGTTGGCCAGGCTGGTCTCAAACTCCTGACCTCAGGTGATCCACTCACGATGGCCTCCCAAAGTGCTGGGATTACTGGCATGAGCCATGGCACCCAGCCTCAAAACGATCAATCTCTTAAACAGAAGTATCTTTTGAGACAAATTTATGAAAAATGTAATTGTGCACAAAGTAGTTTAAAACTAGTAGACAATCGTTAAGGACACACAAATGACAGTAGGGAAAGCCATCAAGTATTCCAGGGATCAGGCATGCTGGCTCTTACCTATAATTCCAACATTTTGGAAGGCCAAGGCAGGAAAACTGCTTGAGCCCAGGTAACACCCTGTCTCTACAAATAAAATAATCAGCTGCTACTCAGGATTGGATGGAGGATTGCTTAAGCTTACAAGGTCAAGGCTGCTGTGAGCTGTAATTTCATCACTGCACTCCAGCCTGGTTGACAGAGCAAGTCCCTCCAAAAAAAAAAAAAAAAGTTTCAAGGAAAATTTTCGTAAGAACAACATACATGTGTATAATCAACAGTCTACTAATTAGAAAAATTCCCTTGTCATTATATTATCTCCCAGGTAGACTAAAAGGAGAATTGGTTCAGTCAGACCCTCCTGTCCTAGAGGGAGATCATAGAGGCCAAATGGCACACCTTGCTGGAGAACTGACTTTTACAATCCCATGTTCTCACTTGAGGATCACTACTCACAGTTTCAAACAGCTCTTCCATCAGCTCATTTACTTCCTTTTCTGCAACAAAGCCAAACAGTATGATGTTGGTATAAATTAGATTTTACAATAAGGAGGAATTCCATGAAGACAATGTATAATGTTTTCAACAAGGCATGACAAATTCTTCATATCTATCCTTTTTTTTTGAGACAAGGTCTTATTATATCACTCAGGCAGGAGCGCAGTGGAGTGATCTTGGCTCACTGCAACCTCCACTTCCCCTCCCTGGCCCAGTCGATCCTTCCACTTCAGCCCCCCAAGTAGCTAGGACTGCAGATGCGTGCCACCATGCCAGACTAACTTTTGTATATTTTATAGAGACAAGGTTTTGCCATGTTGGCCAGGCTGGTCTCGAACTCCCGAGCTCAAGCGATCAGCCCAACTCGGCCTCCCAAAATGGTGGGATTACAGGTGTGAGCCACCACTACTGGCTATCCTTCATTTATTTATTCAAAAACATTTAGTGAGCACTAACTATGCTTCAATCCCTGTTTTAGATGCTTGGGATATATGAGAGAATGAGACAGAGAGAGAACAGCCTGACCAACATAGATAAATCCCGTTTCTCCTAAAAATACAAAATTAGGTGGGCAAGGTAGCGCATGCCTGTAATCCCAGCTACTTGGGAGGCTGAGGCAGGAGAATCACTTGAATCTGGGAGGCAGAAGTTGCAGGGAGCCAAGATTGCACCACTATACTCCAGCCTGAGCAACAAGAGTAAAACTCCATCTCAAGAAAAAAAAGACTAACAGGAGGAATATAAAAAGTAGATTTGGGTTCAATAAAGAAAGCATTAATTGAGGAGGTGTTCAAGTTTAGAATATACTATCTGCAGAATTGATGAGCTCCCTGTCACTGAAGTACTCAGAGACTAAAAGGCCACCTCAGAGAAAGTGTAAACAGATTCTCGAGTAGGAGGAAAACATGTGACCACAAGGAGTTTTTCAAATTCTGTGATTCTATGCTTTTTAATTGTTTTGATTTTAGTTATCCATATAAGTCCTTTTAAAGGCACTATAATCAAATATGATAAGACACAAGAGGACAAGAGGCAGGAAAAAAAATTTAAAATTCTACCCCAGCTTTCACTTATAATCACAGAACTAAATGACTAGAAAGACAGTCCTTCATTTACCCATCTCTATTTGACTGGCAAATACTGCCACCAGCTTTACAGCAATAAACACACAAAACTCTTGAGAAACTTACAGTCTAGGGGAGAAGACAGATATTAAATAAGCAATTATGAGGTGATCGGTATATAAAAGGGCAAAAAGAGTGGTAAGGGAGTGCAGAGCAAGAAGATAGATCCTAAGGAAGGAGGATCTCCCTGAGAAATTATATGTAAACTGAAGAAAGTAACAATCAAAAAGGGAAGGCAAATACATTCCAGGCTGATAGCTAAACTTAAGATATTTTTGTGCTTTAAGCAGATGTTTTCTGACTAGCATATGACACTGCTGACCACTCTGTCCTTGAAAGACTCTTTTTTTGAAACAGGGTCTTGTTCTGTCTCCCAGGCTGGAGTGCAGTGTCATGCTCTCTGCTCAGTGCAACCTCCACCTCCTGGGCTCAAGTGATCCTCCCACCTCAGCCTCCCAAGTAGCTGGGACTATGGGCATGCACCAGCACACCTGGCTAATTTTCATTTATTTTTAAAGGTTTTTTTGTAGAGACAATGTTTCACTATCTTGTCCTGTCTTGGCTGGTCTTGAACTCCTGGGCTCATGGGATCCTCCTGCCTCAGCCTCCCATGTGCTGAGATTATAGCCATGAGCCACTGTGCCCCAGCCAAAAGACTCTTCCTTTGGTTTCTACGACACTAGATTTTCTAGGTTTTTCTTGTGCTTTCCCAGATTCTCCTTTAAGTTTTCTCAAAGCCTAAATCCTCGAACATTTTCAGTCTACATTTTCTCTGATTCGCTTTCCTATCAATGCTTCCACTATCATTGTCATAATATACCAAAATAAATGGCCGGCGCAGTGGCTCACACCTGTAATCCCAGCACTTTGGGAAGCCGAGGAATGCGGATTGCCTGAGCTCAGGAACTCAAGACCAGCCTGGGCAACACAGTGAGACCCCATCTCTACTAAAATACAAAAACTTAGCCGGGCATGGTGGTGTGCACCTGTAGTCCCAGCTATTCGGGAGGCTGAGGCAGGAGAATTGCAAGAACCTGGGAAGCAGAGGCTGCAGTAAGCCAAGATCGAGCCACTGCACTCCAGACTGGGAGAGACGCCGTCTCAAAAAAAAAAAAAAAAAAAAAAAAAAACATATATATATATACCTGACTTGAACCTTAGAAAGACTGGGGGGGGAAAAAAATAGCCAGGCATGGTGGTACACGCCTGTAGTCCCAGCTACTGGGGAGGCTGAGGGAGAATCACTTCAACCTGGGAGGCGGAGGTTGCAGTGAGACAAGATCATGCCACTGCACTCCAGCCTGGAAGACAGAGTGAGACTCTGTCTCAAAACAAAACAAAAAAAATTAACAAAATAATAAATAAATAACAGATCTTCATAAAGGAAATGGTATTGTGATCTTAAAAACAAGGTGGGCCGGGCACAGTGGCTCACACCTGTAATCCCAGCACTTTGGGAGGCTAAGGCGGGTGGATCACAAGGTCAGGAGTTTGAGACCATCCTGACTAACATGGTGAAACCCTGTCTCTACCAAAAATAGAAAAAACTAGCTGGGTGTGGTGGCACGTGTCTGTAGTCTCCAGCTACTCAGGAGGCTGAGGCAAGAGAATTGCCTGAACCTGAGAGGTAGAGGTTGCAGTGAGCCAAGATCGTGCCACTGCACTACAGCCTAGATGACAGAGCAAGACTTCATCTTAAAAAAAAAAAAAAAAAAAAAAAGGCAAGGTGAAAGATGAAAGACACAATAATGCAATAAAATAAAACGTAAGTTCTAAAGGATTGTGTTTACATAATTCTCTTTAGTTAGGTATGTCTTGGATACTTACAAAGCTCTCTGCATGAGCTGGTCAAGATCCAGCATCTTACCTTCTCTATGTCATGTATATTATCCCAGCACAGGGGAATGCATACGTGCAATAAAAACCTATATTTTTTATTTTTCATTCTCCCCCATAGGTAGAATTTCTTCAGGATGAAATATGTTTTCTCTGCTTGACACACTAGCCAATGATGTAATTTTTTTTTTTGGAGTCCCAGGCTGGAGTGCAGTGGCACCATCATAGTTCGCTGATTCCTTGACCTCCTGGGCTGAAGCAATCCTGCCTCAGCCTCCTGAGTAGCCGGGACTACAAGTACGTGCCACCACATCTGGCTAATTTCTTTTTAGTAGAGACAAGGTTTCTCTGTGTTGCCTATGCCGTTCTCAAACTCCTGAGCTCAAGTGATCTTCCAGCCCCAGCCTCCCAAAGGGCTGGGATTACAGGTATAAGCCACTATGCCTAGCTCAATGATATAATTTTTTAAACAAATAACTCAAGCCAAGTTATCATAATTGTTTTCCATACCTCCAGTTTTGTTCTCTTTACCTAACAAATTAATACATTAAAATGGTATTAAATCAAAGTCATCTTTCTAAAATCCAAATCAGTTCCTACTGATTTACGGCTTAAACCTCATTTTTGTTTTTTCTTTTTTTTTTAATTTTGAGGTGGAGTCTCACTCTGCTGCCCAGGCTGGAGTGCACCAGTGTGATCTCGGCTCATACAACCTCCGCCTCCTGGGTTCAAGCGATTCTCCTGCCTCAGCCTCCAGAGTAGCTGGGATTACAGGTGCCCACCACCACGCCCAACTAATTTTTGTATTTTTAGTAGAGACAGGTTTCGCCATGTTGGCCAAGCTGTTCTTGAACTCCTGACCTCAGGTGATCTGCCCACCTCTGCCTCCCAAAGTGCTGGGATTACAGGCCTGAGCCACTGTGCCCGGCCTTAAACCTTGTTTTGAGAGCTTAAAGATCCTCCATGATATGAACACTACCTAAGCTTATCTACCACTTCTGTGTCTTTTCACTCATACAACACCACCAAAGTACTTACTTACTATTTTCCAAACATACTTTTTTTGATGTTTTACAATTCTGTGGTTTGCAGATGCTCTTCTATTTGCAATATTCCTCTCTGTCCCCATTCACCAAATTTCTTATTCCTCCTTCAGAACTAAGATAAAAAACCATTTCATTCTGCAAATTCTTTCCTAAGTTCTCCTACCCTACCCCATATCACACACTAGAGATGTCACTCTCTTTTAGGCCATTAGTATACCTTACACAAAACCTGTTACAGCATTTATCACCGTATTATAACATTTTCTGCTTCTATCACTCTACTAGGCTGAACTCCTACAGCACAGACGCCATGTCTTATTCATCTTGCACAATCCCTGCTGAACAGTAAGAACTCAATATGTGACTTCGGGATATACAAATGAATAAGTGATGGGCTTTCTGAATATATACCTAAATTTAAAGAATCAGAGAAATAAATCGGTAAAAGAATCCTAAATGTCTTAACTTGGATGAGCTACAAACTTCACCCCTAAAAATCTACAAAGTAAACAAAGGCAGTTGCAGAGCAGTCAAGAGCAGGACTTAAATCAACACAGACTCACTGGTGATTCTTACTGCCCGGTCAGTCCGGAAATCCTCTGTGTCTGGTTCATCAAGGTCTTCCAGGAAATTATATTCTGGATCATCATCATCATCTGCTTCATCTAGGGAAAAAGGTATTTCAGACTCTTATTCCCAACTCTGATCTCAAACTTCTAAGAATCTGTTCCAATAAAGCACATTTCTTCTTCTTTTTGAGACAGCGTCTCGCTCTGTTGCCCAGGCTGAAGTCCAATGGTACAACATCAGCTCACTTCAACCTCCGACTCCCGGGCTCAAATGATCCTCCCACCTCAGCCTCCTGAGTAGCTGGGACCACAGGCATATGCCACCATGCCCAGCTAATTTTGAGTAGTATATCCCATGAAAATAATAGTTTCTGTAAAAGCTACTTGTACAATGAAGCTGACAGTGAAAAAGGAATGACCCAAATTCCCAACAATTAAGAGAATGCTATGTAATTATAATTTCTTAGTATGATAAAATAGTACAGGTTGAGCATTCCAAATCCAAAAATCCAAAATCTGAAACTTTGTGAGTGCACAGATGACTCTCAAGGCTGGAATACTTCAGATTTCAAATTTTCTTTTTTCTTTTTGTGCTTTTTGTTTTATTTTGTTTTTGAGACAGACTTTTGTTCTCATTGCCCAAGCTGGAGTGTAATGGCACAATCTTGGTTCACTACAACCTCCACCTCCTGGGTTCAAGCGATTCTCCTGCCTCAGCCTCCCAAGTAGCTGGGATTACAGAAGCACATCACCACTCCTGGCTAATTTTTTGTATTTTTAGTAGAAACCGGGTTTTACCAGGTTAGCCAGGCTGGTTGTGAACTCCTGACCTCAGGTGATCAGTCTGCCTCAGCCTCCCTTTTTTCTTTTTTTTTGAGATGGGGTCTTACTCTGTCACCCAGGCCGGAGTGCAGTGGCACAATCATGGCTCACTGCAGCCTGGACTACCCCAGCTCAGGGGATTGTCCCACCTCTGCCTCGCAAGTAGCTGAGATTACAGGCACATGCCACCATGCCCAACTAATTTTTGTATTTTTAGTAGAGACAGGGTTTTGCTACATTGCCCAGGCTGGTCTTAAACTCCTGGGCTCAAGCGATGTGAACATCTCAGCCTCCCAAAGTGCTGAGATTACATTGTGAGCCACTGCACCTGGCCCAGATTTCAAATTTGGGATGCTTATCTGTTAAGAATAATAATACATATATTCGGCCAAGCACAGTGGCTCACGCCTGTAGTTCCATCACTGGGAGGCCAAGGTAGGCAGATCACGAGGTCAAGAGATCGAGACCATCCTGGCCAACATGGTAAAACACTGTCTCTACTAAAAATGCAAAAATTAGCTGGGCATGGTGGCGTGCGACTGTAATCTCAGCTACTCAGGAGGCTGAGAAAGGAGACTTGCTTGAACTTGGGAGGTGGAGGTTGCAGTGAGCTGAGATCATGCCATTGCACTCCAGCCTGGCGGCAGAGCGAGATTCCGTCTCTAAATAAATAAATAAATAAAACATATATTCTAATATCTAAAAAAATCTGAAATCCAAAACACTTCTGGTCCTGAGCATTTTGGATGAAGGGATACTCAACATGTATACATATAAAATGTGAACATGTAACCATTCTATAAATGTTCAATACATGTATGACATAAGTACAATACATACATAATAATCATAACCATGTAAAATTATATCCTTACAATAAGAATCATAAATAACTAAAAATATACAAAAATAATAAATATTTGTTAGGTTAGAATAATAGAAATATGGGTGCATTTCTCCCTCATAATTTTCTTTTTGAGACAGAGTCTCACTCTGTCACCCAGGCTGGAGTGCAGTGGCACAATCCTGGCTCGCTGCCACCTCTGCCTCCTGGGTTCAAGCAATTCTCCTGCCTTAGCCTACCAAGTAGCTGGGATTACAGACCCCTGCCACCACATCTGGCTAATTTTTGTATTTTTAGTAGAGACAAAGTTTCAACAGGTCGGCCAGGCTGGTCTCAAACTCCTGACCTCAGGTGATCTGCCTGCCTCCACCTCCCAAAGTGCTAGGATTACAGGCATGAGCCACAGTGCCCAGCCTAATTTTCTTTAATGTCAATGCTAAACTGTCTTTTTATTTACTAAGTACAAATTATGAAAGTCATTAAGTTATGGGAGTATTACATATTAAGGTAATATTTTTCCCCAGATAATTTTAGATCAGTGTTGTCTAACAGAACTTTCTGTAATAATAGAGATGATCTATACATGTATTGTATCATAAAGTAGCCATTATCCACATGTGACTATTGAGAAATGCAGCTAGTACCTGAGAAACTGATTTAAAAAAAAAAAGAACAAAAAGAAAACACCTAAATTTCTTACTATCATGTATCCATTAGACAGAAGAGGTGATCTCTATGCATTACAATGGTAAAGTATCTAAATCATACTGCTAAGTGAAAGAAGCAAGTTGCAGATACAGACCAATATGTACAGTATGATTCTTATTGTGGAAAAAAATTCTTGTTTGAGATAAATATGTGCTTGATTGAATACACAGAGAATATCTAGAAAGAAACACAGAAAACTATTAACAAGTACCCTTCATAATGTTTTTTAAAATTTTCTTTTATTAAGATGGAGTCTCGCTCTGTTGCTCAGGCTGGAGTACAGTGGCGTGATCTCAGCTCACGACAACCTCCGCCTCCCGGGTTCAAGCAATTCTCTTGCTTCAGCCTCCTGAGCAGCTGGGACTACAGATGCGCACCACACCTAGCTAATTTTTGTACTTTAGTAGAGACGGGGTTTCACCATGTTGATCAGGTTGGTCTCAAACTCCCGACTTCAAGTAATCCACCCACCTCAGCCCCCCAGAAGTGCTGGGATTATAGGCATGAGCCACAGAGCCTGGCCCCCTTTCCATAATGTTTTAACTCTGCATAATAAATGAGCATCTTTTTTTTTTTTTGAGACGGAGTTTCACTCTCATTGCCCAGGCTGGATACCTCGCCTGGTCATAATGAGCATCTTTTGTTATAAAATATATATATAAAGCCTGGGGCTGGGCACAGTGGCTCACTCCTGTAATCCCAGCACTTTGGGAGGCAAAGGTGGGCAGATCACTTGAGGTCAGGAGTTGGAGACCAGCCTGGCCAACATGGTGTGACCCTGTCTCTACTAAAAATACAAATATTGGCCGGGAGCAGTGGCTCACACCTGTAATCCAAGCACTTTGGGAGGCCGAGGCGGGAGGATTGCATGAGCTCAGGAGTTTGAGACTAGACTGGGCAATATGGTGAAACCCCGTCTCTACTGAAGTTAAAAAAAAAAAAAAAATCAGCCAGGCGTGGTAGTATGCACCTGTAGTCCCAGCTACTCAGGAGGCTGAGGTAGGAGAATTGCTTGAACCCAGAAGGTGGAGGTTGCAGTGAGCGGAGATCGAGCCATTACACTCCAGACTGGGCGACAGAGCAAGACTCCGTCTCCAAAAAAAAAAAAAAATTAGCCAGGAGTAGTGGTGCATATCTGTAATCCCCAGCTACTTGGAAGGCAGGAGAATCGCTTGAACTCAGGAGACAGAGGTTGCAGTGAGCTGAGATTGTACCACTGCACCCCAGCCTGGGCAACAAAGTGAGACTCTGTCTCACCAAAAAAAAAAAAAAAAAAAAAAAAAAAAAATATATATATATATATATATATATATTTTATATGTGTGTGTGTATGTATATATATGCGTGTGTGTGTGTATGTAGGTATATGTATATCCTGGACAACACAGTGGGAACTAATCTCTACAAATGACTTTTTTAGCCAAGTGTGGCAGTGCGTGCCTGTAGTCCCAGCTACTCAGGAGGCTGAGCTGGAAGGACTGCTTGAGCCCAGGAGTTTGAGGCTGCAGTGAGCCGTGATCATGCCACTGCACTCCAGCCTGAGTGACAGACTGTGACCCCGTCTCAAAAACAAATATATACATATATATACATACACAAACACACACACACATAACACATTCTTTTAAATTCATAATCACTGAAAAATCTGTGCTGATTAAACCCTAATCTAACTTGTTCTTTATTCAATATTTATACTCAGCTTATATTAATTTGCATTGTTTATATAATAGCTATTTATATATACCTATAAATATCAAATCTTTTTCATCTATTTGTGGGTTTAGCTTCTCAATACAAATTCTTTAATTCCTTAGGAATGGAATGCTGTCTTCACAGTCTCCGTAGTACTTTCTATGTAAGTCTTTTCACAGCAAGTTCTTTTTTTTTTTTGAGACAGAATATCACCAGGCACCAGGCTGGAGTGCAGTAGCACAATCTCGGCTCACTGCAATCTCTGCCTCCCGGGTTCAAGCAATTCTCCTGCCTCAGCCTCCCGAGTAGCTGAGACTACAGGCACATGCCACCACGCCCAGCTAATTTTTGTATTTTTAGTAGAGACGGGGCTTCACCATGTTGGCCAGGATGGTTTCGATTTCTTGACCTCGTGATCGGCCCACCTCGGCCTCCCAAAGTGCTGGGATTACAGGCGTGAGCCACCGCGCCCGGCCCACAGCAAGTTCTTAACAAACATTGCTAAACGATGAAAAGTTCTGGGAAGAGCCCATAATAATAAGTAGTATACACAGGTTTGGACTCCATCTGTTTGGATGCAAGAACTGCAACAAATAGCTTCTGCCCATACCACACAAATGGGTCAGCTAGTATTATTCTCAGAGCACTCATTTAACAAAGATGCTGAAAAATAATTTAGTGGGGATTCTTCTGAGTTCTGCTAGGCTTTTAGTACTCTGGTTGTGGAATCTGCTCTCTGAGCTTAATCACTTTTTGGACTGATTAACGATGTCAGTATTTACCCAGCTGGTATACCCCTCCAGTATTATGTTTTAACTGGTAGATCTGGGACCACACCCATCCTAATCATTGGCTTTGTATGCTCTTTTAAAAATCTGTCTGAATAGGCACATACAAAAATACTTAAGTTTTACTTTAAGGAAAGTGGATTTCACCCACCCCCTAACCATTAGTCCAATTCTCCAATCAACCTTTATAATGCACTCTTACCTTTCCCAGACCAGTATTTTCCAATCCAATCCTTTAGCTATATCAGAATTAGATCCCTAGACCATACTCATTAGATTCTGATTCAGTAGGTAAGGGGTCAAGCCATGAAATCTGTATCTTTAATAAACACCACCAACACACACATCCATACACTCCTCAATTCTGATTCAAGTTCTAGGAACCAAATTACGAGAAACAGTGTCTTAGACTCTCAAAATCCTGACAGTCTATTCTGCCTGGTCTTTCCTTCCCAAAAGCTACCATCTCAGGTCTTTGAACCAAAGTGATGAAAATGAGGACACCAACGCTGCTGCTACCGATAAAGTTAGGAAAGCAGGACTTTCTTACTGTCAATATTTTGTATTAGCCTAGGCCAAAGATAAAAAGCACAGCTTATTATGAAAACTCATATCCTTTTAAAAAATGGTTTAACTTACCATGAAACCTCTCTGATTGAGACATGTTCCTAGAATATTAAACTGGGTTCTAGTCCTAGGAGTATAACAAATAGATTCTGTAACATTGAGCAAGACAATGAATTTCTCTGAGATTTCACTGTCTACAAAGTGCTTAGAACTATCTGTCCTGTTCATTCCTTTTCGTGGAGATTTCTGAACCTGGTAGAAACAGGAAGTGTCAATAAATAAACTTTAAAAGATATGTATCCCCCCTAAAAATCATATAAAAATTTCATGTATATTTTTCTGGGGGAAGGCTGCATAGTTTTCATCAGATTGTCAAAGGGGTGAGTAACGGAGAATCCAGAAACTTAGACTCCTATCAGAATGACTAATGGGATAATGTCAGTTGCTGATTATTAAGAACTGATTCTCCACTTTGTATGTTAATGACTCATCTTTAAACTCCATCTTTTTCTCCTTACACAATTTTTATCATTTTGTTGCTTGTTAGGCCCTCTACTATTGATTTTCATCTTAATTTCTTTGTTGACCTAATGGTCATTTAGGTGTATGTGTTTCACTTCCAATACTGGTTTTTACCCACTATAGAGGGTGGGAACAGCCTGGGCAACATAATGAGACCTCATTTCTACAAAAAATAAAAAATTAGCCAGGCACAATGGCATGTGCCTGTAGTCTCAGCTACTCGGTGGCATAAGAGGGAGGACTGCTTGAGCCCAGGTCAAGGCTGCAATGAACTGTGATTGCAACACTGCATTCAGCCTGGGTGACAGAGTGAGACCCTGTCTCAAAAAACAAAAACTACTGATTTAAGATAAATTATCAGTTAAATACAAATTAAATCAATTAACCCAAACCATTCCATTCTATACCCTTCCAAATAATGAAAATTTTACAACAGATAATGGACAATATACATAATAAATCACAAACCAAAACTTACCTTCATTCCCCCACATCATCATTCATAAGTCCCCCTAGCCACACCTTCCAGTCCTCGTCATCTGCTGTATTGGGGTCATACATATCTGGAGTGATGTCTGGAGCTCGGAGCTCTGCCTCTAGTTGGCCCAGGGGAACATCTTTCAGAGGCATCTTAGAACGCGTTCGAAATGCAATGAGACTGTCATCCATGGGCTGGACAATGGAGAAAGAAAAATAAAAGTCACTGAGTGAATGATGCTTCCAAACCTCATCATCATTTTTCTTGTCATCTTAGCTTAATAGAATCTCTCCTCTAAACAACGTGGGTTTATTATTGTTTGAAACTATAAGAAACGTGACATAAAAAATAAAATAAATGACATTAGTTTGAAACCAACATTTTATGAACATTTATAACAGATTTATTTTATTTATTTATTTATTTATTTTTGAGACAGAGTCTCACTGTCACCCAGGCTGCGGTGCAGTGGTGAGATCTCAGCTTACTGCAAACTCCACCTCCCAGGTTCAAGCGATTCTCCTGCCTCAGCCTCTTGAGTAGCTTGGATTACAGGTGCCTGTCACCATACACTGGTTTTTACCCACCATACCAGGCTAATTTTTGTATTTTCAGTAGAGACAAGGTTTCACCATCTTGTCCAGGCTGGTCTCGAACTCTTGACCTTGTGATCCACGCACCCTGGCCTCTCAAAGTGCTGGGATTACAGGCGTGAGCCAATGCGCCCAACCTTAAACAGCTTTGAGATATACTTCGCATACCATAAAGATCACCCTTTTAAAGTATATAATTGAATAGATTTTCGTATATTAAGAGTTACACAACCATCACCATCATCTAATTTCAGAACATTTCATTATCCCAAAAAGAAAGCCCACATCCATTAGTAGTCGCTTCCCTTTCCCCTCCTCCCAGCTCCTGTTAAGCATTAATCTATTTTCTGTCTCTATGGATTTGTTTCTGCAGGACATTTAATAGACGGAATCATACAATGCATAGCCTGTCTCTGGCTGCTTTCAGTTAGCATAAAGCATTCAAATCCCATCTTGTTATAGTATCTATCAATACTTTTTTTTTGATGTTTGAGTCTTGCTCTGTCATCCAGGCTGGAGTGCAATGGTGCGATCTCGGCTCACTGCAACCTCCGCCTCCTGGGTTCATGTGATTCTCCTGCCTCAGCCTCCCAAGTAGCTGGGATTACAGGCATCGGCCACCACACCCGACTAATCTTTTTTATTTTTTTTTTTTTTTTAGTAGAGACAGGGTTTCACCATGTTGGCCAGGCTGGTTTTGAACTCTTGACCTCAGGTGATCTGCCTGCCTCCGCCTCCCAAAGTGTTGGGATTACAGGTGTGAGCTACCGTGCCCAGGCTTTTTTTTTTCCCCCAAGAGACAGGGTCTCTATCTGTCACCTAGGCTAGAGTAGTGGCACAATCAGAGCTCACTGAAGCTTTGAACTCCTGGGCTCAAGCAATCCTCCTGCCTCAGCCTCCCAAGTAGCTGGAACTACAGGCATCTACTACCAAGCGCGTGTCTGTAGTTCCAGCTACAAAAGAGGTCAACGTGGGAGGACCACTTGAACACAGGAGAATGAGGCTGCGGTTAGCTGAGATCACAACTGCACTCCAGCCTGGGCATGAGAGCAAGACCCTCTCTCATTTAAAATACTTATTTTAAAAAAATGAAAATAAAATCAGAAAGTGTGAGACTTCCATCTTTGTACTTTTTCAAAACTGTCTTGGCTACTCTGGGCCTGTGCAATTCCACATGAATTTTAGGATTCGATTGTCAATTTCCACAAAAATGACAGCTGGGATTTGGATAGGGGCTGTATTGAATCTGTAGATCAATTTGGGGAGCTCTTCCTAGACTACTCTGCATTAACCTCTTAATGGGCTTCTGTTTATCCTCCTGCTTTACTCTAGTCCATTTCCCACATGTTAACCAAAAGGAATTTTTAACATTAATCTGAAAATAACAAAGAAATCTTTTTTAATTTTTTTTTTTTTTTTTGAGACAGTGTCTCGCTCTGTCACCCAGACGGGAGTGCAGTGGCTCGATCTTGGCTCACTGCACCCTCCACCTCCTGGGTTCAAGCGATTCTCCTGCTTCAGCCTCCTGAGTAGCTTGGATTACAGGTGTACATCACCACGCCCTGGTAATTTTTGTATTTTTAGTAGAGATGGGGTTTTGCCACATTGATCAGGCTGGTCTTAAACTCCTGACCTCATGATCCACCCTCCTGGCCCTAATTTTTTTTTTTTTTTGAGATAGAGTCTCACTCTTGCCAAGGCTGGAGTGCAGTGGTATGATCTCAGCTCACTGCAACCTCCACTCCCCAGGTTCAAGCAGTTCTCCTGCCTCAGACTCCCAAGTAACTGGGATTACAGGTGTGCGCCACCACACCAGGTGAATTTTTTGTATTTTTTGTTAGAGAATGGGTTTCACCATGTTGGCCAGGCTGGTCTCAAACTCCTGACCTCAGGTGATCCACCTGCCTCAGCCTCCCAAAGTGCTGGGATTACAGGCATGTGCCACTCCACCCAGCATCTTTTCTAATGTTTAAAATAAAATCTACACTCCTTATCATGGTTTCCTAAGACCTTCATGATGTAGCTCTTGCCTTGCTCTCTGACCTCATTTCTACCTCTCTTTCCCATGATCCCACGTTTCATGTGGTTTCTGTTCCTTAACCATGCCAAGATTGTTCCTATCTTAGGGACTCAGAATATGCCGTTTCTTCTGTATGGAGCACTTTTTCTCCCCAGATCTTTTACATGCCTGGTTTCCTCTCATTCAGATCTCAGTTCAAATGCCATCTCCTCAAAGAGAACTTTTTGTTTTGTGTTTTGACAGTCTTGCTCTGTCACCCAGGCTAGAGTGCCATGGCGTGATCACAGCTCACTGCAGCCTCGACCTCCTAGACTCAAGTGATCCTCCCACCTCAGCCTACCAGTAGCTGGGAATGCAGGTGCATGCCAGCATGCCCAGCTAAGTTTTTAATTTTTTTTGTAGGGACAAGGTCTCACTATGTTACCCAGGCTTGTCTTGACCTCCTAGGCTCACTCAAGTGATCCACTTCCTTGGCCTCCTAAAGTGTTGGGATTATAGACATGAGCCACCACACCCAACCCTGATTTTGTTTTTGTTTTTAAAAAGATTCTCACACTGTTGCCCATGCTGGAGTACAGGGGTGGCCATAGCTCACTGTAGTCTCAAACTCCTGGGCTTAATCAATCTCCCCACCTCAGCCACCAAGCAGCTAGGAATACAGGCATGTGCCACCACTCCTAGCTAAGTTTTCTGTATTTTTTGTTGAGACAGAGTCTCACTATATTGCCTAGGCTGGTCTCAATCTCCTAGCCTCAAGCAATCTTCTAGCCTAGGCCTTCCAAAGTGATGAAATTACAGCCAAGGAGGTCTTTTTTGATCAGCCTATCTAAAGTTCTCTGATAGAAAGTTTCATATTTCCTCATTTTAATTTAGTTGATAGCACTTAACCACTATCTGAATTTACTTGTTTATATGTTTATAGTCTATCTCTCCTCAATAGACTGTAAGTTCCAGGAAGAACAACTTCTTCTGTCTTCTATGCTGTTGTTTCTCAACTTCAACCATTTAGTATGTGTTTGTTAAATAAATGGATAGATAAAAAACTATTACTGCCCCTACTACAATTCATTCATTCAAAATCAGGGTGATTAAACGACTCAGAGCTATTCCATTCAATATTCGATTTTTAATTTTATTGTATGTATATGTGTGTGTGTGTGTGTGTGTGTGTGTGTGCGTGCGTGCATTTTAAAAACATATTTTGATATGGAGTCTCACTCTGTCGCGCAGGCTGGAAAGCAGTGGCACGATCTCAGCACACTGCAACCTCCACTTCCCCCAAGTCCAAGCAATTCTCATGCCTCAGTCTCCCGAGTAGCTGGGATTACAGACACTTGCCACCACACCTAGCTAATTTTTGTATTTTTAGTGGAGACAGGGTTTTATCATGTTGGCCAAGCTGGTCTTGAACTCTGGACCTCAGGTGATCCACCTGCCTCAGCCTCCCAAAGTGCTGGGATTACAGGTGTGAGCCACTGCACCCGGCCTTAATTATACTTTTAGGATTTATTTTTAAATTATTATATCATACTTTAAAATTTTAGGACAGATATATTTTTCATTGACCTGCAAGAGTGGTAGGGAAAATTTGGAACATTAAAATTGACTGGCTAAGGCCAGGCGCAATGGCTCACACCTGCAATCCCAACACTTTGGGAGGTTGATGAGGGTGGATCACCTGAGACCAGTTCAAGACCAGCCTGGCCAACAGTGAAACCTTGTCTCTACTAAAAAAATACAAAAAATTAGCTGAGTGTGGTGGTGCGTGCCTGTGGTCCCAGCTACTCAGGAGGCTGAGGCATGAGAATCGCCTGAACCCAGGAGGCGTATGTTGCAATTAGCTAAGATCATGCCACTGCACTCCATTCTATATGACAGATTGCGACTCTGTCTCAAAAAAAAAAAAAATTACTGGCTAAATGTGAGAATTACAAAGTCATTATTTGACAACGACCATAGTAATGACTGTTTCAAGAAAGAATAATCAATGGATGCTAATATTAGTGTAAGAAAGGAAATCTGGGGCCGGGCGCGGTGGCTCAAGCCTGTAATCCCAGCACTTTGAGAGGCCGAGGTGGGTGGATCACGAGGTCAAGAGATCGAGACCATCCTGGCCAACATGGTGAAACCCCGTCTCTACTAAAAAATACAAAAAAAAAACAATTAGCTGGGCATGGTGGTGTGCGCCTGTAGTCCCAGCTACCTGGGAGGCTGAGGCAGGAGAATTGCTTGAACCCAGGAGGCGGAGGTTGCAGTGAGCCAAGATTGCGCCATTGTACTCCAGCCTGGCGCCTGGCAACAGACCAAGACTCTGTCTCAAAAAAAAAAAAAAAAAAAAAAAAAAAAGAAAGGAAATGTGATTAATTGGGTGGGGCATGGTAGCTCACATCTGTAATCTGGGAGGCAGGGGTGGGCAGATCACTTGAGGTGGGGAGACCAACCTGGCCAACATGGGAAAACCCCATCTCTACAAAAATACAAAAAATTAGCTGAGTGTGGTGTCGGCACCTGTAATTCCAGCTACTCAGGAGGCTGAGGCAGGAGATCACTTAAACCTGGGAGGCGGAGGTTGCAGTGGGCCGAGATGACGCCACTGCTCTCCAGCTGGGCAACAGAGCAAGACTCTGTCTCAAAAAAACAAAGAGAAAGAAAGAAATTTGTCTTTGAAGTATATCCCCGTAAGATACATACTAATTAAAAATGGAAAATAATAACTTTACAGTGGGAAAACCAAGCAGACATCACCTTAACCAAGTGATGAAAATTAACATGAGAGATGTCATGTGCCTTCTGATCTGATACACTGAGAAGCACACATCACCCTTCTGGTATTTGCAACAAAAGTGAAAAACCTAAATCTAATCATGAGGAAATATTAGAAAAATAAAAATTGAAGAAAATTCTACAAAATAAGTGGTGTATAAGCCTCAAAACTGTCAAAGTTAGACAAAGAAAGACTGAGAAACTGTTCCAGATTAAAGAAGACTAAAGAACAAGGCAATTAAATACATATTTAATCCAGGGTTGAATGCTGAATAGGGAAAAAAAACGTTTTTCCTTCAACATAAAGGGCATTATTGGGACAACAGGCAAAACCAGAATAAGCACTTTAATACATTATGTAATATTACTGAATATTACTGTCACCTTATTTTTTTTTTTTATTGAGACAGAGTCTCTGTCGCCCAGGTGGGAGAGCAGTGGTGCAATCTTGGCTTACTACAACCTCTGCCTCCCAGATTCAAGCAATTCTCCTGCCTCAGCCTCCCACGCAGCTGGGATTATATTGTGTATTATACTGTGTTAATACAAGAGAATAAACTCATTTTTAGGAAACATACACAAAAGCATATAAAGGTAAAATGGCATCATGCCTGCAACACACTCTAAAAATGATTCAGAAAACAGTATGTGTATACAGAGAGAAAGAGGAACAGAACAATCAAGCAATTGTGGTAAAAGGTTAATTTTCGGGAATCTGGGTGAAGGTTTTTCCTATGTTCTACATTTTAAAATGCTCTCTGCTATACAGTTCATTTCTTCCTTAGAAAATGCCATTCTCAGCCAGGCATGGTGGGTCACGCCAGTAATCCCAGCACTTAGGGAGGCTAAGGTGGGAGGATCACTTGAGCCCAGGAGTTTGATATCAGCCTAGGCAATAACATAGGGAGACCTCATCTCTACAAAAAATTTAAAAATTAGCCAGGTGTGGTGGCATATACCTGTAGTTCCAACTACTGGGGGAGGCTGAGGTGGGAAGATCACTTGAGCCTAGGAGGCGGAGGTTGCAGTGGGCCAAGATCACAACACTGTACTCCAGCCCAGGTGACAGAGTGAGACCCTGTCTCGAAAAAACAACAACAACAACAAAAATTCAAACTGCCATTGTCACTTAGCAGAAAATAGCACTAGCCAAATATAAGGTATCAAAGACCAACTCTCACTTACACAAAATTATAGTTGTCTTTTCCTCTCCCGTCCTAGCCTTAGCAACAACTAAATTACTCCATCTGACTTTCTCAGTGAAGTACAGTTATAATATTTACCTGGAAAGAATCCATGCAGACTGGACTGGAAGCCAGCTCCTCATCTACCGCATGTAACTTCTCCATAAAAGTACTATCTCTGGTCTGTTTCGGCTTTGGAGGGGGCGGGGGCCCCATAGGCACTACCTCAGCACTGATGTGCCTGATGGATGGTGTGGTGACTTTCTCAGCCTGATTAAAAGAGGTAACTGCATCAAAAAAGGAAGGAGGGAAGAAAGAAAGAGAAAGCAAGAAAAGGAGAAAAGAGAGGGAAAAAGAGGTAGACCTTCCAAACACCATTGTCCTTTTTCTTCTCTAGATAGGGGTACATAAAAACAAAGACACCAAGTGTACTGATCTAATTAGGTTTCATCTTATTTCTAGTGAAGTCAACAGAATGCTACTTAGGTTACCAAAATGTGGGAAATTAATGACAATGACTTTAGGACAATATCAGAAAACAAAACAACAGATATGAAAGAAGAGAAGGGTGGGAGAAAAGCACTCTGCTAGTTGCACATTTTTGGTCCCTTAATGAGAACTCAGAAAAGTTCTTTAGCTATCATTTAGTTCCAGCCTTCTCTAAACTATTTACTAACTTAATGAACTTTGAAGAAGGGTAACAGCCCAGAATCACCATGGATAATCTACTTAAACAGTTAAATAATGTATTCACACAGTTACGTCTAACTTATCTCTTTTGTATGATGCCAATTTACCTCTGATAATATGGCACTCTCCTCATCTGTTTCAGTCATCTCAGAAGACTGCCTCAATCTGGATTTCTTTGCCCCTCGTGGAGATGAAGCAGTGCTTTCAACATCACTTTCCAATAAGCTCTACAAAATAAATCCAGTTCACTTTAATATTTATGTCCCTACCTCATTCCACAAAGTCTGAAGTATCTCAAGAGAAAGCATCATAAAATATCAATCACTCAACTAGTTACAGTAACAGAAAATAAAATTTAAATAGAAGCTTAAAGGCCGAGTGCAGTGTCTCATGCCTGTAATCCTAGCACTTTGGAAGGCTGAGGCAGGTGGATCACTTGAGGTCAGAAGTTCGAGACCAGCCTGGCCAACATGGCGAAACACCTGTCTCTACTAAATACAAAAATTAGCCAGGTGTGGTAGCACACGTCTGTAATCCCAGCTACTCAGGAGGCTGAGGCAGGAGAATCGCTTGAACCCAGGAGGTGGAAGTCGCAGTGAGCCAAGATCACGCCATTGCACTCCAGCCTGGGCAACAGAGGAGACTGTCTTAAAAAGAAAACAATATATATATCCTAAAGGTGGAGACAGGGGATCAGATCACTATCCTAATTTGCATTACAAAGTGTAAGACCTAGGCCTAAAATCCTTTTACAAAACAATTCAAAGAACAAATGAAGAAACAAGTCAAAGAACTTATTAACACAGCAATGAAAGTGAATAAAGTATACCTAAAAGCAATAGTATAAATGAATCTCAAAAGTATAATGTTGAATTTTAAAAAGCTAGGAACAAAATGTATAAACATGAGTCCATTTATGTAATGTTCAGAAACAGTAACAATTGAACTATAATGTGTAGAGATATATATTGAGGTGATATAACTATAAAGAAAAGCAAATAAATAATTACCAAAAGGCAGGTGGTGGTTATTTCTAGGGGGAGGGAGATGCCTGTGACTGGGGAGGGCATACAGGAAGTGTCTTAGGAATGTTATATTTCTTGGCTTTGCTATAAGTTTCATAAGGAGTTGCATTATAATAACTGAAGTGATACATTTTTATTCTATGCACATTTCTGTGCTATATTTCATAATACAATAAATCTTAAAATTAAGGGAGTAGAAAGGGTAGTAAAACAGTTTAATAAAGCATAGAAATGAGCTGAAAAAATAACCACATCTCAATCCTCTCTACCAGTGACATTACTAAGGAAACAAAGTATACCCTGCTTTATTAAGACAAATATTACCAACTAACACTCACTGACCTCTTCAGCAGTTTCATCTTCTTCTTCGTCATCTGGCTGATATTCTTCATCTGAGGAATCATCTTCTTCAAGGTGGATATCCACAAACTGAGGAGGCTACATTAGTACAATTAGAAAGAAAAGAAGTAATGGGAAACACAAATCATACGTATTTGGAAAATAAGGGAAAGAAGCAGGGCAGGAAAAAAAAATCCTAAGAGCATAATGTGCAGCTAAAGCAAATAACACGAGGCAGAGGTTAAAGTGATTCCATGAGATGCAAACCTAAGAGTAATAGAATGGAAAAAAACAAAGCTGGAATTAAAACAAAGATTGATCAAGAAAAGTTAAAGAGGAAGTACTTAAGTTTCAAAACCGATGAAGTCTTTCTGGAAAAGAATAACAATTATCTCTTCCAAGTTTACCTTAATTTCATTGGCCTTCTTAATTGGTGAAATATTCCATGTTGGAATTACCTACCAACAAAGAATATAAATAATTAAGTTATCTTAACTGAAATAACTGTTTTTCATGTTAACTTCCTCTGTACCATCACTAAGCCATATACTTAACAAGTAACTGCAGTGATCTAGAAGTGTTGATTATCCCTGAGGGAATACCCTCAATTATTTGTCAGAGTTACAAAGAAGAAAAGGAGCGAAGAATCTATTACTGTCATTAGCATTTCTGCCTTAAACCTGGTAAGCCTCACTTCTTTCCATAAATGAAGAAAACAATGTCTAAATTACTCATATCGCAGCAGTGGTTCACATGGAACAATAGTTGTGTCAACTATTTATAAACTATTAAACTACACAAATCAAAGATATTATAGGTTACAGTAGTCTTTTAACAGCAATATATTTTTGTAATCAGTTACATGAATCCACCAGAAGTACAACTCCAAAAAGCCAGCCAGGGTAAGTTTCTATGGGCTATTCTGCCTATGGGATAGTCTCCCTCTGCCTAAAGTTTTTCTTGTTTTTTTTTTTTTTTTTGAGATGGAGTCTCACTCTGTCACCCAGGCTGGACTGCAATGAATGGCATGATCTCAGCTCAATGCAAACTCTGCCTCCTGGGTTCAAGCAATTCTCCCTGTCTCAACCTCCCAAGTAGCTGGGATTACAGGCGCTCCCCTACTGCCACAACCATGTCCAGCTAATTTTTGTATTTTCAGTAGAGATGGGGTTTCGTCATGTTGGCCAGGCTGGTCTCAAACTCCTGACCTCAAGTGATCTGCCCACCTTGGCCTCCCAAAGTGCTGGGATTATAGCCATGAGCCACTGAGCCCAGCTACAGTTCTTATATACTGCTGATAAAATGCCACTGAGAATGTACAATTTCTGACCATTTAATTGTAACCCAACCAAAATCACCTTATAAACAAAAGCCAACTGGCCATTAGGTTCTGTCTTTAAAAGGAGTCTTAGCCTCTCACATCAACTCAGCCCTGCTATGTTCTGACCATTTATCTAGTGCTGTGTAAGCGGGACCAGTATAGGGTAAAGGGAATGATGTGATCCAGGTCCATTTCCCTTTTCTAACTACCTACTGCCAAATCCATCAGAAAGGCAAGCCAGTATTCAGAAGGGTGTTGGAATCCGTCTATTAAGAAGTAACAAGGCCAAGTATAGTGGCTAATGCCTGTAATCCGCACATGTAGGGAGATCAAGGCGGAAGGATCACTTGAGCCCAGGAGTTTTGAGATCAGCCTGGGCAACACAGCAAGACCCTATTTCTACAGAAAAGATTTTTTAAAAACCATTAGCTGGGCATGGTGGCACATGCCTGTAGGCCTAGCTGTTTGTGAGACTGAGGCAGGAGAATCCCTTGAGCACAGTTCAAGGCTGCCATAAGCTATGATCAGGCCACTGTTCTCTAGCATAAGCAACAGAGCAAGTCTCGAAAAAAAAAAGAATTAAGCAGCAAGAAACCTAGATTTAAATACTTGTTTTCCTACATAAACTATATAGTCTTGGATGGTCCAACTTCTCTACATATATATTCATAGCCAATAAACATAATCCAGAGGCTATTGGATCTCCTTGGATGTTTCTCCCAAATCAAATACAGAATTAATGTTAATTATATTCTTTTGTTTGTTTTTGAGACAGAGTCTTGCTCTGTCACCCAGGCTAGAGTGCAGTGGCGTGATCTCTGCTCACTGCAACCTCTGCCTCCCAAGTTCAGGCAATTTTCCCATCTCAGCCTCCCTAGTAGCTGGGATTATGGGCATGCACCACCACACTTGGCTAAGTTTTGTATTTTTAGCATAGATGGGGGTTTCACAATGTTGGCTAGGCTGGTCTCAAACTCCTGACTTCACGTGATCCACCCTCCTTGGCCTCCCAAAGTGCTGGGATTACAGGCATGAGCCACCACACCCGGCCATGTTAATTATATTCTATATGTCAAATAGACTTCATAGAACTTCCCTCTCATTAATGGCTGCTTTCATCATAGCTACCACCTATTCATTTGTGATTACATCCTGAAGAAAGATGAAATTTCAATTTATGCAGCAAGTGTTAGTCAACCAGACAAAAAAAAGTGAGGTGACTGCCAAAAAAAAAAAAAAGGTACATTTGACCTATGGCTACAGTATTAGGAGAAATATGTAATCTGGAACACTGGGGAGATAATCTAACCACACTAGTCAAATCACATCTGGTTCAGTAGATTCTTCTTTTGGCATACTCTTTTTTGAGAAGGAGTCTCACTCTGTCGCCAGGCTGGAGTGCAGTGGCGCAATCTTGGCTCATTGTAACTTCCGCCTTCTGGGTTCAAGCAATTCTCCTGCCTCAGCCTCCAGAGTAGCTGGGACTGCAGGTGTACGCCACCACACCCAGCTGATTTTTGTATTTTTAGTAAAGTCAGAATTTCACTGTATTGGCCAGGATGGTCTTGATCTCTTGACCTCGTGATCTGCCTGCCTGGGCCTCCCAAAGTGCTGGGATTACAAGCGTGTGCCACCACATCCGGCCTCTTTTGGCATACTTTTAAAAGGATATGAGCCGGGCGCAGTGGCTCACGCCTGTAATCCCAGTACTTTGGGAGGCTAAGGCGGGTGATCACATGGGCCAGTTTCGAGACCAGCCTGGCCAACACGGCAAAACTCTATCTCTACTAAAAACACAAAAATTAGCCAGGTGTGATGGTGCACACCTATAATCCCAGCTACTCAGCAGGCTGAGGCATGAGAATTACTTGAACCTGGGAAACAGAAGTTGCAGTGAGCTGAGATCGCACCATCACACTCCAGCCTGGGTGACAGAGTGAGACTCCATCTCAAAAAAAAAAAAGGCCAGGCGCAGTGGCTCACATGTATAATCCCAGCACTTTGGGAGGCTGAGCAGGGCAAATCAGTTGAGGTCAGGAGTTTGAAACCAGGCTGCCCAACATGGTGAAACCCCATCTCTACTAAAAATAAAAAATAAAAAAAAATTAGCCAGGAATAGTGGCACACGCCTGTAATCCCAGCTACTCAGGAAGCTGAGGCAGGAGAATTGCTTGAACCCAGGAGGCAGAGGATGCAATGAGCCGAGATCTTGCCACTGCACTCCAGCCTGGACAACAAAGCAAGACTCCATCTAAACAACAACAACAACAAAAAAAAAAAAACCAAGGAGAGAAATTGAGGGATGTATAGCCAAGAAAAGAATGTTATGAAACGACATACTAGTTTTCTTCAACTATAGGAAAAGTCATGTGGAAGAAAACACCAATCTCTTTACTTGTTTTTTTTTTTTTGAGGTGGGGGTCTTACTATGTTGCCCAGTCTAGTCTTGAATTCCTGGCTTCAAGTGATCTTCCTACCTCCACCTCCCAAAGTGTTAGCATTACAAGCATGAGCCACCATGCCCAGCCTAGACCTGTTTCTTCTACCAGGCTCCAAGGAATAAAATCAGGACAGATAAAACCTATGATACATATTTTGGGTCTGTAAGGCAAATCTTCCTATCAGAAATTCAATGAACTCCCTCATAACTATTACCTGCCTTGGAAGCACAAACTAGCCAAATGCTTATTAAGAAGTATAAAGTGGCCAGGCATTGTAGCTCACACCTGTAATCCCAGCACTTTGGGAGGCTGAGGCGGGTGGATCACCTCAGGTCAGGAGTTCGAGACCAGCCTGAACAACATGGAGAAATGCCATCTCTACTAAAACTACAAAATTAGCCGAGTGTGGTGGTGCATGCCTGTAATCCCAGCTACTCAGGAGGCTGAGGCAGGAGAATCGCTTGAACCCAGGAGGCAGAGGTTGCAGCGAGCCGAGATTATGCCATTGCACTCCAGCCTGGGCAACAAGAATGAAACTCCATCTCAAAAAAAAAAAAAAAAGAAAAAGAAACTCCATCTCAAAAAAAAAGAAGGATGTAGCATAGCTCCAAGCACCAAAGAGCTTGCTGCACCATAATACTTCAGACGTCTTCAAGTGGTTCTCACACGTTAGTATTCAAAAGAATTAACTGTTGTGTTTTTGCCAATGCATATTCCAAGGCCCTGCCCGTGGGTCCTGATTCTCAGGTGGGCCCAAAAGTAAGAGGATTTTGTTTTGTTTTGTTTTGTTTTTGAGACAGTCTCACTCTGTTGCCCAGGCTGCAGTGCAGTGGTGCAATCTCCGCTCACTGCAACCTCTGCCTCCCGGGTCAAGTGATTCTCACGCCTCAGCCTCCCAAGTAGCTGGGATTACAGGCGCGTACCACCATGCCCAGCTAATTTTTGTATTTTTAGTAAAGACAGGTTATCACTATGTTGGCCAGGCTGGTCTCAAACTCCTGACCTCAAGTGATCCACCCAGCCTCGGCCTCCCAAAAGTGCTGGAATTACAGGCATGAGCCACTGCGCCTGGCCAAAACCATGCAATTTTAATAAGCACTCCTGAGGGATCCCACACCAAGGTGATTGTTACGCAGCTGGTCCCTGGAACACGCTATAAAAAATACTAAACACTTTGCAACATGTGTTGTAACATAAATAGAAAAACTGGTCTCATCCATTGGTTTCAACCATTCCAAATGGTTATCTATCTAGCAATTCCAAAAAGCAATACTTCGTATCAACTAAACTAAACTATTATCATTTTTAGCTTATGATCACGTAGAAACATTCTACTTGTCTTTTTCAAATATTTCTTTAAAGATGCAAATTCAGACCACAATCTTCCTACATTTTTCCCTATGAGTGAATTAGATCCTATTTACCAAGCTAAAAAAAAAAAAAGACAAAAAAACCAGAATACTTACCACTCCTTTTTCCACTACTTCCTTCAGTTTAGAGCGTGTCATTTTAGGCTCCTAAGGAGAAAAAAACAGAAAGGAAATAGTCAATAAAAATCACAGCTCAGGCCAGGCGTGGTGGCTCACACCTGTAATCCTAACACTTTGGGAAGCCAAGGCGGGTGCACAAGGTCAGGAGTTGAGACCAACCTGGCCAATATGGTGAAACCCCATCTCTAATAAAAATACAAAAATTAGCCGGGCGTGGTGGCATGCACCTGTAGTTCCAGCTACTCAGCAGGCTGAGCAGGAGAATTGCTTGAACCCAGGAGATGGAGGTTGCAGTGAGCCGAGATCACATCACTGCACTCCAGCCTAGGCAACAATGCAAGACTCCGTCTCAAAAAAAAAAAAAAAAAATCTCAGACCGGGTGCAGTGGCTCTTGCCTGTAATGCCAGCACTTTGGGAGGCCGAGGCAGGAAGATTACGAGGTCAGGATTTCAAGACCAGCCTGGCCAACACGGTGAAACCCCATCTCTACTAAAAATACAAAAATTAGCTGGGTATGGTGGCACGTTCCTGTAATCCCAGCTACTCTGGAGGCCGAGGCAGAATTGCTTGAACCAGGACCCGGAAAGTGGAGGTTGCAGTGAGCCGAAATCACGCCACTGCACTCCAGCCTAGGCTACAGAGCAAGACTATGTCTAAAAAAATTAAAAACTCTCAGCTCAGCAAGGTGGCTTGTGCCTGTAATCCTAGCATTTTAGGAGGCCAAGGCTTGAGGCCAGGAGTTCGAGACCAGCCTGGGCAACATGGTAAGACCCACCCTCCCCCTGAAAAAATTGTTTTAAATAGCTGGGCACAGTAGCATGTTCCTGTAGTCCCACCTACTCAGGAGGCTGAACTGGGAGGATCGCTGAGTCCAGCTTAGGAGTTTGAGTCTAGCCTGGGTGACAGAGCAAGACCCTGTCTCTAAAAAAACAATAATAGCGCTCACTTTAGCAGCACATATACTAAAACTGGAACGATACAGGGAAGACTAGCATGGCCCCCGCGCAAGGATGACATGCAAATTAGTGAAGCGTTCCATAAAAAAATATATAAAAATAAAAATTAAAAAATAATAATAAAATAATTGACTAATCACAGTGGCTCATGCCTGTAATCCTAACACTTTGGGAGGCCAAGGCGGGTGGATCACCTGAGGTCAGGAGTTCGAGACCAGAGATGGAGACCAGCCTGGCCAACATGGCAAAACTCTGTCTCTCCAAAAAAAAAAAAAAAAAATAGAAAAATTAGCCAGTGGTGGTGGCACGCGCCTGTAGTCCCAGCTACTCAGGAGGCTGAGGCAGGAGAATCGCTTGAACCCAGGAGGCGGAGGTTGCAGTGAGCCAAGATCGCACCACTGCACTCCAGCCTGGGTGACAGAGCAAGACTCCATCTCAAAAAAAAAAAAAAAAAAATAATAATAATAATAATAGTAAAAAAATATGGCCGGGTGCGGTGGCTCACACCTGTAATCCCAGTACCTTGGGAGGCCAAGGTGGGCAGGTCACCTGAGGTCGGAGATCGAGACCAGCCTGACCAACATGGTAAAATTCCATCTCTACTAAAAATACAAAATTAGCTGGGTGTGGAGGTGCATGCCTGTAATCCCAGCTACTTGGGAGGCTGAGGCAGGAGAATCACTTGAAACCAGGAGGCGGAGGTTGCAGTGAGCCAAGATTGCACCATTGCACTTCAGCCTGGGCAACAAAAGCGAAACACTGTCTCAAAAAAAATAAAAAATTAATAAATAATAAGTAAAAATTACCATGTAATTCTTGTGTTTTGAAATGCTAACTTTAACCCCAGCTGCCATACTGTTTAGAAACTCCCAAGTGACCTCCTACCCTTAGCCAGTTTACAGATAACTCTATTCCAAGAAGTTAAAAGAGCAACAATCAACTACTCACAAACATTGGCATATCTTCTGTCTCACTGATGGCTGCTTTCATCATAGCTACCACATGTTCATTTGTGATTACTTCCTGAAGAAAGATGAAATTTCACTTTACGCAACAAGGGTTTGTCACCTAGACAATATTCATCTCCTCCACCTAACTCTGCTAGACCTCTTTACAGGACAAATGAGAACCATATAGTCGAATAGCATCAGACTGGGATGAAGCAATGCAACTGAAAGCAAAGAAGGCAGACGTAAGTTTCCGCCAGAAGCACAGAGCTTCAAACAATGTAGCAGCAAATGAACCAATTCCATTAGCTGCTACTAGGAACAGGAATGGCTCACATAAAAGGAGATACTGAGGTAATTATGTGCTTATGAGAAAGAGTAACAAAGAGCAAAGGCTCTGCAAATAGCTGTTCAAGAACAGTATTTACTATGTACAAAGTGCAATAAACTATTAACTGGGCATCTTTTTATACATATCCACCCACAAAAGAGTAAACCCACCACGAACATTATCATCACTGAATCTGCTAAACAATACAGTTAATACGCAAATCAGTGGAAAGAAACAGAAACAGTTTATCTTCCCAATTAAATTCTTCTTTAACATGTGTTCAAATGTCAAACTTGTACTGAGTACAAGGAGAAAGCTATCTTAAACATGTAAAAATGTAAAATGTTTTGTCACAGGTAACCCACAAAATTGGTAATTCATTACCAAAAGTCAAGAATTTGCTGAGTACTTTTACATACTTTCCATGAAAATTTCCCTTCCATTTATAGAGCTGCCCAGTCTTACGTGAAGAATGTTTCGGACATTGACCGCTGTTAGATTGTGCTGCTTGGCACCATCCTCCAAGGTACGGTCAAGCATGTCGTCCAGTTTCAGGTCACAAGCCACGTTCCCTTCTTGACCCCTTCCATCTCGTTTCCTCTTGGTACCCTTTTTTCTTTTTTCTCCTTTTCTCACTTTCTTCATTGTCTTGTTCTTCTGCAAATACACCAAGAACATCACCAGAATTCCAAAACAGCTGCTCCAGAAACTTAGCCCAGAAAGCCAAGAGTAAAGTGGATAAATCTCAAAAGCATTATGCTAAGTGAAAGAAACCACATGTAAAAGGACACACATTATACGATGGTATACACAATATAGAACATTGTGGAAGATGCAAAAATGTAAAAATAGAAATGAAATCAGTGGTTGCCAGTGTTTGAGAACGAGGAATTTGCTATCGCAAAGGGGAATTAGGCAACTTTTGGGGTGACAGAAATGTTCCACCTTGGTTGTGGTAGCGGTTAATACAACTGTGTATGTTTTCAAAACTCATAGATACATTTTATTCTATACCTCAATAAACCTAACATTTAATTTTTAAAAATGTAACTTGGTCAGGCGCAGGCCTATAGTCCCAGTACTTTGGGAGGCCGAGGTGGGCAGATCACGAGGTCAGGAGTTTGAGATCAGCCTGGCCAACATGATAAAACTAAAAATCCCTACTAAAAATACAAAAATTTAACAAGGCCAGGCACAGTGGTTCGCATCTGTGATCCCAGCACTTTGGGAGGCCGAGGCAGGTAGATCATTTGAGGTCAGGAGTTTGAGACCAGCCTGTGCAACATGGTGAAACCCCGTCTCTACTTTAAAAAGAATACAAAAATTAACCAGGCGTGGCAGTGCATGCCTGTAGTCCCACCTACTCGGGAAGCTGAGGCAGGCAGGAGAATCGCTTGAACCCAGGAGGCAGAGGTTGCAGTGAGCCAAGATTGCACCACTGCACTCCAGCCTGGGCAATGAGAGCGAAACACTCCATCTCAAAAAAAAAAAACAAAAAAGATTTGAATGGGTAACAATGGGCACAAAGTAGCAAAAAGAAAAAACAAAACGAAAAGAATTCAATGGATAAAGAAAAGGTAAAGGAGGCCAAGTGAGGAGGTTCCTGCCTGTAATCCCAGCACTTTGGGAGATCGAGGAGGAAGGACTGCTTGAGCCCAGAAATACAAGACCAGCGTGAGCAACATATTGAGAACTGTCTCTAAAAAAATAATAATAATAAAATCAAAATGAAAATTAGCCAGGCATTGTGGCATGCACCTGTAGTCCTAGCTACTGGGGAGGCTGAAGTGGGAAGATCACTTGAACCTAGGAGTTCAAGGTTGCAGTGAGCTATGATTGTGGCACTGAACTTCCAGCCTGGGTGGCAGAGCAAGACACTATTTCTTTCTTTTTTTGAGACGGAGTCTCACTATGTCGCCCAGGCTAGAGTGCAGTGGCACTATCTTGCCTCACTGCAACCTCTGCCTCAGGCTTAAGCAATTCTCCTGCCTCAACCTCCTGAGAGTAGCTGGGATTACAGGCGCCCACCACCACGCCCAGCTAATTTTTTGTATTTTTAGTCGTGACAGGGTTTCACCATGTTGGTCAGGCTGGTCTTGAACGCCTAACCTCAGGTGATCCAACCTGCCTCTGCCTCCCAAAGTGCTGGGATTACAGGAGTGAGCCACGGCTCACTATTTTCTTAAGACACTATTTCTTAAAAAAAAAAAAAAAAAAAAGATATTAAAGAAAATAAAAGATACACAAAATAATCAAACAGAATGATATACAGCAATGAAAATGAACAATCTACAAGTACATCCAAGAATAAGGATGAATTTCATAAATATAAAACAATGTTGAGGCCGGGCATGGTGATTCATGCCTGTAATCCTAGCACTTTGGGAGGCGAGGCGGGCCTCACCTGAGGTCAGGAGTTCAAGACCAGCCTGGCCAACATGGTGAAACCCCATCTCTACTAAAAATACAAAAATTAGCCCTGCATGGTGGCACGTGCCTGTGATCCCAGCAACCCCGGAGGCTGAGAATCACTGGAATCCAGGAGGGGTATGCTGCAGTGAGCCAAGATTGCACTACTGCACTCTAG
The DNA here is from genome assembly GCA_036589455.1 of Ateles fusciceps. Classification (NCBI taxonomy): domain Eukaryota; kingdom Metazoa; phylum Chordata; class Mammalia; order Primates; family Atelidae; genus Ateles; species Ateles fusciceps. The sequence continues at coordinate 5,122,895 of JAZHEH010002047.1, forward strand.
TCTAGGTGACAGAGTGAGATTCCATCACAAAAAAAAAAAAAACAACATTGAGAGAATAAACGTAGTCACAATGCCAGGCATAGTGGCTTACACCAGTAATCCCAACACTTTGGGAGGCCGAAGCAGGCAGATCACCTGAGGTCAGGAGTTCAAGACCAGCCTGGCCAACATGGCAAAATCCCATCTCTAACAAAAATATAAAAATTAGCCAGGCATGGTGGCAGGCACCTATAATCCCAGCTACTCTGGAGGCTCAGGCAGGAGAATCGCTTGAACCCAGGAGGCGGAGGTTGCAGTGAACCATGATCATGCTATTGCACTCCACCCTGGGTGATAAGAGTGAAACTCCGTCTCAAAAAAAAAAAAAAAGACAAAACAATTGAACCAATATATGCTGTTAGACATCAGGATAGTGGTTAACCTATGGGTAGGGGGGTAACTGGAAGGGAAAACAAGATGGACTCCTGGGTACTGATAACATTCTGTATCTTGATCTGGGCCCTGCTTACAAGGGCGTATTAAATTAGTGATAATATAGTGAATCCAGGCTATCTTAGGATATGTGCAGTTTTCCACATATTATACTTCAATAAAGAGATTTTATTTAATTAAAAAGAAAGAGAAAGCCTACCCATTGGAATAAAGAGTCCACCATCTTCCATCTCTTCGTCAGGCTGGTGAATCAGAGTCCTGGGTGGCTTTTCTTGAGAAGAGGCACAAACATCTAGCTGGGTTGATTTCCTGGGCTGGGTTTCTGGTTTTACAGATTGGTTGCCTGACGGCACTGAAGGTATCTCCCCTTCAGAATGCATTTGAGGTTTCCCTGGAAGAATCACAAATATTGCTCCACAATTTGCCCATTCTCAATCATAATCTATTATAGAATTCAGCATCTTATTATAGTCTTTTTAGTTGGTCAACTTCATGAATTAAACATATACTATATAGACATTTCCCTCTTTTAAATCGAAGCTCAGATCCAATTTACTCATCTGTAAAGTCAGGAAGTTAAACTAGGTAATTGCTAAGGCCTTTTTATTTCTAATATGATTTCAGTTTTGCATTTTTTCTTATGAAAAATCAGACTCATAACTGTAGAGGAAATTTCTGATGACATTTTATGTAGATGACCATTAACACCATATTTAATCAACTATAAATAGAATATTAAAATGCCCTGACTTTGTAAATCAATTTGACAGAAGAGTGATTGTCACAACAAAATTATAAACATATGGTTCTACAGTTCATTAGACGATTTTCTCACCTCAACACTTCATAAAACTTTTTACGTGGGAGTAGGTGAGGATAGCATTAAAAAGACAGTGAAACAAGGGGTGATGGTACATGCTGGTAGTCTTAGTTACTTGGAAGGCTGAGCCAGGAGGACGGCTTAAGGCCCAGGATTTGAGGTTACAGGGAGCTACAATCGCACCACTGCACTCCAGATGGGGCAACTCAGCAAGACCCTGCCTCCAAAAAAAAAAGAAAAGCCAGGTGCTTATAGTCATGAGGTAACTCATATCAAGACTTTGTCTCTACTAAAAATAAAAATAAACAATTAGGCTAGGCCAGGTGGCTCACGCCTGTAATCCCATTACTTCGGGAGGCCAAGGCAGGAGTTTGGGACCAACCTGGGCAACATAAGGAGACACCTTGTCTCTACAAAAATGTAGAGCTCTGAAATGAGCTGGGTGTGGTGGTACACACCTGTGGTCCCAGCTACTCAGGAGGATGTGGTGGGAGAGTCACTTGTACCCTGCAGTTTGAAAAGGCTACAGTGAGCTGTGATCATGCCACTGCACTCCAACCTGGGCGTCATTGCAAGACACTGCCACACACACACACACACACAGACACATACACACACACACACACACACACACACACAGACAAAAAAACATTCATGTAGTATTAAAAGTAGGCTGGGTGCAGTGGCTCATGTTTGTAATCCCAGCACTAGGGAGGCTGAGGCAGGAAGATCACTTGAGGTTAGGAGTTGCAGACCAGCACAGCCAATGTCAAACCTCCGCTCTAATAAAAAAAAAAATACAAAAATAAGCCGGGCATGGTGGTGGGTGCCTATAATCCCAGTTACTCAGGAGGCTGAGGCAGGAGAATCGCTTAAACCTGGGAGGCAGAGATTGCAGTGAGCCAAGATAGTGCCACTTCACTCCAGCCTGGGCAACAGAGTGAGACTCCATCTCAGAAAAAAAAAAAAAAAAAGGAATGCTGGACACGGTGGCTCACACCTATAATTCCAGCAATTTGGGAGGCTGAGATGGATGGATAACTTGAGGTCAGGAGTTCAACACCTGCCCAACATGGCAAAACCCCATCTCTGCTAAAAATACAAAAAATTAGCCAGGCATGGTGGCAGGCGACTGTAATCCCAGCTACTTGGAGGCTGAGGTAGAAGAATTGCTTGAATCCAGGAGGCAGAGATCAAGGGCTACTGAACTCCAGCCTGGGCGATGGAGCAAGACTGTCTCACCCAAAAAAAAAAAGTAAACATCAGAAATCAGGCTATCAAGGAAACAGCTTGCATATAAACATATCCCTGAATTATACACACACAAAAATTGTTTAACAGGTACCTGGGAAGAGGAATTGGGGAGCAAGAGTACAGAGTGAAAGGATGCCTAAATTTTCACTGTATACTTTTTATATTTCTGGATTTCTTCCCTAGTTTGTTATTACGTAGCTGAACATTTTCTTTCAAAACACATGGACATTCTTTATACTTGGGTCTCAGTCTGTCGCCTAGGCTGGAGTGCAGTGGCATTATTCTTCCTCTTCCCAAGTAACTATGCTTGTAGTCCTAGTTACTTGGGAGGCTGAGCTAGTGGGATGGCTTAAGGCCCAGGATTTGAGGTTATAGGGAGCTATAACTGCACCACTGCACTCCAGATGGGGCAAAGCAGCAAGACCCTGCCTGCAAAAAAAAAAAAAAGCCAGGTGCTCTTCCTCTTTAATGGTGTTTACTCTAATAGAATTTTACTTGTTCTTCTGAAATTGATTTACGTACCCTAATTTCCATTTATGCTTTTTCTTTCTTTGCCTCCTAAACGTGAGTAGCATGATTTTAGCTTATAATTAGTTGATTTGTACTGTTCTCAGCTAATTTTTGATGTTATCATTGGCCGGGCATGGTAGTTCACGCCTGTAATCCTAGCACTTTGGGAGGCCAAGGAGGGCGGATTGCCTGAGCTTAGAGTTCAAGACCACCCTGGGTAACATGATAAAACCCTGTATATATTCTACTAAAATACAAAAAATTAGCCAGATATGGTGGCAGAAGCCTGTAATCCCAGCTATTCAGGAGGCACAAGAATCGCCTGAACCCAGGAGGCAGAGGTTGCTGTAAGCCGAGATCAAACCACTGCACTCCAGCCTGGGTGACAGAGCAAGACTCTGTCTCCAAAAAATAAATAAATAAGTTTTAAAAATATTAACTTTGGCCGGGCGCAGTGGCTCATGCCTATAATCCCAGCACTTTGGGAGGCCAAGGTGGGCAGATCACAAGGTCAGAAGATCAAGACCATCCTGGCCAACATGGTGAAACCCTGTCTCTACTAAAAATACAAAAATTAGGTGAGTGTGGTGGTGCATGCCTGTAATCCCAGGATACTCAGGAGGCTGAGGCACGCGAATCGCCAGAAAGCAGAGGTTGCAGTGAGCCAAGATTGCGTCACTGCACTCCAGCCTGGCGACAGAGTGAGACTCTGTCTCAAAAATAAAAAATATATATATACAACAAAGCCACAGTTCATATGAAGAAAAACAAAAGAAATAAATAAATAGTAATTTTGATGATGTTATCAACATACAGTTCTTAGGCTGCCAGCAAATAAGTTACAGATATGCTCTGAATATCTGAATAAGGTTTTTCTTTCTCTCTTTTTTTTTTTTTTTGAGACAGAGTTTCACTCTTGTTGCCCAGGCTGGAGTGCATGGTGTGATCTCGGCTCATTGAAACCTCTGCCTCCCGAATTCAAGCGATTCTCCTCCTCAGCCTCTCAAGCAGCTGGGATTACAGGCACCTACCACTATGCCCAGCTAAGTTTTTAATATTTTTAGTAGAGGTGGGTTTCACTATGTTGGCCAGGCTGATCTTGAACTCTTGATCTCAAGTGATTCACTCATCTTGGCCTCCCAAAGTGCTGGGATTACAGGTGTGAGCCACCGCACCCAGCCTTCTTTCTCTATTTTTCTTATCCTGCTCAACTTCTTTCTGAAGTCTTTTAGCATCCAGCATATATATAATGGAAGGTGGGATCCTAAAGGGTTCTAGAGAGGGGAATTAAATTAAAGAACAATGTGGAATGAGAGAGAAAAAAAGGATGTAGAAAAAACATTTTCTCCATATAGAATATGAAAAATGATTTTGTGGTACAGCTGATGGTGTGTTGGCAGGGGCAGCTTTAAAAAGTAATTCCAATTTTTTGTTGTTGCTAAGACAGGGTCTTGCCCTGTCCCCCAGGCTGGAGTAGTGGCACGATCTCGGCTCACTGCGGCCTCAACCTCTTGGGCTCAAGTGATCCTTCCACCTCAGCCTCCCAAGCAGCTGAGACTACAGGCTTCTGCCACCATGCCCAGATAATTTTATTTTATTTTTATAGAGATGGGGTCTCACTATGTTGCCAAGTCTGATCTTAAACTCCTGGCCTTAAGCAATCCTCTCTCCTTGGCCTCCCAATGTGTAGGGATAGGCATGAGCCACCATGCCTGACCCCAATTTTTTTTTTTGAGACGGAGTCACGCTCTGTCAGCAGGTTGGAGTGCAATGGCGTAATCTTGGCTCACTGCAACCTCCACCTCCCGGGTTCAAGCGACTCTCCTGCCTCAGTCTCTCAAGTAGCTGGGACTACAGGCACACAACACCATGCCCAGCTAACTTTTGATTCAAATATATATTTTTTAATATCAAATATTTTTTAAGTAGCAAAAATGTTTGTGGAAGAGGCTCTGCCTACCAAAGTGAACCTCTGTATTTTGAAGGGCAATACTTGCTTAAATTAAAAGTTCTGGTATGCCTGTTTAAAAAGTCATTTGTGGGCTGGGCATGGTGGCTCATGGCTGTAATTCCAGCACTTTGGGAGGCCGAGGTGGGCAGATCACTTGAGGTCAGGAGTTCAAGACCAGCCTGGCCAACATGGTGAAACCTTGTCTCTACTAAAAATATAAAAATTAGCCAGGCACAGTGGTACATTCCTGTAATCGCAGCTACTCGGGAGGCTGAGGCAGGAGAATCACCTGAACTTGGAAGGTGGAGGTTGCTGTGAGCTGAGATCATGGCCACTACACTCCAGCCTGGGTGACTGTGAGACTGTATTAAAAAAAAAAGCATCATTTAACATGATTTAAGAACATATCAATTGTAACAAAATGTCAACACTTCAAAAATAATCCAGCTATCTTTTCTATGTGGTATTTTCATTTTTTCTACAGTGTATATGATGCTGCTGCTTTCACAATCAGAAAACTAAAATGTTACTTAAAAGAAAGTAAAACAAGCCGGGCGCGGTGACTCACGCCTGTAATCCTAGCACTTTGGGAGGCTGAGGTGGGTGGATCACCTGAGGTCAGTAGTTCAAGACCAGCCTGGCCATCATGGTGAAACCCCATCTTAAAAAAAAAAAAAAAAAAAGAAAGTAAAACAAAAAGAACATGCACTAAATAGTAGGATTATGGGTAATTTTTATTTTATGCTTCAAAGTTTTCAATATTTTCCAAAGTAGACATATATGAATTTTAAATCTTCCTTCCTTCCTGTCTGTTTTGTGTTACATTTCTAATTGGCAAAAAAAAAAAAAAAAAAAAAAAAGCTACTTGAAGAAAAATTCTGGGCAGTGTATTTTTATTGCTATTACTTGTATATACAACTAACTAAAGTGCAAAGTGGTAGAATCAATTTTCAACTCTCCAGATTAACGAAGGAGAATGATATCACAGATAGTACTAAACAATAAACGTTTATCTAAATTTGGATATATCTGTAAACAGACTTTAAAAATCTCTTAATTACACTTACCAATAGCGATGTGACTATGAAGCCACAGTTATTTATCCATTCCTTCTCTAGGATTTTAATCTTATAATTTGCTCTAGTTCCTTCTGTCTTCATATCACAAATACAACTTACCTTAAGCTGAAATGCAGTGGTGCAATCAGAGCTCACTGCAACCTTGAACTCCTGGGTTCACACTATTCCCTTATATCAGCCTCCTGAGTAGCTGGGACTACGGAATGCACCACCACACCTGGCTAAAAGTTTTTCCAGAGATGGAATCTTGCTATGTTGCCCAGGCTGTTCTTGAACTCCTGGCCACAAGATCCTCACACCTTGGCCTCCCAAATTGTTGGGATTACAGGTATGAGCACTGTTCCCAGCCCCATTCATTCCCTCCTCTTTAACTCCTTCATATAATGTTCTTTCACAACAAACTCCTGAATCTATTCTCCAAGATCATCAATCTTCAAATAAAACCTTTTTCTCAGGCATTATCCTTATTCCTCCTTTAAGAACAAGGTAGTAAATTTTAAAGCACCTTGTTCTTAAAGCTCTCATTCCTCTTTTCACTATTACTACTACTTCTCTGTATCTAACAGTTGTTCCTTCTGTTATCTTCCTCCTTGATTCAAGGTTGTCTTTAATCTACTTCTCTTCCCCCTCCATGTCTGTTTCCATGGAGAGGAATCATGACTAACCCTGTGAACATTTCTAGTCCTTGCCTCTTACTAAACTTCAATCTTAGATTTCTATTTTTACTTGCTGGCCCCATTGTCACCTCACATTCCATTTGAGGTAGGAGATCAGCAGGACTTGTTTTCCAAGCACTGTCCACAAGACTGTTGAACAAAACAGGAGCTGATCAAATAAACTGGCCAAAACCAGCTAAAAGCAAGATGGTGATGAAAGCAACCTCCTGTTGCCCTCACTGCATCTGCATGCTAAAAGAACCTCCCCACCAGTGCCATGACATTTACAAATGCCATGGCAACCTCCAGAAGTTACCTTATATGGTTTAAAAGGGGAGGGACTCTCAGTTCTGGGAAGTTCTCACCCCTTTTCCAGAAGATTCATTAATAAACCACTCCTTATTTAGCGTATCATCAGATTATAGCCATATATATGGCTATATAGCTCTCATGCCTTTGGGGGTCACTGTTGACCACACCCTAGATGCTCTGGGGTTTTTGGCATTTGGTAACAGGACCCTCATGGGCTGACGCCTGGATACTCAGGTATTTTGGCATTTGGCACTGTTTCTTTTTTTTCCTTGTCGTCTCTGTATATATACAGCTAGCCAGCGATCCACAGGGCTGCTGCTGCTGCTGCTGCTACTATTACTCTTTCTTACGGAGCAGCCATTTCCCTTCCTCTGTTGCTCTAATAAACTTATTCCTTTTTTTTTTTTTTTTTTAGAGACAGGGTCTCGCTATGTTCCCCAGGCTGGCGTGCAGTGGCTATTCACAGGCGTGATCCCACTACTGATCAGCACGGGAGTTTTGACCCACTCCGTTTCCGACCTGGGCTGGTTCACCCCTCCTTAGGCAACCTGGTGGTCCTCTGCTCCCAGGAGGTCACCATATTGATGCCAAACTTAGTGCAGACACTCGATCGGCGTAGCGCACTACAGTCCAGAACTCCTGGCTCAAGCGATCCTCCCACCTCAGCCTCCGAACTGGCTGGGACTACAGGCACGTGCCACCGCCCCGGCAAACTTACTTTCAATTCACTCTGTTGGTTCATTCATGATTCTTTCCAGTGCAAAGCCAAGAACCTTCCAGGGCTGAGTCCCGATTTTGGGGTTCACCTGCATCATTCCTTGGTGACCACCAAGGGACCAGTAAGTCGTCAAATGAACCTGAGGGAGATCTTTAGCCAGACCCTAAATTAAGACTGATTGGAGGCCAGGTGCAGTGGCTCACACCTATAATCCCAGCACTTTGGGAGGCCAAGGCGAGCAGATCACAAGGTCAGGAGATTGAGACCATCCTGGTCACCATGGTAAAATGCCGTCTCTACTAAAATACAAAAAATTAGCCAGGCATGGTGGCGCGCCTGTAGTCCCAGCTACTCGGGAGGCTGAGGCAGGGGAATCACTTGAACCCAGGAGATGGAGGCTGCAGTGAGCCGAGACCGCAACATTGCACTCCAGCCTGGCGACAGAGCAAGACTCCGTCTCAAAAAAATTAAAAACAAAAAAACAAACAAAAAGTAAATAAAGACAGATTGGGCTGAGTGCAGTGGCTCATGCCTGTAATCCTAACACTGTGGGAGGCCAAGGGAGGCAGACTGCCTGAGCTCAGGAGTTCGATACGGCAAGACCCCCGCTCTACTAATAAAAAAAATTAGCTGGCTGTAGTCCCAGCTACTCGGGAAGCTGAGGCACGAGAATTTCTTAACCCAAAGACTGACTGGCACCATTTCGCCTCCATGAAAAAGTGAATGTCCCCTTTGTTCCCCCCTCCATGTGGTGTTTTTTGTTTTTGAGACGGCGTCTCGCTTGGTTGCCCATGCTGGAGTGCAGTGGCACAATCTCGGCTCCGCCACCAGGGTTCAAGAGCTTCTTGGGCCTCAGCCTCCCAAGTAGCTGGGATGCTCTTTTTTGGTTCCATATGAAACCAAATTTTTTTTTCTAACTCTTTGAAAAATGACATGGTAATTTGGTAGGCATTTCATTGAATCTGTAGATTACACTTATTCTTCTAGAAATAGCTTTCTATTTTGCTTATCAAAAACTTAGAACACCAGTGAATATACTTTGGCCACCATTATCCCTTTGGGGGAATCCATTCATAACCCCATAAAACCTAGAAAAACAAGAAGTAAAAGAGCAATAGGATTAATTCTGACAGGAATTGGGACAGGAATAGGGGTGGTGGCCCCTTGGGGGGGCTTTGGATAACACAAATCAACGCTAAAAAACATAACTCGGGCCCTAGAATCTCTGGCCACCAATACAAGTCAGACATTAAGAAAAATTCAGGAATCTCTGGACTCTTCGGTATATGTAGCCCTGACAATAGACTAGTCTTGGATTGTTTACTGACTGAGAAAGGTAGAGTCTACACTGCTATCAATAAGATCCGCTGCACATATATTAACAACTCTGGACAGGCTGAGGTTAACATTCAAAAATTCTAAGAACAAGCCACCTGGTTACATATATATAACCAGGGAACTGACCCCAACTACACCTGGTTGACCATAAAAGTACTCTTTTGGCCAGGCACAGGGGCTCACGCCTGTAATACTAGCACTTTGGAAGGCTGAAGTGGGATGATCACTTGAGCTCAGGAGTCAAGACCAGCCCGGGTAACATAGTGAGACTGTGTCTCTACAAAAAAAATTTAAAGATTAGCTGGATGTGCTGACACACACTTGTAGTCCCAGGTACTCAGGAGGTTAAGGCAGGAGATCACTTGAGCCTGGGAGGTTGAAGCCGCAGTGAACCATGATCACATCACTGTGCTCCTTCCTGGGCAACAGAGTGAGATCCTGTCTCAAAAAACCCCATAAAATAACAACAAAAAAACATCCTCCCAAGCCTCACCTGGTTTCTACTCTTTTTAGGACCTCTAGTGGCTAACTTGTAACTATCAGTCTCTGGCCCTTCCTTTTAGCCTCCTTGTAAAGTTTGTGTCTTCTAGATTACAATTTCCGTGTGAAGATGATGCAAGCACACGGCTTCCAATTCATCCTTTTTCTGACCCCTTAGATCAGGCATCAAGAGATTTTTACTCTTCCAATGCTAGGCAGGGCCAATGCCCATAAAACCAATAAGAAGTAGCTGCAGAAGATGGACTTCTACCCTTCTACAAACCTATAAGATTGAAAAGGAGTATATAATCTCTGAGGGGAGAGTGAGGTAGGAGAGAAACAGGATTTGTTTTCCAAGCACTGGCCAGAGACTCTGCTGAACACCACAAGAGCTGATCAAAACAGGATGCAGCAAAGAAAGCAGTCAAAACCAGTTACAACCAAGATGGCAACAAATGTGACCTTTGGTTGCTCTCACTAATTATTATACCCTAATTATAATGCATTTGCATGCTGAAAGAAACTTCAGTGGGTCACAGGGAGCCAGGCCTCGTGGCCAGAGTGTATCATGATGCTGGACCTGGTGGTGCTACTGCTCAGTGTGGTGGTTCATTTCAATGGAATCAGCAAGGTTGGAAACCAGAAATGCATTCTTCATGTGCTTTGGGGTCATGGCAAATGAAAGTACTTGATGTATCCAACAGTTTTGCAGTCCCTTTTAAGGAAGATGACAAAGATGATTCTGATTTTTAGCCCATGATTATTTGGAAAACATGTATAGACTGCTTAAGAGGGTCAATGCCAGAGAAATAATAGTTAGGTAGTACCACACAGGCCCTAAACTACACAAGAATGACACTGCCTTCAATGAAATCATGAAAAGATACTGCTGTAACTCAGTATCGGTCACTATTCACATGAAAACAAAGGACTTATGGCTACCTACAGAAGCATGTATTTCAGTAGAAGTCTATGATGATTAAACTACAGCCTTCAAAACATTTGAGCATGTGACCAGTAAAACTGGAGTGGAGGAAGCTGAGGGAATTGGAGTTGAACACTTGTTACAAGATAACAAAGACACACCCTTTCTCTGTGGATCACAAACCAGGTCCTGGGTTTGAAGGGAGTGGACTCCAAGCTTCTGGACATCAGAAGCTACCCGGAAAAAATTGCCACAGGCAAACTGCCCACCAACCACCAAATCATCTATCAGCTGCAGGACGTCTTCAAGCTGCTGCCAGTCATCAGCCTATAGGACTTTGTCAAGGCCTTTCACCTAAAGACCAATAACCAAATGGTGGTGGTATACTTGGCCTCGCTGATCCATTCTGTGGTCACCCTGCACAACCTCATCAAGACTGCCAACTGGGATGTAGAGAAGAAAGGAAAAGGAAGAGAGCAAAAAAGAATAGAAAAGAAGACAAAGAGAAAGATAAAGGAAAAAAGTGATATAAAAAAAGAGAAAAAGAAGAAACAGTAAAACATATAGCTTTTTTAATTTGTAAACTAAAATCTTATAAACTAAATCAGTGTACTACTACTGGATTCTTTTCCACTTTAACTGCTTGTTAAAAAGCTGTCCTGGGCCAGGCATGACGACTCACGCCTGTAATCCCAGCACTTTGGGAGGCCAAGGCAGGTGAATGAATTAAAGTCAGCAGTTTGAGACCAGCCTGGCCAACATGGTGAAATCCCGTCTCTACTAAAAATACAAAAATTAGCTGGGCACAGTGGCATGCGCCTGTAGTCCCAGCTACCTGAGAGACTGAGGCAGGAGAACTGGTTGAACCCAGCAGGCAGAGGTTGCAGTGAGCCAAAATCGCACCACTGCACTCCATCCTAGGAAACAAAGCGAGACTTCGTCTCAAAAAAAAAAAAAAAAAAAATGCTGTCCTGATTAGAGCACTCTGCTTCCACTCACTCTTGCTGTGGCACTGCATTGAAGTAAATGGATAAAGGGATGATCTCAAACCTAAACTGCAGCGTCAGTTGCTATGACTTACGGCTATGACAGTCAGCTCAGGCTTCAGACTATGTGAGAAAAATGAAGAGACATCAACATAACATTTTTGGTTCTCTTCAATCTTTTATCTAGAAAACCAGGAGTTGGCTGGGGACAGTGGCTCATGCCTGTAATCCCAGCACTTTGGGAGGCCAAGGCAGGTGGACCAGCTGAGGTTGGGAGTTCAAGACCAGCCTGACCAACATAGAGAAGAAACCCTGTCTCTACCAAAAATACAAAATTAGCCGGGCGTGGTGGTACATGCCTGTAATCCCAGCTACTCGGGAGGCTGAGGCAGGAGAATTGCTTGAACCAAGGAGGTGGAGATTGCGGTGAGCCAAGATTACGCCACTGCACTCCAGCCTGAGCAACAAGAGGGAAACTTCGTCTCAAAAAAAAAAAAAAAAAAAAGAAAGAAAGAAAACCAGGAGTTGAATTTTTTCAACTTTGAAAGACTCCTGCAGTCTCTTTCTGGTAATTTTCAGAATTGCTAAATGGAATGCACAAATTCCATATGTCTCTGTCTCATAACACCGTGAGTTTAAAAAAAAAAAAAAAAAAAGGGAAAGCGCGGACGCAGTCCCCCCACTACCACAAATTATGCAGTCGAGTTTCCCACATTTGGGAAATCGGAGGGGTCAGCACATCCAGAGTGCAATGGATAAGCCTTGCCCTGGGAAAACGACCTTCATGATCATGGTATCTCCCCTGCCAGGTAAGTATAACACCGTGAGTTCTAACTCTTCTGAACTCTGACAATACCACAAGTTTTGGACCCATAGCTCTAGCATTCTCAGGCTTGAGATCCAGGCTCCATATGTTGTTTACCTTGAAAGACAGAATTAAATGGATTGGTTTTAAAAAATAAAAACAGGCCAGGCGTGGTGGCTAACGCCTGTAATCCCGGCCCTTTGGGAGGCTGAGGCGGGCGGATCACCTGAGGTCAGGAGTTCAAGACCAGCCTGGCCAACATGGCGAAACCCCATCTCTATTAAAAATACAAAGGCCAGGCGCAGTGGCTCACACCTGTAATTCCAGCACTTTGGGAGGTCGAGGCAGGCAGATCACCTGAGGCAGGAGTTTGAGACCAGCCTGACCAACATGGTGAAACCCCATCTCTACTAAAAGTACAAAAATTAGCTGGGCATGGTGGTACATGCCTGTAATACTAGCTACTCAGGACGCTGAGGCAGGAGAATCACTTGAACCCAGGAGGCAGAGGTTGCAGTGAGCTGAGATCACACCACTGCACTCCAGTCTGGGCAACACAGCGAGACTCAATCTCAAAAAAAAAAAAATCATCAGGGCATGGTGGCACACATCTATAGTCCCAGCTACTCAGGAGGCTGGGGCAGAAGAATGGCTTGAACCAAGAGGCAGGGTTTCTCTGAGCCAAAATCGTGCCACTGCACTCCAGCCTGGGCGACAGAGTGAGGCTCTGTCTCAAAAAAATAAATAAAAATTTAAAAAATAAAAATAAATAAAAACAAGGAAAGTCCCCCCGGTGTCACGATAGTTTACAATTGCCATGGCAACCCCTGAAAGTTACCTTATATGTTTTAAAAGGGAGCTATCTCTTGGTTCTGGAACTCCCTGCCCCTTTTCTAGAAAATTCATGAATAACCTGCCCTTATTGAGTATATAATCAAGGAATAGCTATCAATTCACAAGGGCTGCTGCTATTACTGTGTCTATAGAGCAGCCATTTTCCTGTACTCTGCTGCTCTAATAAACTTGCTTTCCTGTTGCTCTGTTGGCTTGCTCATGAACCTTGCACAAAGCGAAGAATCCTCCTGGGCTGAGCCCCAATTTTGGGGTTCACCTGTATAACTCCTACCCAAATCTGAACTCATTTTCAAACTCTCAAATACCTTCCCCATGAAAGCATGCATCACCATCCCCTAGTCCAAGTATCTTACATGTCAGTCTCTGCGCAGTGTTAATTATTTCTTTGTAATGTGTGTATACCCATTCTTCTCTAGCCTTACTGCCAGCATCCAATTCTCATTTTTAAGGTCTTAAGGAGAAAGCGTCAAGGCTCTCTATAATCTGGATCTACTCTTTCTACCTGAAGCCTTAGTAGTCTTCCACACAAACACAGCATTTCTACATGTTAATACTTCCACTTCTTCACTCACAATCTATCAAATCCTTCCAGCTCCACTGCCAAAAATCCAAATTATATTTATCACATACTGCAGCACTAAATCATACTGTCTTACGCTGCTCCAAATGGTTATGTGTTCATGGTTGTCTTCCCAATTAAAATTCTAAGCTTCCTGAGGTTAGAACTATGTCTTCTGCTTCTTTTAAATGTCACACAGATGAAGAGATTATGTTTTAAACCAAAAATCAGACTAAGGATTTCTGTGTCACTTTGTGACCAAAAAAATCTGAGAGATAAAGTTAGACATGAAAATGTATTTTATAGGTTATTGCGATGGTTCACTAAAACTACAGAATTATAATTCATGTTGAATACTTTTTGTGGAGTCTTTTATCATACAAGGAAGTTGTATGATACTAATAGTATTTTGAAAAACTTTTTGATAATGAATGAAAATTGACTCCCTATAGCTTTTTTTTTTATTGTACTTTAGATTCTGGGTACATGTGCAGATCATGCAGAATTGTTGCATAGGTACATGCATGGGAATGTGGTTTGCTACCTCCATCACCTGTCACCTATATCTGGCATTTCTCCCCATGTTATCCCTCCCCCAACTTCCCTAGACTCCCTATAGCTTAACACCACTATTCTTATTTTCACTGTCTAGAATCTGCTTTCTCTTCTACATTATTGGCTTCAGATATTTAAAGTCTGACAGCTTTTCTTAAAAATATGAACTGTGTACTGTTTTATTTACTTGTACATTTTTTTTAATTTATATTTTTTATACTCCTAGGCTCAAGGATTCTCCAGCCTCTGCCCAAGTAGCTGGGACTACAGGTGCATGCCACCATACCCAGCAAAACTTACAGCTTTCCTACCACCCCTAAAACTTACAAAGTTGCTCGTGTCAGGCTCTTCAGAATACTAGTCATCCCCCTTAATATGCAGCAGTTTGTCAAGGTCCTCTTAAAACGTGGCATCCAGAACGAACACAATATGCCAGAGAGAGCATGACCAGCACAGTATACCATCAAGATTATTGCTAACTCCCTCATCTTGAGCATTACACCTCTATCAGTTCATCAACAATTATGCATTTTTTGTTTTCGGTATTTTTCTTTTTGAGACAGAGTCTCCCTCTGTCGCCCAGGCTGGAGCACAGTGGTGTCATCTTAGCTCACGACAACCTCCATCTCCGGGATTTAATCGATTATCCTGCCTCAGCCTCCCGAGTAGCTGGGATTACAGGTCCCGCCACCAGTGGGCCTGGCTAATTTTTTTGTATTATCAATAGAGATGGGTTTCGCTAAGTTGGCCAGGCTGGTCGCGAATGCCTGACCTTGTAATCCGCCCGCCTCTGCATCCTAAAGTGCTAGGATTACAGGCGTGAGCTACCACGTCTGGCATTTTTTGTGTTTTTTTTGTTTTGAGGTGGAGTCTTCCTCTGTCACCCAGGCTAGAGTACAGTGGCGCAATCTCGGCTCACTGCAACCTCCGCCTCCCAGGTTCAAGTGACCCTCCTGCCTCAGCCTCCCAAATAGCTGGCACTTCAGGTGCATGCTGCCACACCCAGCTAATTTTCTTTCTTTTTTTTTATTTTTGGAGACAGTCTTACTCTGTCACCCAGGCTAGAGTGCACCAGCACAATCTTGGCTCACCACAACCTCTGCCTCCTAGGTTTAAGCAGTTTTCCTGCCTCAGCCTCCTGAGTAACTGGGATCACAGGCATGTGCCACCAAGCCCAGCTAATTTCTTTTCTTTAATTTTTTTGAGACGAAGTTTCATTCTCGTTGCCCAGGCTGGAGAGCAATGGCATGATCTCGGCTCACTGCAACCTCCACCTCCTGGGTTCAGGCTCCCAAGTAGCAGGATTCTCCTGCCTCAGGCTCCCAAGTAGCTGGAATTACAGGCATGTGTCACCACGCCCAGATAATTCTGTATTTAGTAGACGGAGTTTCTCCATGTTGGTCGGACTGGTCTCAAACTCTCAACATCAGGTGATCCGTCCACCTCAGCCCCCCAAATTGCTGGGATTATAGGAGTGAGCCACCGCACCCGGCTAATTTTTGTATTTTTAGTAGAGACAGGGTTTCGTCATGTTGGCCAGGCTGGTCTCGAACTCCTGACCTCAGATGATCACCCACCTCGGCCTCCCAAAGTGCTGGTATGACAGGCATAAGCTACTGCGTCCAACCATGCTGATATTTTTTTGAAAAAGTGACTCTCTACCCAACATGTGTTTATGCCTATAATCCTTGCACTTCAGGAGGCTTAAGCAGGAGGACTGCTTTAGCTCAGGAGTTTGAGACCAGCCTGGGCAACATGGCAAGACTCTATCTCTACGAAAATATTTAAAAATTAAAAAAAAAAGGCCGGGCGTGGTGGCTCACGCCTGTAATCCCAGCACTTTGGGAGGCCGAGGCGGGTGGATCACGGGGTCAAGAGATCGAGACCATCCTGGCCAACATGGTGAAACCCCGTCTCTATAAAAAAAAAAAAAAAAAATTAAAAAAAAAAAAAAAAAAAAAGGCTGGGTGCGGTGGCTCACGCCTGTAACCCCAAGGCAGGTGGATAACTTAACGTCAGGAGTTCAAGACCAGCCTGGGCAACAGGGTGAAACCCTGTCTCTACTAAACACACAAAAATTAGCTGGGTGCGTGGGTGTGCACCTATAATCCCAGCTACTCAGGAGGCAGAGGCAGGAAAATTGTTTGAACCCAGGAGATAAGAGGTTGCAGGTAGCCGAGATCACGCCCTTACACTCCAGCCTGGGTGACAGCGCGAGATTCTTTCTCAAAAAAATAAAACATAATAAAAAAAGAAAGAAAACTTGATTCTGTCCTATGCTCTATATGTACATTTCTCCTGACTCCCTAAATTAAGTTGTTGAACTGATTCTTATTTCCTATTATCTTTAAACCATCATAAAGGAAATCCCTTTTTTTTCAGTAAAAACACCTAAATTCCAGTATCACCTTTATTTGTCCTGATCTAGTGTACTCTTACCTACTTAAAAAGGAATGAATAAAAGAGAAATAAAGGAAAGGCATGGGGAGAATGAAAAACCTTCATTTCTCCTTTCCTTATGTCTAAATAATGAGAATTCGGCTGGGTGCGATGGCTCACACCTGCAATCCCAGCACTTTGGAAGGCCAAGGTGGGTGGATCACTTAAGGTCAGGAGTTCAAGACCAGCCTGGCCAACATGGTGAAACCCCGTCTCTACTAAAAATACAAACAAACAAACAAAATTAGCCAAGTGTGGTGATGGGGGCCTGTAATTTCTGCTACTTGAGGGGCTGAGGCTGGAGAATCGCTTGAACCCAGAAGGCAAAAGTTGCAGTGACTGGAGATCACGCCATTGCAGTGCAACCTAGGTGACAACAGTGAGACTCCATCTCAAAAAAAAAAAAAAAGAAAAAAGAGAGAGAACTAAAAAAAGACTGAGGCTTAAGCACTTGCCTCATTAAGTGGAAAACTATCAAAATAAGAATTGTAAAGTAATGACTGGGCACGCTGGCTCATGCCTATACTCCCAGCACTTTGGGAGGCCAAGGTGGGTGGATCACTTAAGGTCAGGAGTTCAAGACCATCCTGGCCAACATGGTGAAATCTGTCTCTACTAAAATACAAAAAATTAGCCTGTGGCACGCGCCTGTAGCCCCAGCTACTCAGGAGGCTGAGGCAGAGGAATCGCCTGAACTGGGGAGGCAGAGGTTGTAGTGAGCCAAGATCGTGCCACTGTACTTTAGACTGGTGACAGAGCAAGACTCTGTCTCAGAAAAAAAAAAAAAAAAAAAGAATTTCCAAGTAATAAAAAGTATTTGTCCACATCAACTATGTCTAGGACAATGCCCTACTTTGTTTTATTTTTTATTTATGTGATCAAAAGTCAAATCCATATAATTAGCAAAATGGCACAAGCTGCTTATTTACCCCTTTTTATTCTAAAAAATTGTGTAGAAGAATAATAGTGAAACAATTTGTAATACACATACCAAAAAACTGCTATTCCTGCCTACATTTCCAGATAAAACACAGGTGTCCCAAAACCAATATAATAATGCAAGCTACTCTGAATGAGGCTGTAAATACAGAGCCATGTGCTATGACAAGGGACGATTCCACCGGAGAGCCCTTTTCCCCCAAAAAAGCTTTCATCTTTGACAATGTGCTTCAGACAGCTCATGCCAGAGAGGGAGTGACCAGCACGGTATACCATCAAGATTACTGCTACACTCCCTCAACTTGAGCACTACTCCATCAGTTTTCAAACACAACACAGTCAAAAACATGAAATTCTTCAGTATAAACATACACAAGATACAATAAAAAACCACATACTGAGAAGGTACCAGTAGGACAAAATAAGGGAACTTAAAGTGCCGCAAAAAGGAAAACATTTTAACAGTCAAAATGAATGAATAGGCCAGGTATGATGGCTCATACCTATAATCCTAGCACTTTGGGAAGCCAAGGCAGGTGGATCACGAAGTTAGGAGTTCAAGACCAGCCTGGCCAGCATGGTGAAACCCCATCTCTACTAAAAATAAAAAATTAGCCAGGCACGGTGGAGAGCACCCGTAGTCCCAGCTACTCAGGAGGCTGAGGCAGGAGAATCGCTTAAATCCAGGAGGCGGACGTTGCAGTGAGCCGAGATCACACCACTGCACTCCAGCCTGGGCGAGCACGGTGGCTCACACCTGTAATCCCAACACTTTGGGAGGCTGAGGCAAGTGGATCACCTGAGGTCAGGAGTTTGAGACCAGCCAAACCATTGTGGTATAACCCCGTGTCTACTAAAAATACAAAATTAGCTGGGCATGGTGGCGTATACCTGTAATCCTAGATACTTGGGAGGCAAAGGCAGGAAAATCACTTGAACCCAAGAGACAGAGGCTGCAGTGAGCCAAGATTCCACCATTTCACTCCAGTCTGGGTGACAGAGCAAGACTCCGTCTCAAAAAAAAAAAAAAGTTTGGCCAGGCAGTGGCTCACGCCTGTAATCCCAAGACTTTGGGAGGCCGAGGCAGGTAGATCACAAGGTCAGGAGTTCAAGACCAGCCTGGCTAACATGGTGAAACCCCGTCTCTACTAAAAATACAAAAATTAGCCAGCCATGGTGGTGGGAGCCTGTAATCCCAGCTACTCAGGAGACTGAGGCAGGAGAATTGCCCGAACCCAGAAAGCGGAGGTTGCAGTGAGCCAAGATTGTGCCACTGCACTCCAGCCTGGGCAACAAGAGTAAGCCTCCGTCTCAAAAAAAAAAAAGTTCCTGCCAACCCTTACAAACACAGCAGTTCCAATTCCATACCAAATCAATATACCCTTTCAGAAATACTACTCTGTAAAGGCACTCAAAAACAGCAATGGCAAAATGGTATTGACAAGAATGTAACCTAGAAACCTTTTATACCTTACCTCCTTCTTCCTTGACTTCTTCACTAGGCTCTCCTGAAAAAGGCTCCTTTAGGATAGGATGATCATGTCTGTCTTCTTGGGTAACTGGCCCAGGCCTGAGTGTAATTTTCTTCCCCCTCTTGAGCCAGTAGCCTGGAGTTTTCCTTTACCAATGCGTATATTAAGAGGATGAAAAGACTCCAAGGAAGGTAGCGTAATTCCCTGAGAAATGGCCACATCAACGTCTTCTAGAATTGGTAAATTTGTGTCCTGGGTGAGCATCCCAGAGCTCAGAGATGTATCTTCCATACCAAGCTGACTTCCTGCATCATGCACAGATTGTACTTCAAAGCCAGCTACTCTGCCATGACTTGGATCCCAGGACAGTGACACTGACCTCAAGTCCTTTACCTGGTCAGATTCTGGTTTAACAGCTGATTCTAGGTCTACATTGTTTTCCTCCTGGTTGCCTTTATGCTGTAAGGACTCTGTCACTGCAGTTTTTCTCTTCTTACAGGGCAACATTTTAAAAGTCCCACTTTTGTTCCATTCTGAAAGGAAAAAAACAAGTTCTTACTGCCTTCATATTAATTAATGGTAATAACATTTACTCAAGTATCTTTTCATTTATGCATGTTCAACCATGAATACAATACTTCACACCAAATGCACAATTTCCCTTTAGGTGGAAGATGAGAGACAGTGGTTAACGAGTGACTGAGTTCAAATCTCACTGATTACTACTGATGGACTACTGTTACTTGGCCAAGTGATTTAACTTTGCAAGTCTTCAGTATCCTCAACAGTAAAAAATAATTGCTCTTACTTCATAGAAGTGTTATAAGAACTAAAGAGTAAGTGATTAATAAATATTATTACCATCTTTTGGCAGCACCCTCAGACACACCAGAAAAAAAAAAAAAAAAAAAATTAGGCAAAGAAAGAAATTTAAAAAAATAAATAAATAAATAAATAAATATTATTACCATCAGGGTGGTAGACTAGAATGATGCTGAGAATAAACTGTGGAGTCAGACTGTCTGGATGTTTCCCAAGTCAGCTTCTCTCCAGCTTTATGACCTTGCGTAAGTTACTCAACATGAATCTCAGATTCTTCAGCTATAAAATGGAATATAATAGCATCTACTTCATTAGATGGTAAATGATCAATGAATGTTTGCTACCGCTGTTTTCATAACAGGTTATTTCCATTAATAGAAACATATCAAAAAAAAAGTAAAAAAAAAAAGAAAAAACAAAACAAAAAAACAAAAAATAAAAAGAAATCAAAAGCAAAGTGTGATTGTTTTTTTGTTTGTTTGTTTGTTTGTTTTAAAGAAGGGGTTTCACCATGTTGGTCAGGCTGGTCTTGAACTCCCGACCTCAGGTGATCTGCCCACCTTGGCCTCCAAAGTGCTTGGATTACAGGCGTGAGCCACCATGCCCGGCCGACAAAGTTTTTAAAGATTGTTTTTAAAGACTGTTTAAAAGATTAGGCTATGTTGGCCGGGCGCAGTGGCTCACTCCTGTAATCCCAGCATTTTGGGAGGGCAAGGCAGGTGGATTACTTGAGGTCAGGAGTTCAAGATCAGCCTGGCCAACATAGTGAAACCCTATCTCTACTAAAAATACAAAAAATTAGCCGGGCATGGTGGCAGGCGCCTATAATCCCAGCTACTCAGGAGGCTGAGGCAGGAGAAGTGCTTGAACCCACGAGGCAGAGGTTGCATTGAGCCAAGATTGTGCCACTGCACTCCAGTCTGGGTGACAAAGCAAGACCCTATCTCAAAAAAAAAAAAAAAAAAAAAGTGAAGGCTCTATTAACAAATTTTGTGTTGAAACAAGGAACAGGAGATTCCTACTGTCCTCTTTGCTATGCTACTTCCTGACCTTTTGCTTCGATTCTAGTCATCACAGTTTAAGGGCATTATGACCTAAACCAGAGGGTATCCTCTATGTTCTTTTAGTACCTGTTTGCAAATCTCTTTTACAGTACTTATTAGTTTTATAATAGTCTCTTCTCTTTCTCATTTCCCTCCTCCAAAACTATGAGCTCTTTGAGAAACAGGATTATTTCAACAAATATCCCTAATATCCATGGTGTTTTTTTTTTTTTTTTTGAGACGGGGGCTTGCTCTGTCACCCAAGCTGCATTGCAGTAGCATGAACATACGTTTGCTGCAGCTTCGACCTCCTGGGGTGAAGCAATGGTCTCACCTCAGCCTCCCAAGTCATTGGGATTATGGTCCCATCCAAGCCACTGCGCCAGTTCAGTATCTGGGTATTGCAGATACTCAGTGTATCACTGAGTACTGCAGATACTCAATGAACGCTCCCTGAATAACAAATGAAACAGAGCTTAAACAACTCATTCTGTGCAGCATTCGGGCCAAGTGTTAAGCATTATATAAAAACTGATGGCATCTTAACACCCAGGAAAACTTTACTGTCATAAATAGATCCAATAATACAATCAGCTGCCTTGTGCTATATCACTGGCAATGTTCAAGCAAAGCCTGAATCTCCACTTACCAGGGTACTAGATGAAAGCTTGAACTAGAGAACTGAAATGGTCTTTGTAACTCTTAAGAGTCTAAGGTTAGATTTATTTATTTATTTATTTTCAGAGACAACGTCTCGCTCTGTTGCCCAGACTGGAGGACACTGGCAAGACCCTGGTTCACTGCAGTCTCAGACTCCTGGGCTCCAGTGACCCTCCAGCCTCGGCCTCCCAAGTAGCTGGGACTACAGGCGCTCGCCACCACCCGCGGCAATTTTTTTTGTTTTTGTTTTTGAAGAGATGGGGTCTCAATTTGTTACCCAGGCTGGTCTCTAACTCCTGGCCTCAAGCAATCCTCCTGCCTCAGCCTCCCAAAGTGCTAGGCTTATAGGTGTGAGCTACCGCGCCCGACCTATAAAGTTACTTTTAAACTTCCCTTCAGTTTCTTCAAGACATTAAGGGAGGCTCCCCATCCCCTCAACCAACTGATGTCCTCAGTAATTAAAGCTCAATAAAACGTGAAGATTTTGTTGATTCCTGTGAGATGGTGGTGACTGGATGAGAAACAGAATGGGAGTAGCCTAGGCAACTCTTTTATTTCACAAATAATTACTAAGGTCCAAAAAAGAAGAAAAAGAGAAAGAAGGAAAGAAAGCTACTTCAGCTCCAGGCACCTCAAACACAGCAGTAGCTCGATAGCCCACTTTTTGAGGAACCCAAGTCGGACCAACAGAATGAATGAATGCCAATGTGGAGGCAGCCGCGGCACAGCCCTCTCCTAGGAAAACATTTTCAAAAGGGTCCTAACCGCGCTTCCACCTCGGCGCCCAGGGCTGGCCCCAGTCCCCATTCCCAGCTAGACACCTTCTTCACGCCCTCAACTTCCGCCACGCACCCAGCACTCACCCCCAGACCCGACCCTCTCATCCTGGACATCGTTCGCCCAGGTGTCCCAGCTCCCACTTGCCTCCTCCCGCCTCAACGCACACAAACCTGCACCCTCACCAGCCAGACTGATTCCGCGGAAACGGCTTTGGCACCACCGGAAGTCAGCCAACGGCGACGAGTTGCGTGCGCGTCCCCGAGCCTCGGGGCGACGCGCCGCAGAGCATCAAGGAGCATGCGCCAAACACTAGGCGCCATCCCATCTTAGGGTAGAGTGAAGCTCAAACGCTAGTGCGTCAGTTATTGGCATAAAAATTTAAAGGCACTACTTGACTTTCTCCGCCCATGGAGTTAGTTACCCTACTCAAAACTGGGGTTGAGATTCAGTGGTTTAGATTAACAACTAATTTGGGTGCTGGGCGCGGTGGCTCTCGGCTGTAATCCCATTACACTGGGAGACCGACGCGGGCGGATCACCTGAGGTAGGGAGTTCGAGATCAGCTTGACTAACATGGTGAAATCCCCGTCTCTCTACTAAGTATACAAAATTAGCTGTGCGTGGTGGCAGGTGCCTGTAATCCCAGCTACTCGAGAGGCTGAGGCAGGAGAATCGCTTGAACCCGGGAGGGGGAGGTTGCAGTGAGCGGGGATGGCGCCACTGCACTCCAGCCTGGGCGACAGAGGGAGACTCCATCTCCAAAAAATAAGTAAAAATAGGCCGGGCGCGGTGGCTCATGCCTGCAATCCTAGCACTTTGGGAGGCCGAGGTGAGTGGATCACCTGAGGTCAGGAGTTCAAGACCAGCCTGACCATCATGGTGAAACCCCATCTTTAAAAAAAATAAAATAAATAAAAATAAATTCATAACTAATTTTTCTCACCACGAGGCATCTAGGACACAGGACCAAGGGACTGAAGAAGTCATAAAATGTCAGAAAAAGAAGTCTCTACAAATAGTGCAGGCTCTTGATTAAAACTAAGGCAGTCTGGGACTCAGATTATAGTAATTATTCAAATATGCACAATATTCTGCATTTTACAAAATGCTCTCACATTCTCTTAGGTGACTTGGTCTCCACAATCAACTGTGAGATTATTATATCATATTCCAGTTTGCACAGGACAAAGTTCTGGCTCAGCTGAGTAGGTGGTTTCACAACAGTACACAGACAGCTATTAAGGAGAATCAGGTATTAAGTGTCCTAACTCTAGCTAATAATTCATTGACCCAGTGCCCAGGAGGCTGTCTGGGGTGTAACAGATGTTCAGTAATTCAATACATGCTTTTTGAATGAGTGAATGACTGAATGAATGCATGACTCCTAAAATGATGTCATTTCCACTTTTCTAGAAAATCAGAATGTCTGTAGAATTCACGGAGATTAAAAAAGAGAGAGAAAGAAAAACAGTATGTCATACTTACCTGGCAGGGGAGATACCATGATCACGAAGGTGGTTCTCCCAGGGCGAGACTTATCCATTGCACTCCGGATGTGCTGACCCCTGCAATTTCCCCAAATGTGGGAAACTCGACTGCGTAATTTGCAGTCGTAGGGGACTGCGTTCGCTCTCTCCCCCGGTTAAAAAAAAAAGAAAAACAGAATGTCAAAAGCTAGAAAAACGCTTTCAACCCTCTCATTTTACAGGTAAATCACCAACAAAAATTTATACATTTGAACTAATCCTATCTGTAAACAGAATCCGACAGGATGAAATTATCCCCAGTCAAAATGAAGGTTGAAATTTATGCCAACATGGGTATAATCGGCAGTATGCTGACTGTAACCTGAATCACACCAACTCTCCCAAATACCAAGGAAGACTCCAGAAGCTCGGAGTTTCATGTGTGTTGTCCTTCGACCTACAGAATGCACAGATCCTTTGGTTGGTTTGGCCTCTCTCTCTCTCCGCCCCCCCCTCCCCACATATGAAACTCTAAGCACTTGAGGTTCATGGAAAAAAATTCAACACTGACCAACGTTGGCACTTTTCATTAGTCTTTTTTAAAAACAGCTTATTGGCTGGGCACAGTGGCTCACGCCTGTAATCCCAGCACTTTGGAAGGTCAAGGCGGGCGGATCATGAGGCCAGGAGTTCAAGACCAGCCTGGCCAACATGGTGAAACACGTTTCTACTAAAAATACAAAAAAAAATTAACCGGGCGTGGTGGTGGGCACCTGTAATTCCAACTACTCGGGAGACTGAGGCAGAGAATGCTTGAACCCAGGAGGCGGAGTTGTAGTGAGCCGAGATTGAGCCACTGCACTCCAGCCTGGGCAACAGAGGGAGACTCCATCTCAAAAAAATAAAATATAATATAATAAAAACAGCTTATTTTACATACCACAAAATCCATCTGTTTTTATTTTTTTACTTTTTTTTTTTACTCGCGGCATCACTACTGATGAGCACAAAATCCATCTGTTTTACGTTTAAATGATTTTTTTTTTTTTGAGACAGAATCTTGTTCTGTTGCCGAGGCTTGAGTGCAGTGGCGTGATCTGGGCTCAATGCAACCTCCACCTACTGGGCTCAAGCAATCCTCGTGTCCCAAGTAGCTGGGATAATAGGCATGCACCACTACGCCTGGCTAATTTTTGTAATTTTAGTAGAGTCAGGGTTTCACCATGTTGGCCAGGCTGGCCTCAAACTCTTGACCTTAAGTGATCCGCCCACCTCGGCGGCCTCCAAAGGGTTGGGATTATAGGCGTGAGCCACCATGCCCAACTGATTTTTTTTTTTTTTTTTTTTTTGAGGCGGAGTGTCAGTCTGTCGTCCAGGCTGGAGCACAGTGGGACGATCTCGGTTCACTGCAACCCCCGCCTCCTGGGTTCAAGCGATTCTTCTGCCTCAGCCTCCCGAGTAGCTGGGACTACAGGCGTGCACCACCATGCCTGGCAAATTTTTGTATTTTTTAGTAGAAACGGGGTTTCACCACATTGGACAGGATGGTCTCGAACTCCTGACCTCGTGATCCGCCCATCTCGGCCTCCCCAAGTGCTGGGATTACAAGCTTGAGCCACCACGCCTGGCTGATTTTTTTAAATTAGATTTTCAGAGTTGTGAAACCATCCCCCAGGTTTGGTGTTTCATCAGAGTTTTTGAGATTTAAGACAATTTCCATCCACTGTGAAATATGAGCCTAAAAAAAAAGTTCGCCGGGCGCGGTGGCTCACGCCTGTAATCTCAACACTTAGGGTGGTGAAGGCGGGCAGATCACAAGGTCAGGAGTTCAAGACCAGCCTGACCAACATGACGAAACCCCGTCTCTACTGAGAATACAAAAATTAGCCGGGCTTAGTGGCGCGTGCCTGTAATCCCAACTACTCAAGAGGCTGAGGCAGGAGAATTGCTTGAACCCGGGAGGCGGAGGTTGCAGCCTGGGCGGCAGACAGAGTGAGACTCCGTCTCAAAAAAAAAAAAAAAAAAAAAGTTCCATAATAACCTTTAGCGGTCTCAGAAATGCATGATGGCAATCCATACTGAAATCCAGGCAGTACAGAATTTTATTTCCCCAAATTTCTGTAACTCAGAACCGAGAACATTTTACTGCTGTATTAAAGCCCAGGAAACTGAAATCAGAGGATTTCATATAATAATCTACCTACGCTTCTTACTCCTCAGCACTTTCTCGCTCTAGAACCGCAGCCCGTCAGTGGGCGGGGCCTTATTCTCGGGAATACTCGGCGGTGGGAGGAGTCCCTCCCAGAGATCTTCCGGAAGTAGGCGGGGGCCTGAGTTCCGGAATCTTTCGGACAGAGGCGGAGTCTTCTTCCGAGGACCATTCGGAAGAAGGCGGAGCCTACCTCGCATCAGGACCAGTCTGACTGCACCTGCATCCTTAGCTCAGAGCATCCCCGGAGGATCTTAAGAGCAGAGCGCAGCTGACAACCAGGGGCCGGACCGTCGCAGGAGGCGTCCGCTGGATACCTTCCCCCTTCCCTGACCTAGAGTTCTACAGCTGCGGCCTTAGTACTGATCGAGGGTTCCCAGAGTTGTCTCACCACTGCAAAAACGTTATAGCAACAGCCTCTGATTACGACATGGCTGAGATCACCAATATCCGACCTAGCTTTGGTAAGTAGGCTCGGGAAAACTAAGCTCGAGGTGGCCAGAATGATTGCAAGGCCAAGGAGGGGCCAGCGGCAGGGCAGAGAATGCAGCCCAGACCAGAGCCTTCCGCTAAAATCAGGCCTGTGGTGGTGGGTACTGGGCAGTTGACAGTGCTTGAACTTGAGCTATGGGCTGCAGGGACTGGCAGGGCCGGAGCCACACCGAGGGTGGGGAAGTCCAGGATGCTAAAGCCGTGTATGGTGCACTGTCACCACTGCTGGAGGTGAGAAACAGCGAGCGTGCGGAGGACGTGAACCCCTCCTTCTGGGGGGAGGAGGAGGTGGGGTAGGCCGAGCCCTCCCCCTTGGGGCACGCAGGGCGGTGCCCCTTCCTCCCCCTCCCATTCCTAAGGGCTGCGGGGGAGGGAGGTGACAAGGGGGATGGGGCATCAAGATGGCAGCTTGGAGACTGTGGGCCGTGTGGCTTGCAGCCAGGGGAGGCGGCGGCCTCTGGGGGAAAGAGGGGTGCGGGGGTGGGGAGCAAAAAGGAAGCCACTCCTTAAGCCGGTCAGCTGGATGCCGGGGCTGGGAGGAAACGTGAGCCCTGCAAGCTCCATTCCGCATCGTAATGGTGGGGTCCATCCAATGCAACCAAATGGCGCTTGGCGCTGCTGGGCTGGGGGGATGACGTGATGTCTATTTCTGGGCCTCCTGGCAGCGCCGAGGCTCTCCTTCCGGGGCCTTTGTTCCCCTGTTTCCCTGCGCTGGCTTTTTTAAAAGGGGGGACTAACCCGCGCTGGTGCTGGCGGGGGCGCGATCCAGGCCGGAGGGGGAGGGGCGAAAGAGGCCCAGCCAGGGGGAGGCTGCTTTGTGTACCGCAAAAAGCATTACGTCATCTCAGAGCGGCTGGTCCCCGACCCAGCCCTGTGGGCTCTAAGATTAGTTTTACACTACCTGGAGCAGAAAGTGGAGTGCAAAATAGGGAAGACGGTGGCAAAAACAAGCTTAAGGAGGAAGTTTTTTCCTCTTTGGGGACTCTTCCAGTATATGCTAAAGGAGCAAACTTCCTGTGTTATGCTTTCCTGGTCAAATAAATAAAATATAATTGCCCTGCTTCTCCTTGATTATACTATAGTTTAGATGGGGGAAGCCAGTGAGAGTTGCTGCCAAAGAACCTTCTTCAGGGATTCTATCTCTCAGACAAACCAGAAGGTGTGACCATCGGGACTCCAGTACTTAGGGTGGAGACACAATCCAGCTAGGAAATGGCTTTTCTCATTCCTGAGTAAGAGGTACAGTGAAATGAGCAGAATCCGGTGTGCTATATCCTCTCAGAATAAGGAAGAAGAAATCAAATCAGATGTATTCAGATAACAGCTTTTCACACTAATTAACTACTTGTTCTCACGTATTCCCCCAAGGCTAAATCTTGATTGTATTTTTTTCTTCCACTTCACCTTCTGCATTTTATTCTTTGAGTTCTAAGTTTCCAAAACAAGTCCTTTTTGTGATCACATGAGCAATTCATGATTTCTTCCTTCTTCTTTTTTTTATTTCTACTGCATTCTTAATTTATATAAGCAGAATTCTTCCTTCTTATGCCCTTCCAACAGATTCCTTTCTCTAATTGCAGGTCCAGCATCCTTGAGGGTGTGGAACATAGTATAGTGATTTCTCTTAAAGGGACTGTTACTGGAAAATGGAAAATAAATTATATCAACCTTTTACATATTATATTTTATTTAATCCTAACAATACTTCCCTGTGTATTTTTTTTTTTTTTTTTTTTGAGATGGAGTCTGTCTCTGTCTCCAGGCTGGAGTGCAGTGGTGCGATCTCTGCTTACTGCAACCTCCGCCTCCCGGGTTCAAGAGATTCTCCTGCCTCAGCCTCCCGAGTAGCTGGGACTACAGGGGCACACCACCACACCCAGCTAATTTTTGTACTTTTAGTAGAGACGGGGTTTCACCTTGTTGGCCAGGAAGGTCTCGATCTCTTAACCTCGTGATCCACCCTCCTCAGCCTCCCAAAGTGATGGGATTACAGGCATGAACCACCACGCCCAGCCCCATGTATGTATTATTATGTGTACTTGCCAGACAAGGAAACCAAGGCTGAGAAATAAAATAACTAAAGTCAAACAAACGAGTAAAGGTAGTGCTAGGATTTTTTTTTTTTGAGACAGAGTTTCGCTATTGTTGCTTAGGCTGAAGTGCAATGGCGCAATCTTGGCTCACCAGAACCTTTGCCTCCCGTGTTCAAGTGATTCTCCTGCCTCAGTCTCCCGAGTAGCTGGGATTACAGGCATGCGCCATCATGCCTGGCTAATTTTGTATTTTTATAGAGACCGGGGTA
Source organism: Ateles fusciceps (assembly GCA_036589455.1). Taxonomy (NCBI): domain Eukaryota; kingdom Metazoa; phylum Chordata; class Mammalia; order Primates; family Atelidae; genus Ateles; species Ateles fusciceps. The sequence goes on from JAZHEH010002047.1 coordinate 5,151,754, forward strand.
TCTCCATTTGGTCAAGCTGGTCTTGAACTCCTGACCTCAGGTGATCCTCTCGCCTCGACCTCTCAAAGTGCTGGGATTACAGGCGTGAGCCACCGTGCCCGGCCAATGTTAGGATTTAAACCAATGTCTGGCTGAAGCCAAAATTTATTCTCATTCAATTGTATTATACTGGCCTACTTGACAGTGAAAGGCTATGTTTAGGAAAGGGGGTATCAATAAAAGCAGTTCTGGTCAGAGGCTGAAGGAGCTGGCCAATAGCCCAGATGTGTCTTGCAGGTCTTTCTTTAAACCATTACAGAGGGTCTCCTACATAGAGAACTACCACTTCTGACTTTTCGCATCTCATGGAGTACTTCATTTCAAATGCCACAGCACTTGGGTGATACACCAAGCCAATACTCAATTATCCAAGACCATGGAGGACAAAAGGAGCAAGAAGCACAGGTCACTGCAATTTACAGCTACTTTAAAACACTCACTTCAGCCATTAGTTTCAACTTCCATTTCCCCACCAATCTTTTGACTCAAGTAAGACAGAGAGAGAGAACTCTGGATTTCAACATCTTTGATGTTTCTAGCTCACTGTCTTGGATTTCAGGAAGAGAGGCAAGAGTTAACAAATACTAAAATGAAGAAAGCACAGCGAAAATAGGAAACAAGGCCAGGGAGAACACCTAGGTAATTCAAAGATGGGTTCATTTATTTCTCTTCTCCTTCTCTATGCTCCTGGAATGTGAGAATTCTTCATCTTCTCTCTTTTCTACCATATCTCCATTTTCTAACAATACAAGTTGATGCATTGTAAGCTTGTAAGCAGCAGTGGGTTCCCCCAACTGCTGCATAGAATAAATCTATGAAAGAGCCAAAAGAATTGCCCAGTATCTCCTAATCTGGGCCTTTAGATCTCCCTTTGTGATCATTCTCAAAAATATTCGTGTCTGGGTAGTTTCCTGTGTTCCTCTTCTCATAGAGACAATGTTCAGTTTCACTAATGAGTAGCAGGCAATTTGCAGGAGAGCACCTGATTGCTGAATGGAGAGCCACTTCCTTAGGCTGTGCCCATTCTTATTGGCAAGTGAATCCAATTAGTTGTTCAAATAAATATTTACTGAATTCCTATTAGAAGCAAGAGACTCTGAGGGAGTCAAAGATGCATAGGATATTGTTCCTGCCTGCCTTCAGGTAGCTTACCACTGAGGCTGTCTCCATTTTGTGAAAACTTTCCCTAAAAGCTATTTCATTTCATACTTTGAGATGAAACACTATTATTATTCGGTATGGATCTAGGCATGGTCACCTTGATTTATTTTGTTAATAAGGTTTCGCTCCTTATCTATATTACTTTAAAATGTATCTGGGTACGGTGGGTCACGCCTATAATTCCAGCAACTCAAGAGACTGAGGCAAGAGGATCTTGAGACCAAGAATTTGAGCCAGACTGGGCAACATAGCAAGACCTTGTCTCTAAAAAAAATTTGTTTTAATTAGCCAGGCATGGTGGCATGGACTTGTAGTACCAGCTATTCAGGAGTCTAGGGTACTAAGATGGCTTGAGCCCAGGAGTTCAATGCTTCAGTGAGCTGTGATTGCACCACTGTACTCCAGCCTGGGTCACAGGGTGAGACCCTGTCTCTAAAAAATAATAATAATAAGTATATATTTTAAATAAAATGTAACTCCTCCTTGGTTAGGCATGGTGGCTTACACCTGGAATCCCAGCAATTTGGTGGAGACTAAAGCAGGAGAATCGCTTGAGCCCAGGAGTTCAAGACCTACCTGGACAATATAGTGAAGGCTCATCTCTAAAACAAAATCAAAAAATTAGCCAGGCACAGTGGCTCATGCCTGTAATGATAGCTATACAGGAGTCTAGGGTAGTAAGATGGCTTGAGCCCAGGAGTTCAATGCTTCAGTGAGCTGTGATTGCACCATTGCATTCCAGCCTGGGCCACAGAGTGAGATCCTGTCTCTAAAAAATAATAATAATAAGTATATATTTTTAATAAAATGTAACTCCTCCTTGGTTAGGCATGGTGGGAGGCTGAGGTAGGCAGATGACTTGAGTCAGGAGTTCGAGACCAGCCTGGCCAACATGGTGAAACCCTGTCTCTACTAAAAATACAAAAATAGCCAGGTGTGGTGGTACATGCCTGTAATCCCAGCTACTCAGGAGGCTGAGGCAGGAGAATCAGTTGAACCTGGGAGGTGGAGGTTGCAGTGAGCCAAGATCGTGCCATTGTACTCCAGTCTGGGCAAGGAAGCAGACTCCATCTCAAAAAAAAAAAAAAGAAAAGAAAAAAAAAGAAAAGAAAAGAATTAGCCAGGAGTGATGGCGCATGCCTATAGTCCCAGTTACTCAGGAGGCTGAGGCAAGAGGATCATTTGAGCTGGGAAGGTCAAGGCTGCAGAAAGCTGTGACCATGCCACTGCACTCCAGCCTGTATAACATGGCAAAATTCTATCTCTACAAAAAATACGAAAATTAGCCAGGTGTGGTGGCATATGCCTGTAGTCCCAGCTACTTAGGAGGCTGAGGCAGGAGGATCACTTGAGCCCAAGTGAGGGAGGTTGCAGTGGGCTGAGTTTGTGCTACTGCACTCCAGCCTGGGTGACAGAATGAGACCCTGTCTCAAAAGAAAAAAAAAAAAAGTAAGGTCTACTACAATGCCTGGCAGGGACATATAAATTGACACAAAAAATAGCAGTTTTATTATTGTCACTGCTGTGTACAATATTATATGTGTATTTTGACCAGTGCAGATGAAATTATACCTGCCTCTCCTGTAATCTGGACATCGTGCTCATAGTATTGTGCTCACTATGCTCATAGGCTTTCTAGAGAAGATAAACCTTTCATCAAGGTTTGGAGGGAAGAAAAAGCCATAGATTAGTTGGAGAGAATAGGAGAGAATACCTGTAATAGAAGGGAAAATAGTAGGCATTATCCTAATTATAGTCCAAGCTTGTGGTTGCCTAAATTCTTAAGTCATTTTTGCCTAAACTCGTCAAGTGAGTTTATTGCCAAATAGAAATTTACGTTTATTCCTGATATATATAATCATCTTGACTTAATCCTCTCTTTTTTTTTCTGTTGTTTTTTTTTTTTTGTGAGAGAGTCTTGCTCTGTCATCCAGGCTGGAGTGCAGTAGTGTGATCTCAGCTCACTGCAGCCTCCATCTCCCAGGTTCAAGTTATTCTCCTGCCTCAGCCACCCAGGTAGCCAGGATTGCAGGCACTTGCCACCATGCCCAGCTAATTTTTGTATTTTTAGTAGAGACGGGGTTTCACCATGTTGGCCAGGCTGATCTCAAACTCCTGACCTCAGGTGATCTGCCCGCCTCAGCCTCCCAAAATGCTGGGGTTACAGGCGTGAGCCACCGCACTTGGCCTCAATCCTCTCTTTGTTATCTGCGGAGGCTGTTTTGAATTCACTGACTCTTTTGTGCACTGAGCACTTACTATGTGCTGCCTGGTTCTAGGACCTGGGTCTATAGCAGTGAAAAAACAGAAAAAATTCCTATTTTGTTAAGCTTGTCTAATGATCAAAGACAGATTTATTAATATATATCAGGATAATAAGCTCCATGAAGAAAAATAAGCAAGGGTATTGGGGACATTATCTTACTTGGGACAGACAGGGAATATTTCTTTTATGCAGTGAGGATTGAGGCTCATGATAAGTGAAACAGTGAGCTGCACAGATGCCTGATACAAGAATGTTTCAGGCCCGGCTTGATGGCTCACACCTGTAATCCCAGCACTTTGTGAGGCTGAGGTGGAGGATCACCTGAGGTTGAGAGTTTGAGACCAGCCTGACCAACATGGAGAAACCCCATCTCTACTAAAAATACAAAATTAGCTGGGTATGGTGGCACATACCTGTAATCCCAGCTACTTGAGAGGCTGAGGCAGGAGAATTGCTTAAACCCAGGAGGCAGAGGTTGTGGTGAGCCGAGATTGTGCCATTGCACTCCAGCCTGGGCAACAAGAGCAAAACTCCGTCTCAAAAAAAAAAAAAAGGAATGTTTCTAAAAGAATCTGGAATATGCTGGAATTATGTTTATTTCCTTTTGTTTTTCTTGCTCTGTTGCCCAGGCTGGAGTGCAGTGGCATGATCTCAGCTCACTTCAACCTCTGACTCCCAGACTCAAGTGATCCTCCCACCTTGCCTCCCAAATAGCTGGGACTACAGGCACATGCCACCATGCCCTGCTAATTTTTGTAATTTTTTTTGGTAGAGATGGGGTTTTGCCATGTTGCTCTAGCTGCATTTATTTCCTTAGTTTCTCCCTGGCTTCCAAGTGATCCTCTAAAAAGTAAAGTGGAAAAACTATAGGCCTTATCTGAACCTTTAAGGCCTAAACCCAACTTAGCCTCAATGAACTTGAGGGGGGCGAAAAAATCCCTAAGCCTAATTATCTAAGGCAGGGGTCCAATTTTTGTAGACCTAGAGTATGGGATAAGGTGCCAATTTTGTGGACCTAGGGTATGGGAAATGAAAAAAAAATTTATTTTTCTCTTTTTTTTTAACTTTATTTTTTATTTATTTATTTTTTAAGAGATGGGGTCTTGCTATGTTGCCCAGGCTGGTGTGCCGTGGCTATTCACGGGCACAAGCCCATTACTGATCAGCACAGGAGTTTTGACCTGCTCTGTTTCCAACGTGGGCTGGTTCACCCCCTCCTTAGGCAACCTGGTGGTCCCCCGCTCCCGGGAGGTCACCATATTGACGCCAAATTTAGTGTGGACACCCAATCTGCATAGCACACTACAGCCCAGAACTTCTGGGCTCAAGCAATCCTCATACCTCAGCCTCCCGAGTAGCTGGGACTACAGGCATGCACCACCACGCCCGGCTATTTTTCTCTCTCTTTTTTTTTTCTTTTTGTGATGGAGTCTCACTCTGTCACCCAGGCTGGAGTGCAGTAGCACGATCTCTGCTCACTGCAACCTCTGCCTCTTGGGTTCAAGCAATTCTCCTGCCTCAGCCTCCTGAGTAGCTGGGATTACAGGTGTGTGGCTAATTTTGTATTTTTTTTTAACAGAGACAGGGTTTCACCATGTTGGCCAGGCTGGTTTCGAACTCCTGACCTCCAGTGATCTGCCCGCCTCGGCCTCCCAAAGTGCTAACAGGCATGAGCCGCCACACCTGGCCTATTTCTCTTTAGTTATTTGTTCATCCAGCAAATATATATTAAGTGCCTGCTGTGTGTTTCGGGTGCTGAGGATACAGCAATGAACAAAACAGACATAAATTTTTATCCTCATGAGGCTTATATTCTAGTGAAGATAAACAATAATTGTAAAATAATGTGTGTGGGTGTTTATTCTTACATATTTGTGTATGTGTTTTATTTTTTTTTCTTATATGTGTGGGGGTATGTGTATTGAGAGAAAGAACGACAAGGCATGTCAAAAAAAAATTAAGCAAGGCTAGGAAGAATGGGTGGCAAGGATGAAGAAGATTGCACTTTTAAATAGGGAAGTCAGGAAAGGCCTAAGAAGGTGACATTTGAGCAAAGATAGGACGTTTTCCACTAATAGAAAGAAAATCCCTATTTCTTCCAGCGAAGGATTTATTAAGGTAATAATAATAAAAAGAGAAAGTCCCTATTTCTTCCTATTTAGAATAATGTATGTATACATGACTACATACACATACACACACACACATATATAGACACGCGCGCACACACACACATACACACACACACACACACCTATTTTGTCTGTACAATGGATATATTCATCCTGGGAGGAATACGTTTTTTTCTTCTTTGAGACAAAGTCTCGCTTCGTCACCCAAGCTGGAGTGCAGTGGCGTGATCTCAGCTCACTGCAACCTCTGCCTCCCAGGTTCAAGTGATTCTCCTGCATCAGCCTCCCAAGTAGCTGGGATTACAGGCACGTGCCACCACGCTCAGCTAATTTTTTATATTTTTAGTAGTGATGGGGTTTCACCATGTTGGTCAGGCTAGTCTTGAACTCCTGACTTCAAATGATCTGCCCGCCTCAGCCTCCCAAAGTGCTGGAATTACAGGTGTGAGTCACTGCATCCGGCCTTATATTTTAAATACCTGGGAGCTAAAATTTTGGAACACATTTTAAAAGTGCATAAGCCCAGAGTTCTTCCTTTTGCCATCCATCCGTTTGTACCACCCTGAGCACCCTACCAACACCATGTCAACTCAGCTCCACGTCCTTCCACCCCTACCCTGACAGTGAGTCAGTCAATGCAGGCCCTGCTCTGGATGCTATGGAATATCCTCCTGAAACCAGAGATCTTGTGTAATAGTTGAAGTGAACGGGTGCCCATGTAAAAAGGTGATCTTAGAACATGTACAGAGCAGCTTTATGTGAAGCACAAAGCAATATGAGCAAACCAAGTCTATAAGGGCGGAGAGAAGGTCTAGAAAAGAACAGAGTCTAGCGGGGGTGCTTCAGAGAAGGCTTTCTAGAGAAGATAAGCCTTTCATCTAGGTTTGGCCAGAAGGAAAAGCCATGGCATGGTTGGAGAGGTTGGGAGAGGGTGCCTCTAATAGAAGGGAAAAGCTCTGAAGCCCAGAGGAGCACAGTGTGCTTTAGAGGCTAGACTGCAGAGGAGCACAGTGTGCTTTAGAGGCTAGACTGCAGAGGAGCACAGTGTGCTTTAGAGGCTAGACTGCAGAGGAGCACAGTGTGCTTTAGAGGCTAGACTGCAGAGGAGCACAGTGTGCTTTAGAGGCTAGACTGCAGAGGAGCACAGTGTGCTTTAGAGGCTAGACTGCAGAGGAGCACAGTGTGCTTTAGAGGCTAGACTGCAGAGGAGCACAGTGTGCTTTAGAGGCTAGACTGCAGAGGAGCACAGTGTGCTTTAGAGGCTAGACTGCAGAGGAGCACAGTGTGCTTTAGAGGCTAGACTGCAGAGGAGCTTGGTTCCAGCAGCAGCACTGAGCAGGGGAGATCTAGACAGGAGGTAAAGTCCACCGGCCCTGATGCATCTCTGGTCTCCACCTTCAGATGTGTCACCAGTGGTGGCCGGCCTCATCGGGGCCTCTGTGCTGGTGGTGTGTGTCTCGGTGACCGTCTTTGTCTGGTCATGCTGCCACCAGCAGGCAGAGAAGAAGCACAAGAACCCACCATACAAGTTTATTCACATGCTCAAAGGCATCAGCATATACCCAGAGACCCTCAGCAACAAGAAGAAAATCATCAAAGTGCGGAGAGACAAAGATGGTACTGGGAGGGGGAAGGTGGACGTAGGGAACCTGTTGGTGGACGCAGCAGAGGCTGGCCTGCTGAGCCAAGACAAAGGTCCCAGGGGGCCTAGCTCTGGATCTTGTATAGACCAATTACCCATCAAAATGGACTATGGGGAAGAACTAAGGAGCCCTATTACAAGCCTGACCCCCGGGGGAGAGCAAAACCACCTCTCCATCATCTCCAGAGGAGGATGTCATGCTAGGATCCCTCACCTTCTCAGTGGACTATAACTTCCCGAAAAAAGCCCTGGTGGTGACAATCCAGGAGGCCCATGGGCTGCCAGTGATGGATGACCAGACCCAGGGATCTGACCCCTACATCAAAATGACCATCCTTCCTGACAAGCGGCATCGGGTGAAGACCAGAGTGCTGCGGAAGACCCTGGACCCTGTGTTTGACGAGACCTTCACCTTCTATGGCATCCCCTACAGCCAGCTGCAGGACCTGGTGCTGCACTTCCTCGTCCTCAGCTTTGACCGCTTCTCTCGGGATGACGTCATCGGCGAGGTCATGGTGCCGCTGGCAGGGGTGGACCCCAGCACAGGCAAGGTACAACTCACCAGGGACATCATCAAGAGGAACATCCAGGTGAGTAAGAAGTGTGTGTTGGGGGAACAGTGGTAGGCTGGGGGAGACAAGATCTCCGGGGAGAAATGGAAGGGGGAGGGGGAGTGGGATGGGTGGCAAAGAAGGGCCATAGAGAGGAAGCTCTTGGCTGTCAAGGATAAGCAGTGGTCAGAGTAAGACAGAGGACCTGGCAGATTAGTCTCCTAAGAAGCAACTTCCTGAGGAGAGGTCAGAAAACTTCTACCATTTCACCTGGTGGTTGGCATCCTGATACTGTCCAGCTTGCTTGGAACAGGCTGGCCTACCAACTGTAGGTCATCCATCATATCAGGGACATGGGAGATACTTTCCTCTCCAAAATGATGTGTGATCTTCCTCCAGTGAATTGATTTCTCACAGCTGGGAAGCTATGACAGTAGCTCAGTAATTTTTCCCTCAGCTTCCCTTTCCCAACCCTAACCTAGGGTATAAATAATATCATGTACATGTCTTTTCTTTTTTTTTGAGATTGAGTTTCACTCTTATTGCCCAGATTGGAGTGCAATGGCTCGATCTTGGCTCATTGCAACCTCCACCTTCCAGGTTCAAGCAATTCTCCTGCCTCAGCCTCCCAAGTAGCTGGGATTATAGGCACCCACAACCATTCTGGGCTAATTTTTTGTATTTTTAGTAGAGACAGGATTTCACCATGTTGGCCAGGCTGGCCTTCAACTCCTGACCTCAGGTGATCTGCCTGCCTCAGCCTTCCAAAGTGCTGGGATTACAGGCATGAGCCTGAGCCCAGGTCACGCACATGTCTTCTTATGACCACTTTACAATGCAATTCAATGAATTGCTTCACCCTTCTGGGCCCAAACCTTTACCATAAACACTTTTCCTTTCTCCATTTCTCCTGTCCTCCCTCTTTGCATCAGAAAAGGGACGAGGGCCCTCCATCCTGCCGTCTCTCCCTCTTTTCCCGCTGGACCGACATTGGCTCTTGAGTTGTAATTTCAGGAGCACACTAAGTGCAGCCCCACCCAACCCCATTAGTTCATTTATTCCTTCCACAACTGGGGGAGGCAGTGAAATGCTGCAGTTAAACACTTGGGCTCCAGAATGGGACTGCACGGCTTCACTCTCCAGCTCACCACTTGCCAGCTGTGTGACACGGGTGAGTTACTCAGCCCCTCTAAGCCTCTATTCTCTCATCTGTAAAGTGGAGCTGATAATATTGCCTTCCTTACAGAATCAGATGAGATAATATACCTGCATATCATTGCATTTGAAGAGCTTTGATTTTATTGGAGGAGAAAAACAAACATTTTCTGCAATGACTATATAGTCAGTGGGACAGGTGGTATGAAAGAAGTTGTTGAAATTTTAAACTTAGAGTTTCATGCCTTTTTCAGGGTATAACATAAATGGTTAAAATAGCAAGGACTGCTGGGCATGGTGGCTCACACCTGTAATCCCAGCATTTTGGCTGAGGCAGGAGGATCACAAGGTCAGGAGTTCGAGACCAGCCTGGCCAACATGGTGAAAGCCCCATCTCTACTAAAAAAAAAAAATACAAAAAATAGCCAGGCATGGTGGCATGCGCCTATAATCCCAGCTACTTGGGAGGCTGAGGCAGGAGAATTACTTGAACCTAGGACGCACAGATTGCAGTGAGCTGAGATCACGCCACCGCACTCCAGCGTGGGCGACGGTGCGAGACTCTATCAAAAAAAAAAAAAAAAAAGAAAGAAATAGCAAGGACTTTGAAGTCAGACCCGAGTTTAAATCCAAATTCCACCAGCTCAGTGACCTTGGGCAAGCTGTTTCACTTCGCTAATCTCGGTTTCTTATAGGAGTAGAGTAGGATGATGATTTTATATAGCCACTAGGACATAGTGAGCCTTCAATACATTGTGTCTGTTACTATTATTGTTAGTTCTACTATTAGTAAAATTTGATACCTGGGAGATGCATGTGGTTTGGCTTGTAAATATTTATATTTTGTTTTGACAAAGTGAAGGAAGACAAGGGAGGACTGAATCGGGGAAGGAGGTTCAGAAAGAATTTCAAGGCCACTAGAAACAACTGCACGTCTCCCAGAAAGAGTTCTGCCTACAGGCAGGTCGTACTTATCTCTTGATACCTTTTTTACCTGCAAGCCCTCAGTGGATTCAGCGGGGAGACAGGGAGGCTCAGGATTGAAGAGGCTCCTGAGTTAGCAGGCGCAGAGTGTGCACTGAGCACCCAGGAACAAGGTTTGCCCAATGAAGAAGGGTACCGTGCCAAGTCTTGGTGGGGGACAGCAGGGCGCACACTCTCTGGGTGTGTGTTCTTGCCTTCTCTGCTCTGTAGTAGGCACCTGTCCCCCTGTGGCCAGCCCAGTCCTGCCTTTCATTGCCTGAAGGAACTGCTGCTGTCACCTGGCACACTCAGATCCACCTCACAGGGGCCAGGGAAATCCAAGAACTTTGAAGAGTATTAGAGACATTTGGCCAGAGCATAAACAAGACTCTGCCACAGTGTATCCTGGTTCTCAATGCCAGGATACAATGAGACATCCCAGAGTCCTGCACCGCAAGGATTTTCGCATCCTCTGGGGTCGGAATCAGAAGGCGTGAACAGAAACGGAAGCAGTGGCCTGTTTCCCCTTCACTCCCTTCCCCCTCTCCTCCCATCTTTTTTCCTCAGGGCTCTGCTGACCCATTCCGCTGTTTCCCGATTCCCTTCACAGCCGCTCCCCTCCTCCACTCCCTGCCTTGTCTACCTCTCCTTGAAGGAGGGTCCCTTCCAACACACCCCTTCCCTGTGATGCCAACTTGGTAAAGCCACCAACCAGCTGGACTCCTCCACGCAGCTACACACTTGCAGCCAAAGGCTGGGAGTGGAACATGGCTCTGTGCCAAGCTGCAGCTGGGAAGAGACTGGCAATGAAAGGGACTGATTTGAGCTGGGAACAAAACAGCCTCAAATCAAGGGCACTGGACACAGCACAGACAATGGCATTTGCTAAACTGCCAGGGACTCTTGGCAAGAGCCACATTTCTTTCCACTTTATTAACTCCCTTGAGGAGGGATAAACCAGGGCTAGGATCCTGAGCAACACACGCCCTGGAAGAGGCCGGGGGATAGGACACCCAGAGCCTGTGCAACTGCACCCCAGAGCCTTCCAGCCTCCCAGGCTTCCTAAGCCCATTTTCCCAACCAGCACGCATAGGCAGGATTATGTTTCATCTGAGCCATGGCTGTCGTCTCCCTAGTCACTCATCCACTACTAGGTTCCCTAGCAGTACAGGCTGCAAATGTCTGTCCCGAATCCTCCCTACTATAGCAAAGTAGGATCTCCCCTTGGTGAACAGGAGCTAGAGCTGCTCTGGACCGTGCCACGCTGGTCGTAAAGGGCTTTTTCAGTCCAGGCTTACACAGCCCAGGAAAAAGCTACTGCACTCTAGCCTGGGTGACAGAATGAGACCCTGTCTCAAAATTAGAGAAAGAAAAGAAAATATGGCGAGGCGCAGTGGCTCACACCTGTAATCCTAGCAATTGGGAAGGCCAAGGCAGGAAGATTGCTTGAGCCCAGCAGTTTGAGGTTACAGTGAACTATTACCGCAAACTGCACTCCAGACTGAGCGACAGATCGTGTATGTGTGTTGGGGGAGGAAAAGGAGGGTGAGGTTCAATGCTAAGGTTTTGTTTTCACATGTTGTGATTTAGGGTAAGGAGGCCCTCAGGACATCTGGCCCCAAGAAGGGTTTATTGAGCTTATGTTGGTCCACCTAATGCAAGGGCTCCATGGTGAGAAACTCACTCTGAAAGAGGTTCTGCTAATTATAGGAAAACAGATCATCTCTTGCCTAAGTATTATTTCTTTATTTCTTTTTTTTTTTTTTTTTCCCTGAGACAGAGTCTTGCTCTGTCGCCCAGGCTGGAGTGCAGTGGCATGATCTCTGCTCACTACAACCTCTGCCTCCTGGGTTCAAGCAATTCTTCTGCCTCAGCCTCCTGAGTCGCTGGGATTACAGGCGCCCACCACCATGCCCAGCCAATGTTTATATCTTTAGTAGAGACAGGATTTTACCATGTTGGTCAGGCTGGTCTCAAACTCCTGACCTCATGATCCGACCGCCTCAGCCTCCCAAAGTGCTGGGATCACAGGCATGAGCCACCGCGCCCAGTCTGCCTAAGTATTATTTCATCTGAGTATATTCTTAGGACCACTGTTTCTGTTCCTCTGTTCCACTGAAGGAGCAAGGAGACTGCTCTCAGAGAGCTGAGCCCCACAGCTCTGTCAGGCGTGATAAAATCCTTTCTCCCCCTTGTCCTTCTGCTTGCCTGCCCCCCCCAATGGGGTCTTTGCCTCACTAGGCCAAGGGGCTGGGAAACAGAGCTTGCTCCCAGCCTTCAATGGCTCTTTCAAAATAAAGAGCCATTGACATAGCTACTTGGAATTGGAATTGGGTAGAAAGAGAAAGGGAGGGGGCCTGAGGGGAATGACGTTAAACTGCCTTCAATGCAGAATGGAGTGGCATTCAGGTGGTGTTGTGGCTACAAAGTTCGGCATCCCGAAGGGGTGCTGAGTGAGGATGGGCATTCTGCCCATGTGAGATGGCCCAAGGTGAAGGAGGGATCACATGAAGGACAGTTGCCTGAGGAGTGATTTTAGGGGGAGAAAATGATGAAAAGGGTAACCAGAAGTTGTCTACTTTCCAAAAAACAACTAGGAAAGGGGCATGGGGATTTGGATTAGGAAGATTTTGCTAGAATGGATGATTTAGGATACAGAATTTAAAATAAATAATCAGAAAACCTAAGCTATAATCTTGTCATTCATGTTATTCTTACAAATAAAACTGCTTTAAAAATCAAATGTCTGCTGGGCGTGGTGGCTCATGCCTGTAATCCCAGCACTTTGGGAGGCCGAGACGGGTGTATCACGAAGTCAAGAGATTGAGACCATCCTGGCCAACATGAGAAACCCCATCTCTACTAAAAATACAAAAATTAGCTGGGGCAAGAGAATCACTTGAACCCAGGAGGCGGAGATTGCAGTGAGCCAAGATCACACCACTGCACTCCAGCCTGGTGACAGGGCAAGACTCTGCTTCAAAAAAAAATCAGACATCCCTTTCCCTTCACCTATCCTTCCTCTGTGTATAAAGTTAGAATTATATTTAAAGACTGCATATTTAGGCCAGGTGCGGTGGCTCACGCCAGGCTCCCACCACTTTGGAAGGCCGAGGCAGGCGTATTACAAGTTCAGGAGCTCGAGACCAGCCTGGCCAACACAGTGAAACCCCGTTTCTACTAAAAATACAAAAATTAGCTGGGTGTAGTGGTGAGCGCCTGTAATTCCAGCTATTCAGGAGGCTGAGACAGGAGAATCGCTTGAACCCGGGAGGCAGGGGTTGCAGTGAGCCGAGATCGCGCCACTGCACTCCAGCCTGGGCAACAAAGCTAGACTCCATCTCAAAAAGAAAAAAAAAAGACTGCATATTTAGTATTTAGATACTCAGTATTGAAGAATGGCCCTAGAAAGGGATATCAAACCTAGCTAACATTTTGTAATTTGTGCAAACAGAGGGGAGCAGTAGCCAAAACAATGCAAAAGTCCTTCCTAGATCAGTGCTGTCGAATGATGATAGAAACGTTCTATATTTGCACCATGCAATGTGGTAGCTACTAGCTATGTGTTGCTGTCGAGCACTTGAAATGTGACTAGTGTGACTGAGGAACTATAATGTTAATTTTATTTAATTTAAATCAATTTAAATTAAAATTTAAATAGGCACCTGTAGCTAGTGGCTACTGTATTGGATAGCTCAGTTCTGAATGTTTTGGAAGGCATTCAGTTTTCTTTTCCATAAGGGGTTACTTTCCATTTGATATGGCTAATAGTAAAAATGAGTTTATATTCACTAATTACATTCTGACTTCCGGCAAAAGGAAACAGCCCAGAAGTATACTGGTTGGCAAGGGCAACCAGACTGTAATTCAAAACTGGTTGAGGGCCGGGCATGGTGGTTCACACCTATAATCCCAGCACTTTAGGAGGCTGAGGTGGGCGGATTGCTTCCACTCAGGACATCAAGACTAGCCTGTCCAACATGGCAAAACCCCAGGAGTGGTGGTTCATGCCTGTAATCCCAGCTACTCAGGAGGCTGAGACACCAGAATCACTTGAACCTGGGAGGCGGAGGTTACAGTGAGCTGAGATCGTGCCACTGCATTCCAGCCTGGGTGATAGAGCTAGACCCTGTCTCAAGGGGAAAAACAAATAAACAAAACAAACATACACTGGCTGAGGGACCAACATGGTCATTCACGCCTGTATTCATAGCACTTTGGGAGGCTGAGACAGGCAGATCACTTGAGCCCAGGAGTTTGAGACCAGCCTGGGCAACATAGCAAAACGCCACCTTTACCAGAAACACAAAAATTAGCTGAGCGTGGTATCACACATCTGTAGTCCCAGCTACTCTAGATGCTGAGGTGGGAGGATCACTTGAGCCCTGGAGGTCAAGGCTGCAGTGAGTCAAGATCACGCCACTGCACTCCAGCCTGGGCAACAGAGTGAGACCCTATCTCAAAAATAAAAATAAAATAAAACTGGCTGAGGGTACTTCCCGTGGAAGGTACAATTAAGAGCTGACAATACATATGTTATGGATAAGGACAAAATGTGAGACTTCTCTAGCGTAGAAAAACCATGAAAATCTTTTTAAAAGTTGATTCCCTTTTGTATTTTAATTTAGAAAGCTAAGGGGTGGGTTTAAACTTTAGTCGTTTTTTTGGTTCAGGCAATTCTCCTGCCTCAGTCTTCCGAGTAGCTGGGATTACAGGCGCCCACCATCACACCCGGCTAATTTTTGTATTTTTAATAGAGATGGGGTTCACCATGTTGGCCAGGCTGGTTTTGAATTCCTTACCTCATGATCTACCCGCCTCGGCCTCCCAAAGTGCTGGGATTATAGCAGTGAGCCACTGCACTGGCCATTTTTTGTATTTTTAAATTTTTTTTTATAATTTTTTTTTTTAGAGACCAGGTCTGGCTATGTTGCCCAGGCTGGAGTGCAGTGGCTATTCACAGGCACGATCCCACTACTGATCAGCACGGGAGTTTTGACCTGCTCCATTTCCGACCTGGGCCAGCTCACCCCCTCCTTAGGCAACCTGGTGGTCCCCCGCTTCGGGGGAGGTCACCATATTGATGCCGAACTTAGTGCGGACACCCGATCGGCATAGCGCACTACAGCCCAGAACTCCTGGGCTCAAGAGATCCTCCAGCCTCAGCCTCCCAAGTAGCTGGGACTACAGGCACGTGCCACCGCACTCGGCCATTTTTTGTGTTTTACTAGAGACAGGCTTTCACTATGTTGGCCAGGCTGGTTTTGAACTCCTGACCTCAAGTGATCTGCCCACTTCAGCCTCCCAAAGGCTATGATTACAGGCATGAGCCACCGCGCCCAGCCTGGTTATTTTTTATGCCCTATGAGAGACATTTCCATACGCTCCTAGGATGAAACATAGACTCAAGAAATTTTTAAAATCGTGAAATATCACAGTTTCATTCCTTGAGATGACTTACAGGCTACAATCAAAGCACAAATTATTTGGCTTGTTTCCTGTTTTTTATTGATGAGTTAATTGACATATTTGCTGTTGTTTTTCTTTCCTGCACCAGACATACCTGAGCAGATAGTGATCTAGCCTGGGAGCTTTTTAAGGGTAGGATTCCTCAGTATCCATCTTTTCAGCCCTAGCTTCTAGCAGAGTGCCTGGCACTTAAGAAGTGCCTAATAAGTCATTTTTGTGGGTGTGTGGTATATATAAGGTTGATGATGAGTACAGTCTATTTTTGATCAATTTAAGAATTCCTAGAGTAGATGACATTTCTTTGGGGCTTTGAAGAATACAAGGAATAAGGGTGATAGTGGGGAGATGATTTTGTTCCAAATTTAACTTATTATGTTCTACATTCCTCAAAACTCACCTCCTTTTGTTTTCTTTATACCGGTTTCATCCCCCACTTTCTTTCTTTTTTTTTTTTTGTTTGTTTGTTTTGTTTTTGAGACAGAGTCTTGCTCTGTTGCCCAGGCTGGAGTGCAGTGGCATAATCTCGGCTCACTGCAACCTACGCCTCCCGGGTTCAAGCAATTCTCCTGCCTCAGCCTCCTGAGTAGCTGGGATTACAGGTATGTGCCACCATGCCTGGCTAATTCTTTTTTGTACTTTTAGTAGAGACAGGGTTTTACCATACTGACCAGGCTGGTCTCAAACTCCTGACCTTGTAATCCACATGCCTCGGCCTCCCAAAGGCTTACAGGCGTGAGCCATCATGCCCAGCCCACCTCATCCCCCACTTTCTAAAGCTAAAAATACAAGAAATAGTCCATCCTTTCCTCCCTCTTCCCTACGCTTCACAGCCAATTAACCGCCTAAACCTAAAAAGCCCTGACAGTTCTTCCTGAGACATATTTTACCTCCATGTCCATCTCCTTTGCCATAGCCCTAGAGTCAGTCCCCATCATTTCTTCTGTAGAAATCATCTTTCTACAGAAAGAAATCATTTATTCTGCTTCGTTGCAGCAGCCTCTTTTTGACAGGGTCTCGCTCTGTCGCCCAGGCTGGATCAATCACAGCTCACTACAGCCTCGACCTCCTGGGCTCAATCAATCCTCCCAAGTAGCTCGGACTATGGGCACACACCACTGCACCCAGCTAATTTTTGTAGCGATGGGGTCTCACCATGTTCCCCAGGCTGATCTCAAAGTCCTGGGCTCCAGCAATCCACCTACCTCAGCCTGCCAAAAGCGCTGAGATGATAGACATGAGCTACCGTGCCCAGCCTGCAGCCGCCTCTTAACAGAGCTTTCTGACGTTGGTCTTTCTTGACTTTAGTTCTTCTCCAGCTTCTCCAAAATAATAATCATTTTAATAAAATGATGACAACTGGCCAGGCGTGGTGGCTTACAGCTATAATCCCAGCAATTTGGGAGGCCAAGGTGAGTAGATTGCTTGAGCCCAGGAATTCGAGACGAGCCTGGGCAACCTAGCGAAACTCTATCTTTACAACCAATACGACATTCAGCTGGGCATAGTGGTGCACACCTGTAGTCCCAGCTGCTCAGGAGGCTGAGGTGGGAGGATCTCCTGAGCCCAGGAGGTGGAAGTTGCAGAAAGCCGAGAGATCTCAGCACTGCCCTTCAGCCTGGGCAACAGAGTGAGACTCTGACTCAAAAAAAAAAAATGCCTGTAATCCCAGCACTTTGGGAGGCCGAGGCGGGTGGATCACTAGGTCAAGAGATCGAGACCATCCTGGTCAACATGGTGAAACCCCATCTCTACTAAAAATACAAAAAATAGCTGGGCATGGTGGCACAGCCTATAGTCCCAGCTACTCAGGAGGCTGAGGTAGGAGAATTGCTTGAACCCAGGAGGCAGAGGTTGCGGTGAGCCGAGATCGCGCCATTGCACTCCAGCCTGGGTAACAAGAGTAAAACTCTGTCTCAAAAAAAAAAAAAAAAGTGATGACAGCTTTGCCACTCCTGTACTCACTGACCTCCTCTTATATGGGTGCTGCTGCATCTGCTCTTTGATAGTATCCCAACAGCTCTTTACCCTCACTTTGCCCACCTTTCCAGGTTCCTGACCTACCCCTCCTGTCAGCCACCTGCAGTTCATATTCACCTCTCAACCATTCTGTGAACATAGCTTACCTTTTCAGGCCCAACTCCTTTGTACCAGCCATTCCTGTCAATCTGCCTGACATGATTATCTCTGCCCATTGCTTCATGGTTTTGTACCCCCATCAACTCAGTCCAGGCATCAGCTGGCGAAGCCTTCCCTGAATCTCCCAGCTCTAGGTGCCCAGAGCACTTAGACAGGCTTCTCATTTTTTCTGAGAAGTCCCGTACATGTTTATTTACTTCTTTGTCTCTTTTACTGAGTGATAAGCTCCTTGGGAGCCACAGCTGAGTCCTATCAGCTCTGGATCCTCAACACCTGGCATGCAGTGCCTATGCAAATGTTCCTTAAAATGTTCTTGGACGAGCCTGGGGCAGTGGCTCACAACTGCAATCCCAGCACTTTGGGAGGCCGAGGCGGGCGAATCACTTGAAGTCAGGAGTTTGAGACCAGCCTGGCCAACATGGTAAAACCCTAACTCTACCAAGAATACAAAAATGATCCGGGTGTGGTGGTGGGCACCTGTAATCCCAGCTACTTGGGAGGCTGAGGCAGGAGATTTGTTTGAACCGGGGAGGTGGAGGTTGCAGTGAGCCGAGATTGCACCCCACACTCCAGCCTGGGCGACAAGAGCAAGACTGTCTCAAAACAAACAAAAAGTGTTTTTGGAGGACTAGAGGTTTTTTCCAAGCTCAAAATGGATTCTAGCATCACATTTAAAGATGGAGAAACAAAGATCAGGGCGCTGGAGAGGAAGCTGACTTGGCTGGAGAGTGTACATTGGGGTGGGCAAAGCAGGTATGGATACTCACCTTGTGAAATGGAGGGACAGGCTCCAGAAAGTTCAGGGACTTTCCTAAGGCCACATGGTGAGTAAACGTCAAGGTTAAAACTCAAACCCAGTTTTCCTACCTCCCACCATATAGTCTTCAGAACTTTTTAAAGGATAAGACCCAAATGAGAGAATGGACTTCTGTAGTGCACGCTATGTGCTGGGCACCATTGCAGTTTATAGATTTTAACTTATGTAATCATTCTAATAATGCTGCGTGGTAGGTACTACCTTTCACCCTCATTTTATAAATGAGGAAACTGAAGTACAGAGATGTTGAATAACTTGTCCAAGGTCACAGATAAGAAATAGCAACTGGGCATAGTAGTTCATGCCTGTAATCCCAGCATTTTGGGAGGCTGAGGTGGGAGAATCACTTGAGACCAGGAATTCAAGATCAGTCTGGGTTACATAGTGAGACTCTCTCTAAAAAAAAAATTAGCCGGGCGTGGTGGCACACACCTGTAGTTGCAGCTACTCGGGAGGCTGAGGTGGGAGGATTGCTAGAGCCCAGGAGATGGAGGCTGCAGTGAACCAAGATCATGCCACTGAACTCCAGCCTGGGCAACAGAGTGAGACCCTTTCTCAAAAAAGAAAAAAGAAATAGGATTTGAATCCAGGTTAGACTGGGTCCAGAGGTCATGCTCATAAATCCAAGGCTGTGCTGGCTCTCCATGCAAACTGTTTAATATCAGAATTATGGTTACAATGTTTCCTTTCTCCCTCCTTGTTAAATAAAATCATAACACCTTTCCAGGGGATTAGCATCTTTCCAACAGATTTCTCATCCCTGCGCTTGTCCTCCCCCAGACTCTCTTCCCACTGCTCTGCACGCTTTTGTGCTCTGCCCTGCGCCCTCTGCCAGGATTCTCACCTCTCATTTCTTCCTCACAGAAGTGCATCAGCAGAGGGGGAGCTCCAGGTGTCTCTGTCATATCAGCCTGTGGCACAGAGAATGACAGTGGTGGTCCTCAAAGCCAGACACTTGCCGAAGATGGATATCACCGGTCTCTCAGGTAGCAGCTATTTACTTCAACCTATTTCTTACTGTCTGAACCACCCCCGCAGTCATTGTCTGTGGCTCAGATAGACCTCCACACTTCAAGATCCTCACCTCTTTTACTTTTAATCTGCTCCTCTTTCTGTCGACATTCTCTTCCTGATGAATGTCCGCATCCAGTAGATTTCCTAGCTTGGAAGGTTCTTCAGTTGAACAAATGGGGTCTTTACACTTGGCAAGGTATCCTAAATAACATGCATGCCAGGTGCTAAGTGAAACTTCTCAAAAAGGCTGCAGGCATTTATCTCTGTGCCCTTTAAAATACTCTTGGTACCATGGGATTTCTTCAGATCTGACTTGAGAAAGTTGGTCTGTTCTATTCTTGCTGGGTTTCCTTGGCCTCTCGTCCAGGCAGGCAGACTCACATACAATCAGTGTGTGTTTATTGTGCAATCCCTGAAGAACACACGGGGTGGCCATCAAAGATACACACAACAGAGCTCCCCCTTTCCAACACGAAATTACTGTTACATAAGGGAGGACTGTGTCATAGGCCTCTCTCCCTTTTTCTTATCTCTTTGGGGGCCCCAGATCCTTATGTCAAGGTGAACGTCTACTACGGCAGAAAGCGCATCGCCAAGAAGAAAACCCATGTGAAGAAGTGCACTTTGAACCCCGTCTTCAACGAATCTTTCATCTATGACATCCCCACTGACCTCCTGCCTGATATCAGCATCGAGTTCCTCGTCATCGACTTCGATCGCACTACTAAGAACGAGGTGGTGGGGGAGGCTGATCCTTGGGGCACACAGTGTCACGGCCAGTGGTGCTGAACACTGGAGAGAGGTCTGCGAGAGCCCCCGCAAGCCTGTGGCCAAGTGGCACAGTCTGAGCGAATACTAATCCTGTTCTTCTCTCCTCTAACTGCCCCTCCGGGGCCAGGCTGGGGGAGGGATGTGTCGGGGAAAGAGATGACAGAGAAGTGGACTCAAAACCTCATTTTAGTTGTAAAAGAAAATTTCTTACAAAACAAACTCCACAAAGAACACCCTACATGACCACAGCTGCAGATTGGTTCTTAGCAATGATGGCTTTTCTCCTTTGCAAGGCACTAAGGCACCAGAAGTTCTTTCTTTGTTTCTTTCTTTCTTTCTTTCTTTGAGATGGAGTTTCGCTCTTGTTGCCCAGGCTGCAGTGCAATGGCGCAGTCTTGGCTCACTGCAGCCTCCACCTCCTTCAAGTGATTCTCCTGCGTCAGCCTCCCAAGTAGCTGGGATTACAGGCACCTGCCACCACACCTGGCTAATTTTTTGTATTTTTAGTAGAGATGGGTTTTCATTATGTTGGCCAGGCTAGTCTTGAACTCCAGACCTCAGGTGATCCACCTGCCTCAGCCTCCCAGAGGACTGGGATTACAGATGTGAGCCACCACACCTGGCCTCTTTTTTTTTAATGGGGACAAAAGAGAGGAAAAGACCCCTACAAATCTATATATAACAGTGTAACCATATACTTGCATGTCTAATACAAACTGAAGAAATTAGCCTAACTGCCAATATCAAGTTGCAGATTTTAATCCATGGAAATTGTGTTTTGTGCCGAATTGTATTTGCTGATTACCTGAAACTGGCTTTTTTTTTTTTTTTTTTACTGGGCTTCTCTGGAGAATTTCTCCCACTCCCCACTTATGCAGAAGAAAATTTTCGCTCTTATAAAATCTCATGTTTTCATCATTGCCATCTTTTGTTTTTATTACCTCTTATATCTCTGCTCTTTGACTGAGCTCAAGGTCTAGAGGTCTGTAGTAAGCCAAGAAACAAAGGTGGGGGTGAATGAGGCAAGGTTTGCAGGAGAAAGAGGAATTGAGAAATGGGGTATTTTTGCTATCAGCCCTTCTGCTATGAAGTAGTAAAGGGCAGTCTGTAATTAACTAACAGACCTAACCGAAGCACAGAGAATACATCAGACTTAGGCATCCAATGCATCAGATCTTGGACTCTATCAAACTTGATGACTTCTCTAAAAGGAGCTTTGGAGACTTCAAATTCAGCTGTAGGATAGCACCAGTGAACACATCCAGCTGATCCTAAAAGCTGTTTTCTGGTAAAAGGACAAGGAGAGGAGACAGGTGAGGACTGCTGTTCCCCTTTGCAGCTATCTAATGTGGTGACAGCCATTTCTTGGTTGATGGGCTGGAAGTCATCAGAGGTTTGAAGAATTACACTGGCCTTTGTTTTTCCAGAAATGCTGACCATAGAGATGCTTTAGCGTCTTCTCAAATAGCTTAGATGTTATAATGACGTTAGTTTTGCTTCATAAAACAGGGGGCCCTCAAAAATGATTCTTTCTCCTTAAATTTTTAAATAAAAATTTAGCTCTTAAAAAAAGAACAGTGTGACTGAGTGAATGAAGATAAGTTGGATTCTTTCAGAGCATTCTTTTCCTCAAAACAAGCTGCATAGTTCTTGGGATTTATGTCTTGCCACATGGTGGAGGGGATGGGGGAACTACAGGGCGCAGTTCTTCTCCCCCTGTGCAATAGAGGTTGAGAGAGATTCAGCGTCTTTCTGGCATTAGAATTCAAGTCCTCTTACTGCTACCGCAGCTGTGTCTCTAATGTTGAGACTTTTCAGATCGCAGAGACTCCATGGTTAATAGGTAAACTTGGGGCAGGGGCACAGTGGCTTAGGCCTGTAATCCCAGCACTTTGGAAGGCCAAGGTGGAAGGATCGCTTGAACCCAGGAGTTCAAGACCAGCCTGGGCTACATGGCAAAATCCCATCTCTACCAAAAATACAAAAAATTAGCTAGGTGTGGTGGTGCATGCCTGTGGTCCCAGCTACTCAGGAGGCTGAGGTGGGAGGATCATTTGAGCCCAGAGGTAGAGGCTGCAGTGAGCCATGATCATCATACCACTGCACCGTGGCCTGGGTAACAGAGTGAGACCCTGTCTCAAAAATTGATTAATTAAAATAAAATAAAATAGCTAAACCTGGATAGGCAGTAGATATTTTTGCCCATCTGAGGAGGAACTCAGTCAAGCGGTTGCTTAACGGCTTGATCCAGGGCGTGAAAGATGAGCTGAGATTGAAGTGTCCACTTTCACACAAGAACATCACTTTGAAGCCTGCTTTGGCGAAGGGAGTCGGAAAGCTGAGTCTCCATGGAGAGGGGGGGTGACCTTGCTTTCAGTGTTCCCTTAGCTTTTGTGGATTTAAAACCACTCTGCTCCCCCCGAATCGTTTTGTTTGGTTTCAGCCCATGTTCTTGACAATGCAGAGCAATTCTGAGCAGTCACAAAGCCTACTCTCTGTTCTTGTCCCTGCCAACCCCCATCCCCCATAATCTGACTCACTATTTCACCATCAGCTGGGGTCACACCACTAGTCTCTGTCCTATACCCCATGAAATGTAAATACTGTATCATAAGTAGAAGAAAATAATTTTTGTTTTCTAAAAATGCATTTTGAGATAGTTTAATGTAAATCTGACAGGAGCATTCTGAAGCCCCATTAGGAAAAAATTTTAATGGTTCCTCTTCATCGCCTTAATGTCTAAAGATCAGAAATCACTGAGCAAACCCGCTTTTGTTTCCTTCCCAGAAACAATGCAAAACAACAGGTGGAGATAGTCTGGTCTTTGCCCTGCTGTGTGTGCCTCTGTAGCTCCTCCTGACAAACGTCTGGGAAAACAGCCTCACCCCACTCCTCTCTCTTCCCATTTCCTTGTAGCTTTATTCCTTGCATTCTTTTGGTCTACTGAGCAGTGGGTGCTGAGGTGACAGGGGGAGGAACCAGTAGTTCTGTAGCCTAGGAACTGCCTCAGTGTCTTTGCCGGAAAAGGGCAAGAGGTGGACAGTACAGGGCTCCTCCCTCCTACCTCAGGCCTAATCCATCGTGCCCTTGACTTTGCTGTCCCAAAGTTTCTTAGCTGACTTTGGCTTTCACATTTGTTCTTTCCAGAGCTAGCTGATAAAGAGTGGAGGAGGAATGCCTCCTCCTGAGAGTCAGTTGAAAGAAAGACAAGAGAGTCACATCTTAGCTTTTGCACAAGGCATTCGTGGTCAGGAACAGGTTAGGGAATGGTCACTTCCGATTTTCCAAGAGTCGCTCCTTTTCTGCAGATATCTTGATTCCTTTGGGAAGACAAGAATTTTTCTTAATAACCAAGGTCCCTTAATGAGTTGTTCCTTCTTTGGGTTCATCTCACTGGAGCACAGCCAAGATGGGCATGTTTATGGACAGTGCTCTAGATGTGAAAACATAGAACTGGTTTGTGGGACAGGGGCAGCTTGCTCAGGAGAGGGAATAACGCAGGTCCCTTTTCTCAGAAGGCTTGTACTATGGCCATGACAGTGACATTGCCCTCACCATGATCCCTCTCCGAAGTGGTTGTCTTTCTTTACCTTGTGTCTTCTCTTGTAAAAATGAAACTCAAAAATAAAATTAATGTGTCAAATTTTGAAAAAAAAGAAAAAACTGAAAAAGCTAACATGAATTGTGTGAAATTGCATACTGCTGTAATGCTAACCTACAATATGTAATGCTATCTTGTATGTTGAATTTGTTAATGCACCACGCAAGTGCAAAATAAAGACTGATTCACATTAAATAGGCACAGTGACGTCAGCGTGATTCTCTGGGAAGCTGGATGACCGTCAGTGAGGTTAACGCTAGACTCCAAAAGGGTGTTCTAGGGCATGTTTTCTAAAGCGTGGTCCCCAGACCGCTTGATTCAGAATCATCTAAGGGTACGTGTTTAAAAACGCAGATTCCGGCCAGGCGCGGTGGCTCACGACTGTAATCTCAGCACTTTGGGAGGCTGAGGTGGGCAGATCACAAGGTCAGGAGTTTGAGACCAGCCTGACCAACATGGTGAAACCCCGTCTCTCCTAAAAATACAAAAAATTGGCCAGGTATGGAGGTGCATGCCTGTAATCCCAGCTACTTGGGAAGCTGAGGCAGGAGAATTGCTTAAACCCAAGAGGCGGAGGTTGTAGTGAACCAAGATTGCGCCATTGCACTCCAGCCTAGGCAACAAGAGTGAAACTCAGTCTCAAAAAAAAAAAAAATTGCAGATTCCATGCTCCCATCCTAGATACTCTCATTTGGCAAGTGAGTTGGTTTGCTGCTTGTTCTAGTCTTTCTGTTTTCCTCTTGAAATGTAATTTCTGAGACCATCACTACTAGAGGGGAGAGATGATGGTTTTTAGTGCTGAGAATCAATCTGCCCCTTTAATTTGAAATATTTATCCGAAAAGCAATCCTGAGACTGGCCAATTCTGTTCTCTCATTCATTCATTTATTTACTGTTTTTTTTTTGTTTTTTTTTTTTTTTTGAGACAGAGTCTCACTCAGTCACCAGGCGCCAGGCTGGAGTGCAGTGGCGCGACCTTGGCTCACTGCAACCTCCGCCGCCCGGGTTCAAGCCATTCTCCTGCCTCAGCCTCCCGAGTAGCTGGGACTACAGGCGCGCGCCACCACGCCCAGCTAATTTTTTTGTATTTTTAGTAGAGACGGGGTTTCACCATGTTGACCAGGACGGTCTCGATCTCTTGACCTCGTGATCCGCCCGCCTCGGCCTCCCAAAGTGCTGGGATTACAGGCGTGAGCCACCGCGCCCGGCCTACTGTTGTTTTTTTTTTTTGTTTTTGTTTTTGTTGTTGTTGTTGTTGTTGTTTTGAGGCAGAGTCTCACTCTTGCTGGAGTACAGGGGCTCAATCTCGGGTCACTGTAACCTCCGTCTCCTGGGTTCAAGCGATTCTCATGCCTCAGCCTCCCAAGCAGATGGGACTACAGGTGCACACCACCAGTTTGGCTAATTTTTGTATTTTTAGTAGAGATGGGGTTTCACCATATTGGCCTGTCTGGTCTCAAACTCCCAGCCTCAAATTATCCTCCCACCTTGACCTCCCAAAGTGCTGGGATTACAGGTATGGGCCACTGCATGCAGCCACATTTACTATTACTATTATTTAATTTTTTTTTTTCAAGACAGACTCATGCTCTGTTGCCCAGGCTGGAGTTCAGTGGCATGATCTTGGATCACTACAACCTTCGCCCCCTGGGTTCAAGAGATTCTCCTGCCTCAGCCTCCCGAGTAGCTGGGACTGCAGGCATGCGCCACCACACCCAGCTAATTTTTGTATTTTTAGTAGAGACGGGGTTTTAGCATGTTGGCCAGGCTGGTCTCGAACTCCTGGCCTCAAGTGATCCACCTGCCTAAGCCTCCCAAAGTGCTGGGATTACAGGAGTGAGCCACCGTGCCCGGTCTATTTTAATTTTAAAAATCATTGTGTTGGAGCATTTGGTACATATACAACTTGGTGAGTTTGGAGATAAGTACACCTGTGAAACTAAAGGCTAATCTTGTTTATTTTTCAGAAATTCTATTTTTCCTCCTACAAGCTGATAGGGTTGTGAACCTGTCTATAAGATTAATTGTGTAGCTGGGCGCACAGTTATGAGGACACGAAAGCATACTGGGTGCGGTGGACCACATCTGTAATCTCAGCACTTTGGGATACTGAAGCAGGCGGATTGCCTGAGGTCAAGAGTTCGAGACCAGTCTGACCAACATGGTGAAACCCCATCTCTACTAAAAACAACAAAATTAGCCAGGCTTGGTGGCATGCGCCTGTAATCCCAGCTACTTGGAAGGCTGAGGCAGGGGAATTGCTTGAACCGGGCAGGTGGAGGTTACAGTGACCTGAGATTACACCACTGCACTCTAGCCTGGGCAACAGAGCAAGACTCCATCTCAAAAAAAAAAAAAAAAGAATGATCAATAGACTTTGGAGGACACAGGGGAAAGGGTGGGAGGGGGGTGAGAGATAAAAGACTACACATTGAGTACAGTGTACAGTGCTCGAGTGATGGGTGCACCAAAATCTCAGAAATCACCACTGCCGGGCACAGTGGCGCCTGCCTGTAGTCCCAGCTACTCGGGAGGCTGAGGTGGGAGGATTGCTTGAGCCCGGGAGTTCTAGGCTGTAGTGCCCTACACCGATGAGGTGTCCGCATTAAGTTCGGCATCAATATGGTGACCTCCCCGGGAGCGTGGGACCACCAGGTTGCCTAAGGAGGGGGTGAGCTGGCCCAGGTTGGAAATGGAGCAGGTCAAAACTCCCGTGCTGATCAGTAGTGGGATTGTGCCTGTGAATAGCCACTGCGCTCCAGCCTGGGCAACATAGCGAGACCCTATCTCTAAAAAAAAAAAAAAAGAAAGAAAGAAATCACCACCAAATAACTTATCCATGTAACCAAATACCACCTGTTCCCCAAAAAAACAATTTAAAAAAAGAGAGAGAATAGTGTTTTCTACAAAAAAAAAAAATTAAATTGTGTGAATTAATTGCTTATATAGTCAAAAGGTCAATAGAAAATGGGTGATGCTTTTTTTTTTCAGAAGGAGTTTTTTGTTTTTAAGTTCAGCTTTTTATTTAACACATTATGAAAGAGGTTTAGTCAAAAAGACCAAAGCCCATGTCATCGTCAGACTCCTCAGATTCTTCTTTCTTTGCTTCCACTTTCTTCTCCTGAGCGGGAGCAGCAGCAGTGGAGGGGGCAGGACCTCCTGTGGGTGCAGCACCAGCTGTTAGGGCAGGTCCACTGGCCCCTACATTGCAGATGAGGCTCCCAATGTTGACATGTGCCAGGGCCTTTGCAAACAAGCCAGGCCAAAAAGGTTCAACATTTACACCGGCTGCTTTAATGAGGGCATTGATCTTATCCTCCGTGACCGTCACCTCATCTTTGTGCAGAACGAGGGCCAAGTAGGTGCAGGCGAGCTCGGAGACAGAGGCCATGGTGAGGGTGAGTGTGAGGCTAGCACTGCTGGACGCCGCGCTAGTCGCTGGATGAAGTCAGGGCCTCACCCCGACTCAGCCTTACCTTCCTTGGAAGGACCAAGCACCTTGGCGGCAGCTGAGGAGGAGGAGTTTTTGCTCTTGTTGCCCAGTCTGGAGTGTAGTGGCATGATCTTGGCTCATTGAAACCTCTGCCTCACGGTTCAAGTGATTCTCCTGCCTCAGCCTCTCAAATAGCTGGGATTATAGGTGTGTGCCACCACACCCGGCTAATTTTGTATTTTCAGTAGAGATGGGGTTTCACCCTGTTGGCCAGGCTGGTCTCGAATTCCTGACCTCAGATGATCCATCTGTCTAGGTCTCCCAAACTGCTGGGAATAGAGGTGAGAGTCACCGCACCCGACCTCTTGGGATTTTATTAAAGTTGAGGGGGTCATTTTGGTTTGTCTTCCCAGCATCTAGACTGCCAAATTTCAGCATCAGACCCCAAATTTCCTTTGTGGATCTCACTGTGTCAGTTTCAGTTCATGTGGTCCAGGGATTGAAGACTGAGGCCTGGGCTGGGCACGGTGGCTCACGCCTGTAATCCTAGCACTTTGGGAGGCCAACAGGGTGGGTCACCTGAGGTCAGGAGTTTGAGACCAGCCTGACCAATCTGGTAAAACCCTGTCTCTACTAAAAAAATACAAAATTAGCTGGGTGTGATGGTGGGCGCCTGTAATTCCAGCTACTCGGAGGCTGAGGCAGGGGAATCTCTTGAAGCCCAGGAGGTGGAGGTTGCAGTGAGCCAAGATCACGCCATTGCACTCCAGCCTGGGCAACAAGAGTGAAACTCCATCTCAGGAAAAAAACAACAACAACAACACTGAGGCCTGGCTAACAAAGCATAGTGTCCTCCTGGCCACAATGCCTGGCACAGGTGCAGGCACAGGCACGTGACCTAAGCAGGCCCAATCAGAACCAGGCTCAGAGCCTTTCTTTTTATTTACTTATTTTTTTTGAGATGGAGTCTCTCTCTGTCACCCAGGCTGGAGTGTAATGGCACAGTCTCAGCTCACTGCAACCTCCACCTCCCAGGTTCAAGTGATTCTTGTGCCTCAGCCTCCCGAATAGCTGGGATTACAGGCACGTGCCACCATGATAGGCTAATTTTTGTATTTTTAGTAGAAATGGGGTCTCCTCATCCACCCGCCTCAGCCTCCCAAGGTGCAGGGATTGGGGCTGGGTGCAGTGGCTCACACCTGTAATCCCAGCAACTCAGGGGAGGCTGAGGCAGGAGAATCACTTGAACCCGGGAGGCGGAGGTTGCAGTGAGCTGAGATCAGGCCACTGCACTCCAGCCTGGCAACAGAGCAAGACCCTGTTTCAAAAAATAAAAAAGTACTTGTACAAATGTCCAATGTAAAATAATAATAATAATAATAATAAATAAAAAAGTACAAGATTACAGTGGGGAGCCACTGCACCCAGCCCTGCCTAGCTAATTTTTAAATTTTGTTTTGAGATAGTGGGAGATGAGGGTCTCACTATCTTGCGCAGGCTGGTCTTTTTTTTTTTTTGGAGACAGAGTCAGAGTGCAGTGGCACCATCTTGGCTCACACCAGCCTCCGCTTCCTGGGTTCAGGTGATTCTTGTGCCTCAGCCTCCTGACTAGCTGGGATTACAGTCGCGCACCACTACGCCCGGCTAATTTTTTTTTTCTTTTTCTTTTTTTTTTTCTGAGATGGAGTTTCACTCTGTCACCTAGGCTGGAGTGCAACGGCGTGATCTCGGCTCACTGTAACCTCCACCTCCCAGGTTCAAGCAATTCTCCTGTCTCAGCCTCCCAAGTAGCTGGAATTACAGGCACCTGCCACCATGCCTGGCTAATTTTTTGTATTTTTAGTAGAGATGGATTTTCATCATATTAGGCTGGTCCTGATCTCCTGACCTCGTGATCCACCTGCCTCGGCCTCCCAAAGTGCTAGGATTCCAGGCATAAGCCACTGTGCCAGGCTTTTTTTTTTTTTTTTTTTAATGGAGTTCCGCTCTTCCTGCCCAGGCTGGAGTGCAATGGCGTGATCTCGGCTCACGGCAACCTCCGCCTCCCAGGTTCAAGCTATTGTAGTGCCTCAGCTTCCCAGATAGCGGAGATTACAGGCACACACCACCATGCCTGTCTAATTTTTGTATTTTTAGTAGAGACAGGGTTTCTTCATGTTGGCCAGGCTGGTCTCAAACTCTCGACCTTAGATGATCCGCCCACCTTGGCCTCTCAAAGTGCTGGGATTACAGGCACGACCCACTGTGTCCCACCACAGCCGATATTTTAACCTTCCCCCTTCTAGTAGTCCCCAGTTTTTATTGTTGCCATTTTTATGTCTGTTAAGTACTCAATGTTTAGCTCCCACTTACTAGTGAGAACATGTGTTATTTGGTTTTCTGTTCCTGTGTTAATTTGCTTAGGATTAATAACTTCTCATTAATTTATTAATCAACAAATATTTATTTATTGAGTGTCTACTATGTGCCAGGCACTAGGGATACAATACATCGATGAGCAAGAGTGCTGTTCTTGTACAGTGTAGCAGAGGACAATATAAATCAAATAATTACACTAATAAATGTGTGATTACAAATTGGGAAATGCTCTAAAAGAAACAGCCCAGGCATGATGGCTTACACCTGTAATCCCAGCACTTTGGGAGGCTGAGGTGGGTGGATCACCTGAGGTTGGGAGTTTGAGACCAGCCTGGCCAACATGGAGAAACCCTATCTCTTCTAAAAATACGAAATTAGCCAGGCATGGTGGCACATGCCTGTAATTCCAGCTACTTGGGAGACTGAGGCGCAGTGGCTCACGCCTGTAATCCTAGCACTTTGGGAGGCCAAGGTGGGTGGATCACCTGAGGTCAGGAGTTCAAGACCAGCCTGGCCATCATGGTGAAACCCCATCTTAAAAAAAAAAAAAAGAAAATGCATTAGGTCACCTAACTGGAAGTCCAAAGGTGGGGCTTCAGAATTGACTTCTGCAAAGATCCCTAGTACTGTCAAGGACTCAGATTCCTTCTGCGGGCCCACCCTGACATCCAATGTCAGCTTCAACCTGTGGCTTTCATCTGATGTACCACTCCCAGGGCTTCTTCCTTCCTCCTTCACCTCCAGGTGGAAGAGGAGATGGCTCAGTACCTTTCCCAGAAAAATAAGGTAGCCTTATTCCCAGAATAAATTCTGAAAAGCCTCTAGCAATCCTCTCCTCTGGTTTTGCTGATCCAAAATGTATCCAATGGTCACTTCTGAACCAAACATTGACAAGGAGGATGAAATTTTCTTTAGATCACTTAGGACTGCCCTGGAGCTGGGTGTGGGAAAAAGGTGAATTCTTTAAGAAAAGGTCAGTTTTTCTGGAAGGAGAAATAAATGCTGGGCTGGCAATGAACCGAGAGCTCTGCAGTAGTCCACCCTACCCTTATTCCGGGTTTCACTTTCCATGGTTTCACTTACCCACAGTACAACACAATAAGATACCCTGTTTTGAGAGAGACCACAGGAAATTTTGAATAAAAGTATGGGAATTCATGAGCAAGTCTTGTGTCTAAGCCTAGGGAGCTGGTAATTCGCCTCAAATAGTACTTTTTTTTCTTTTTTTTCTTTTAGACAGAGTCTTGCTCTGTCACCCAGGCTGGAGTCCAGAGGCACAATCATAGCTCACTGCAGCATCGACCTTCTGGGCTCAAGCAGTCCTTCTACCTCAACCTCTCAAATAGCTGGGACTATAGGCACACACCAGCACACCCAGCTAATTTTCACATTTTTGTAGAGATGGGGGTCTTGCTATGTTGCCCAGGCTAGTCTTGAACTGCTTGCCTCAAGTGACCTTCCCATCCCAGCCTTCCAAAGTGCTGAGATCATAGGCATGAGCCACCACACCCGGATAAAACTGGACATCTTCATGATTTACATTCACTCAGATCAAATCAGCTTCTTCTCAGGCATTTTTCCAAGTTAATATTTAATTATTGTTTACCAAGCAGTTGAAATTGCCGTGTTCCTTACTCCTTCTCATTCTCCCACCATTCAATCCAAATCCCTGTCAGATTTTGCACGTTAGAATTAGAGGTGCCCACTGAAAAGAACTGAGACTCTGAGAACCGTGAGCTTGTTTTTATTCACTGTTGAATTCCCAATGCCAACACGTTGCCTGGCGTGCAGCAGGTACCCAATAAAGGCAGGCAGGCAAGGAACAAGAGATGGTCTGAGAAGCAGACTTAAAGCAAACATGAAAAGGCTTTGTCGCCGGGCGTGGTGGCTCACGCCTGTAATCCCAGCACTTTGGGAGGCTGAGGTAGGTGGATCACCTGAGGTCAGGAGCTCAAGACCAGCCTGACCAATATGGTGAAACTCCCATCTTTAAAAAAAAAAAAAAAAGAAAAGGCTTTGTTTCTTCTTCCTACTTATTCTGAGTTGGAGTTTCAAAAGAAGTTTGGTATAATGATGAGTTTTGGTTTTGGTTTTGTCTTTTTTGGTAGTGGTAGGTATGTGTTAGTTGCAACTAGATTCATCTATGTCTCTTCAGGAGTCAAAGGACATGAAAGTAAGAGTGTCCAGAACGTTTTGGGTGGGACTGCACAAGTTACTTCTCTGGCTGACTAGACTGATGTGCACGCCTTCCCGGGCAGCAGAGATTTTATGTTGGATTGCAGTGTATTGAGCACTTGGACCCACCCTTATATAAGCCATACATTTCTCTGCCTCTGCCCCTTCACCTGCACACTCCTCTGCCAAGAAACTAGGGAAAGCGTTTTGTCAGAGATGTTTTGGAGCTGAAGTTTTTCTTCTGGCTCAGAGCAAACTGCAATAAACTCTGGCAATAATCAGCTCCAGGAAGTGCAGGAAATGACACATATCCCCACTGCAGCAGCTTTTGTTCAAAAAACCGGGTGACTTCATGATATGATCATGTGTGCTGTGGAATATATGCACTGAACCAAAAGCTCCTCATGAGTTTTTTTTAAGCAAAGATTATTAGACAAAGCTAAAATAGTTCAGTAATTTTGTCTCAAGACCCACTCATGTTGAAAAGTTGATAGGATAGCTTTGTACACCGGCAGGATCACAGCCAATGAGGCATGATTATTGCTAATTGAAAACTTTTCCCAATACCCTGGCATTGGCAATTTTTGACAATCTTTATGGAGACTGAACTTCAAAAACTAAAGGTGATTGTAAATTTCTTTTCTTTTCTTTTTGAGATGAAGTCTTGCTCTGTTGCCCAGGCTGGAGTGCAGTGGCATGATCCTGGCTTACTGCAATCTGTCTTCCGGGTTCATGTGATTCTCCTGCCTCAGCCTCCAGAGTAGCTGGGATTACAGGCACCTGCCACCACACCCGGCTAATTTTGTATTTTTAGTAGAGACAGGGTTTCGCCACGTTGGCCAGGCTGGTTTTGAACTCCTGACCTGAAGTGATCCACCTGCCTCGGCCTCCCAAAGTGATGGGATGAAGGGCATGAGCCACCACGCCCAGCAAGATTTCAAATTTCTATATGAGTTTGGAAAAGGGATAACACCACCAATGACTTCTTATTATTTAGACTACTAAATTTAAATTTACTATTATTTAGTCTACTAAATTTACTAATTCCTTCCTTTTCTGAATTCCCATAACATTTCTAGTTTGAAGCTATAACTTATTACTTTAAGACTGATCTCTAGTTGTTTTATCTATACAAATTTTATCTAAGCTCCAGAGCAGGGATTATATAGATATATATTTTATATACAGCCTCAGTATTGCCCAGGCAGTGACATGATCCTGGCTCACTGTAACCTCCGCCTCCTGAGTTCAAGCGATTCTTGTGCCTCAGCCTCCTGAGTAGCTGGGATTATAGTCACAGGCCACCATGACCAGGTTTTTTTGTTTTTTGTTTTTTTTGAGACAGAGTCTTGCTCTGTCACGAGGCTGGAATGCAGTGGCAACCTCAGTTCACTGCAACCTCTGCCTCCTGGGTTCAAGTGATTCTCTTGCCTTAGCCTCCTGAGTAGCTGGGACTACAGGTGTGCGCCACCATGCCCAGCTAATTTTTGTATTTTTAGTAGAGATGGGGTTTCACCAGGTTGGCCACGAGTCTTGATCTCCTGACCTCGTGATCCACCTGCCTTGGATTCCCAAAGGGTTGGGATTATAGGCATGAGCCAGCCTGCCCAGCCTTTTTTTTTTTTTTTTTTTTTTTGTATTTTAGTAGAGACGGAGTTTCACCATGTTTCTCAAGCTGGTCTCAAACTCCTGAGCTCAGGCAATCTGCCCGCCTCTACCTCCCAAAGTGCTAGGATTACAGGCATGAGCCACCATGCCGGCCCATATTCTATATTCCTCTGATACTCTATATTCCTTTGAATCCCCAGCAGCTCTTTTAAACAGTGCTTAATGCATGGAAGAGGCTCATAAATAATTCACCTGAAATTCCATTACCTATTCTAACAGAGATTAGAAAATGGAGTGCCAAGCCAGGCATGGTGGCTCATGCCTGTAATCCCAACACTGGGAGGCTGAGGTGGGCAGATCACTTGAGATCAGGAGTTCAAGACCAGCCTAGCCAACATGGTGAACTGGGTCTCTACTAAAAATACAAAAAATTAGCCAGGCGTGATGGTGCACATCTGTAATCCCAGCTACTTGGGAGGCTGAGGCACAAGGATCACTTGAACCCAGGAGGCAGAGGATGCCCTGAGCCGAGATGGTGTTACTGCACTCCAGCCTGGACAACAGAGTGAGACTCTGTTTTGAAAAAATAAAAGTTAAATAATGAGGACATAAAAATCCACTCCTGGGCCAGGTGAGGTGGCTCAAGCCTGTAATCCCAGCACTTTGGAAAGCTGAGGCAGGAGGATCACTTGAGGCCAGGAGTTCAAGACCAGGCTGGCCAAATTGGAGAAACCCTGTCTCTACTAAAAATACAAAAATTGGCGGGGCATGGTGGCTCACGCCTATTAATGCCAGCACTTTGGGAGGCCAAGGTGGGTGGATCACCTGAGGTCAGGAGTTTGAAACCACCCTGACCAACAAGGTGAAACCTCATCTCTAAAAAACAAAACAAAAAAACAAAAAAATACAAAAATTACCTGCTCATGGTGGTGCGCATCTATAATCCCAGCTACTCAGGAGGCTGAGGTGGGAGAATCACTTGAACCCGGGGACCAGGGGCTGCAGTGAGACCAGATCATGCCACTGCACTGCAGCCTGGGCAGCAAAGTAAGACTCTGTCTCAAAACAAAAAAACCCATTTGTTTAATGTCCAAACTATATCCTCTCTACCAACACTGGTGACCATTTAGAGTAATGGAGATAAAATGACCTTCATGTAAAAAATTATCACTCTTTCAATTCTCATTACGTATATTTACTTATAACAACTCTAGGTAACCCTTGATCAGGTAGCAAATGTGCTGTCATTTTCCATATGTGTTTTTCCTGTCTGCTCCCAAGAGGTGATCTCTTCAAATGAAGGAGGACTCCATGGCATGCTCTCTAGCACTTGACATAGGTGTTTTGTACATGGTGGGCACTCAAATTTTTTGAATTTGTATTTTCCAGAATGTAACATCTCATGGTATGTTTTTCTTAACCCTTTTGCAATGATTCCAAAAATTCTACCCACTGATAGGTAAGTAAAGGAAAGCCCAAGTTGTTTAAAAATTTTGTATTATGTCATACAAACTGTCTTCACATACAAGTGCATTAAAAAAACTCTTTCCCTCTTCCTCCTCCCCAAACATCACAGACCAATTTTTGCTAATATGTGACAAAGTTGAAACATATGTCCCCTGTGAATTCTAAACAGCTAATCTAGACACTAACATCTGGATCTTATAATTTACTGGTCTGGTATGGACACGAACAGTTCCAGTGCCTTTCAACTTATCCCTGAATTTTTCTCTTTTCAAAGTTCTAGGCAGTAATTAATTTTAATGCCCTCAAATTGGATAAAGCTGATTACTTCGAGCTTATAAATTAGCTACACTTTATGACACTAAGAATAGAGCTATGACTTATGCATATTATACCTGTCAAACTACCTAGCACCATGAATAGAACTCTTCGGTACTAATGGATGGACTAATTAATACAAGGATTTAATATATAACAGTGATAGTCTTAAAAAACACCTATTTGTTATTTTCCTTATGTATAATCCAAATTCCCTTCTATCCTTCTGGCAATATTCTCTACTGCCTGACCACCTTAATAATATGGTGTCGGCCAGGCGCAGTGGCTCATGCCAATAATCACAGCACTTTGGGAGGCCGAGGCAGGCAGATCACAATGTCAGGAGTTTGAGAAATGAAACCCTGTCTCTACTAAAAATACAAAAATTAGCCGGGCATGGTGGCAGGCACCTGTAGTCTCAGCTACTTGGGAGGCTGAGGCAGGAGAATCGCTTGAACCTGGGAGGCAGAGGTTGCAGTGAGCTGAGATTGTGCCACTGCACTCCAGCCTGGGTGACAGAGTGAGACTCCATCTCAGAATAATAATTATAATTATTATATAGTGTCAATTTCTTGCTTGGGCCAGGTGGTGGCTCATGCCTGTAATCCCAGGATATTGGGAGGATTGCTTGAGCCCAGGAGTTCGAGACCAGCCTGGGCAAAATAGTGAAACCTCATGTCTATTAAAATACATATATATATTGCTTAATGCTAATAAAAATTCCCTAGGTCATTAGTAATAAGCTATGGCATTAAACTTAAAAGGCACTAAACCAGTTTAAATGTAAAACATTCTCATAATAGAATTGCACTGTATTTCTTTTCTACTTTTTGATGCTTTTCCAAAGTGCTATAGTTCCTGTGAGATTTTTGTCCTGCACAGAATCAAATTCTAGGTCTTTCATTTTTGGATGGCTTGAGTACCATAAAGCATGATTTATTTGGTAACAAAAATGTTTCCAGGAGCTTCAAAAGGGACCACTACTCAGAGCCAAAAAGGTTCCAACAGTCACTTTTCTTTAAATCTAGAACATTTATCATTAGTTTATGAAGAAAACACAACTCTGTCCTACTTCCTCTAATAAAACTGGAAAAAACTAAGATGAGCTGTGTGCTTATCAAGAGGTGCTACAAAGTCATCTTAGTTTCTACTTGACACGAACATTGCTTCAGTGACATTCAATATTCAACATGTGATACATTACTCTTAGCACTTTTGCATTTACTCTCCACATATAACAAGGTCAGATATTAAAACGGTCCTGATCTTAAAACAGAGAATTCACTGCCAATATTTAAAGCTGTTTCTTCCTAGGACTACAGTTTCTCAACTATGCACAGGAAGCAAAGTGGTATTCCCTTAGGATAAACTTGGTCAAGGCTCAGATAACCCTGAGGTGAACTTAGCAAAGTCCTTGTAAAGAAATCTTCAGATGAGACGCCACCTATGTGAATTTTAAAGCTTTAAGAATGACCCATTAAACAGAAATAGGAGATTTTGTTAGAGCAGAGTCTAGCGATTGACGTGGACAATCACTAGACTCAGTGCTCTAATAAAATCTTTTTTGGGTAAAATTTTACCCAAACCCCTGATGTCTCTTCTGTATGGAAAACGGAATCAGTGATGAAGGGCCAGAAAAACATCTTGCCACGGTAGCTCTTCTACAGAGCACAAGGTAGGAGGAGGCAATTAATATACACATGTTGGGTGTGCACCTCTGGGGGAAAAAATAAACCTGTACAAGACAATGGCTGACCCAACAGCAAATTCTGATTGAACAAGTTTAGTAATACAGTTACGATTCTCGAAATGCCTACCTTTGCAGGTAAAAAAAGAAAATCCTGAAATGAAGAGTAAATTAACTTCCTAGGAGAAACCTTCATCACATTTTATAGGCTTCTGACTGTTCTCACTCATCCCAGTGCATTTGGGTCCAATGTGCCCTTCTTAGAAAAGTCAAGCTTGTACTGAGAATACTGTTCTGAGTCTACCTTTTTAAGTCCCTGCAAACATATAGCCCAACTTTCCCAAATTTCACCCCTCCAAGTCTGCAACAGGAGGCAGCCCCATAGTATCTGCTGAAATGTGGCACTGATCTCATTAGCCCTGATTTCCCTACACGATTTTTTTTCAGTCTCTAGGAAGCATAGTGTGAACAGAAGAGACTGAGGTCCTTCTCTGGGATAGTCCCAGGAAACTGAAATTGAAGGATAATGTGGAGTGCAGGGCCAAAAACTTCCCTTGTGGACTTAGTCAATCATACATGGTATACATACATACTCTCCTGGGAATAAACAAATTTACATTAATTAGTATCAGCGCAACAGAACCCAAAACATTGGTAGATCAAATTCTAATGTGACAATTTAAAAGCAGATAGTGCTCCACTGGGTTAATAAATCATACTTAACTAACAGACAATACTTTAAATACCACATCTTTAAAAACTCCTAGTAGGCATGCCCCTCTTATCAGTTACTTTTAAAACAAGGGTCCTAACAGGAGAAAGAGCGAGCACCATGCTCATTACTGCAGGTTACTGGACTGCTTTGAAATAGCACTGCAGTTCACAGATGAACACTTCCCATCGTCTCTTCAAGTTACTGAATCTTTCTCTTCCGGAATGGTGATTTTAGCCTCTTCCACACACTGTTTTTGGGCTTAGATTTTTTCTCCATGGCCAGTACTGCTTCCTTTTCTTTTCTGCGTATCTCCCGTACGAGGGCATGGAAAACATCATCAATGTAGTAGCGGTATGCAGCAGAGGTCTCAAAAAAGGGACAGCTGAATTCTCGGGCCAATGCCAATCCTTCTTCCTTGGTGACCTTTAAAAGCAAAACATGACAAAAATTTGTCCCAAAACCTGAATGCACCACCACCTTAACAGAAAGCAAGCTTCTCAACTCTGGAGGTGTTCAAGCAGATAGCACTGATTTTTGTAATTCTGGGAGGCTAGATGACATGACTTCTAAGGTTTCTTCTGCCTTCAAATAATACTATTCCATTTCTAGTCTATTTTTGAGATATTTTTTGGAACAGAAAATAGTTATAGGTATCAAATACACAATATCAATTCTCCCCACACTTTTTATTTTAAGAAAGAAAAGGCTAGGCACGGTGGCTCATGCCTATAATCCCAGCACTTTGGGAGACCAAGGTGGGCAAATCATCTGAGGTCAGGAGTTTGAGACCAGCCTGACCAACATGAAGAAACCCCGTCTCTAGGAAAAATATAAAATCAGCCAGGCGTGGTGGCGCATGCCTGTAATCCCAGCTATTCAGGAGGCTAAGGCAGGAGAATTGCTTCAACCCACGAGGCAAAGGTTGCAGTGAGCTGAGATCATGCCATTGTACTCTAGCCTGGGTAACAAGAGTGAAACTCTGTCTCTCCAAATAAAAAAAAAAAAAAGAAAGAAAAATAGGCTCGGCTTGGTGGCTCGCACCTATAATTTCAGAACTTTGAGAGGCTGAGGCATGAGGACTGCTTGAGCCCAGGAGCTTGGGACCAACCTGGGCAATATGGTGAGACCCTATTTCTACAAAAAAATTTTTTTTTAATTAGCTGGGGCCGGGCACAGTGGCTCAAGACTGTAATCCCAACACTTTGCAAGACTGAGGCAGGTGGATTACTTTAGGGTCTGGGGTTTGAGACCAGCCTGGCCAATGTGATAAAACCTCGTCTCCACTAAAAAAAAAAAAAAAAGCTGGGCACGGTGGGGACACCTGTAATCCCAGTTACTCATGAGGCTGAGGCAGGAGAATTGCTTTGGACCCAGGAGGTGGAGGTTGTAGTGAGCCAAGATCACGCCACTGCACTCCAGCCTGGGTGACAGAGTGAGACTCCATCTCAAAAAAAAAAAAAAAAAAAAAAAAAAAATTGGCTGGATGTGGGGGTATACATCTGTGGTCCCAGCTACTCAAGAGACTGAGGTAAGAGGATTGCTTGAGCCCAGGAGGTCAAGGCTGCAGTGAGCCATGTTTGCACCACTGCACTCCAGCCTCAGCAACAGAGCAAGACACCGTCTCAAGGAAAAAAAAGAACAGCTGGGTACGGTGGCTCACACCTGCAATCCCAGCACTTTGGGAGGCTGAGGCAGGTGGATCACAAGGTCAGAAGTTTGAGACCAGACTGGCCAACATGGTGAAACCATGTGTCTACTAAAATACAAAAATTAGCTGGGCATGGTGGTGGGTACCTGTAATCCCAGCTACTCAGGAGGTTGAGGCAGGAGAATCGCTTGAACCCAGGAGGCGGAGGTCGCAGTGAGCCGAGATTGTAGCACTGCACTCCTGCCTGGGCAACAGAGTGAGACTCTGTCTCAAAAAAATTTTTTTACATAAAAATAAAGAAAAAAAAAGAAACACAAGGGAAGGGAGAGATATGCTTACACTAAAATATTTAAAACTCTTAGGAGCCCATAATTGACATATCTAATTACGGATATTCCATAATTTCTACTTTTGGACAGTTAGGCTGTTTCTCATTTTCTGCTACCATAAATAGCTTTGCAATGAACATGTTATATATAAATCCCTGCAATTTTTTCCCAATGGGGATTAACTGAGAAGCATGATGAGTTTGACTACACCAAACTACTTCCAGTCAGGTGAGGTGGCTAACACTTGTAATCCCAACACTTTGGGAGGCCGAGGCAGAAGGCTCACTTGAGACCTGGTGCTCGAGACCAGCCTGGGCAACACAGTGAGATCCTGTCTCCACAAAAAGTAAAAAAATTAGCCAGGAGTGGCGGCACACACCTGTGGTCCCAGCTACCCTCAAAGCTGAGGTGGGAGGATCGCTTGAGCTGGGGAGGTAGAAGCTGCAGTGAGCTGTAGTCTCAATCTCACTGCAGCCTCCACCTCTGCAGCTCAAGGAATCCTCCCACCTCAGCCTCCCAACTAGCTGGAACCACACATGCACACACCGCTATGCCCAGCTGTTTTTTTGTATTTTTTTGTAGAGATGGGGTTTTGCCATGTTGTTCAGGATGGTCTCAAACTCCCAAACTCAAGCAGTCTGCCCACCTTGGCTCCACAAAGTGCTGAGATTACAGGCGTGAGCCACCTCACCCAGCCTGACTTTCTATTTTAAGGCAAAAGAATCTGTAAGCCAAGAAACAAAAATGACTAATTACATAACATTACAGACAGTATTTTCTTCTCGATCCTCACCTGTCTTAGCTGTTTGAGGTCTGACTTGTTTCCCACAAGAACCACAGGTGTATCATCAGTACGTCGAACTCGATAAATAAGCTGTTTAAACTCACGCACTTCATGGAAACTTCGACGATCCGTGATAGAGTAACAGATAATAAACCCTTCTCCTGCCCTCATATACTGGTCCCGCATGGCTGTAAACTCTGCCTATAGGGAAACAAGGGTCATTGTGTACTGATGCAACCTAGCACTACTACACACACAATTAGCTATTTCTTTCAGATTTTAAAAAATGCATGTCAATTACCTGCTATCCTGAGTCAGAGTGCATGAAAAATTAAGAGAGATAAACTAGTGATCTTCTCTGCGTAGGCCT
Organism: Ateles fusciceps; assembly: GCA_036589455.1. Classification (NCBI taxonomy): domain Eukaryota; kingdom Metazoa; phylum Chordata; class Mammalia; order Primates; family Atelidae; genus Ateles; species Ateles fusciceps. Next base: position 5,192,360 of record JAZHEH010002047.1, read on the forward strand.
TGCCCTCCCCTTTGCTAGAGTGAAAAAGCCTTTACTCGTAACATTCTGGGATTTAATACCTGTCCAGCCGTATCCAAAATGTCCAGATTGGCAGGCTCATCATCAATACGGATTCTGATTTTATAAGCATCTTCTACAGGAGGGAAGAAAGGTGTACTATAAAGTCATACATGCAGGAAGAAATGCCTATTTAAAACTCATTTTACAGAGTAGTAGATTCCACCTAAATTCATCAAATGCCCAAGTTTTCTCAGGAAGCATGCCCAGCCTAATTCACTATTTTCTAAATAATCCACAGTTTTGTAATTTCTCTTTTCCGAAAGCAAATTTCTTTATGCATATTATTATAGTAACTTTAGAAAACACCACTCAATATTTCATTCACTTAACAACTGCTGTTTACATCTCAATGTATTTCCTTTTAACATGTTTTTCTTGAATTCTTGCTTCTGCCTCTTCCTCAAAGATAAAGAGCCAACTAAATCAATGCTTCTCAATAATTCATTAAGATTAGTCAGTTGTGAAATCTACTCAATGGGCTGAGACCAGCATTAAAACAAACAAGCAGAAACTTAATTAAAATAGAAAATACCAGAGTGGGCCGGGCGCGCGGTGGCTCACGTCTGTAATCCCAGCACTTTGGGAGGCCGAGGCGGGAGGATCACGAGGTCAAGAGATCGAGACCATCCTCGCCAACAGGGTGAAAACCCGTCTCTACTAAAAATACAAAAATTAGACGGGCGTGGTGGCGTATGCCTCTAGTCCCAGCTACCTGGGAGGCTGAGGTGGAAGGATCACTTGAACTCGGGAGGCAGAGGTTGCAGTGAGCCGAGACTGCGCCACTGCACTCCAGCCTGGCAACAGAGCAAGACTCTGTCTCAGAAAACAAAACAAAACAAAATACCAGAGTGGGTCAGGTACGGTGGCTCTCACGGCTGTAATCCCAGTGCTTTGGGAGGCCAAGGGGAGATCACTTGAGCTCAAGAATTCGAGACCAGCCTGGGCAACAGAGCGAGACCTCATCTCTGCTAAAAAACCTGAAAATATTAGCTGGGTGTAGTGGCACACGCCTGTAGTCCCAGGTACTTTGGGAAGGCTGAGGTGGGAGGATCACTTGAACCCCGGAGGTCCAGGCTGCAGTGAGCCAAGATCACACCACTGCACTCCAGCCTGGGCAACAGAGTGAATCCCTGTCTCAAAAAAAAAAAAAGAAAAAGAGGTAAGTAAAGTTACATAATATTTTAGTTACATATACACGTGTACTTGTGTACATAATTTAATACATACATATGCACACATTCATTTTTTTTTTTTTTGAGACAGAGTCTTACTCTGTTGCCCAGGCTGGAGTGCAGTTTTGCGATCTTGGCTCACTGCAACCTCCACCTCCCAGGTTCAAGCAATTCTCCCACCTCAGCTTCCTGAGTACCTGGGATTACAGGTGTGTGCTACCACACCCAGCTAATTTTTGTATTTTTTTTCTTTTTTTAATTTTTGTATTTTTAGTAGAGATGGGGTTTCACCATGTTGGCCAGTATGGTCTCAAACTCCTGACCTCAGATGAGTCACCCGCCTCGTCCTCCCAAAAGTGACGCGATTACAGGATTACGGGCATGAGCCACCATGCCAGGCCTTGTATGCTTTTATATCTCTACTAGTTTTAATGTAAAGTTTTTCTGAGTTTACAACCAGAGTTTGAAACCAAATGCACTAAACTATAAACTCAAGGAGAACAGAAACCGCATCTTTTTGTTCACCACTGTACCCACAGGGTAAGCAGTGCTCAGCACGTAATAAAACCTCAGGAGACATAAGTATGTGCTGTTGAGTCAGGTAATAATGTCAGGAAAGTAGTTAACTGGGGAAAAATTGATTAAGACAGATAATTTGGGCTGGGCGTGGTGGCTCATGCCTGTAATCCCAGCACTTTGGGAGGCTGAGATGGGTGGATCACGAGGTCAGGAGTTTGAGACCAGCCTGGCCAATATAGTGAAACCCTGTCTCTAATAAAAATACAAAAATTAGCTGGGCGTGGTGGCAGGCACCTGTAATCCCGGCTATTCAGGAGACTGAGTCAGGAAAAGCTTTGAACCTGGGAGGTGGAGGTTGCAGTGAGCAGAAATTGCACCACTGCATTCCAGCCTGGGCGATAATGCGAGACTATGTTTCAAAAACAAAAACAAAAACAAACATAACTCTTACAGGAGACGAGTATTTGAGTTTTACTTTAAAGAAAAGGAAAAGATGCTTCTGGAGTTCTCAAGTAAATTATCATAGGCCCTAAATTCATTTTATTCCTAGAACTCCCACCGTAATTTGAATCTCTGAACAATGTTCTAAATTTGATATAGCACATGAAAAAGTCAAGAACTTCTTCTGTTTTTCCCAATACCTGGAATCATCTACTGTATAAAATGACCACATCCAAAGGCTGGGCCACCACAAAATATTGGCTTTGTGGGAAACAGAGCAGCAGAGGCCTGAGCCAATGGAAATCCTTCCTAGAGAACTAGGATCATGGCAAAGAGTGTCACATACTGAAAATAACAGTAGTATAGCTGACTTTCTGTGCCCTCTCCCATTCCCATATCCATTTTTCTTTCATATTATAAACTCTTAGAATGAAACCTGCTTCCTTATGGTTTAGGAATGACAGTAATGTTCTTACTCTTTATAGAGACTAGCAATTAAAAAAACAAAGTCAAAGCAAACAAAATGACTTTTTTACTCTACTAGTGTTCTGCATCAAGAGTTAAGGACTATCAGCCGGGCGCGGTAGCTCACGCCTGTAATCCCAGCACTTTGGGAGGCCGAGATGGGTGGATCACCTGAGGTCAGGAGTTTGAGACCAGCTTGACCAACACGGAGAAACCTCGTCTCTGTTAAAAATACAAAGTTAGCCAGGCGTGGTGGTGCATGCCTTTAATCCCAGCTACTTGGGAGGCTGAGGTAGGAGAATAGCTTGAACATAGGAGGCAGAGGTAGTGGTGAGCTGAGATCCCGCCATTGCACTCCAGCCTGGGCAAGAAGAGCAAAACTCCATTAAAAAAAAAAAAAAAAAAAAAAAGTTAAGACTATAAAAGACAGGAGAGCCGGGTGCAGTGGTTCATGCCTGTAATCCCAGCACTTTGGGAGGCCGAGGCAGGCAGATCACGAGGTCAGGAGTTCAAGGCCAGCCTGGCCAACACAGTGAAACTCCGTCTGTATTAAAAATACAAAAAATTAACTGGGCAGTGGTGGCAGGCGCCCGTAATCCCAGCTACTCAGGAAGCTGAGGCAGGAGAATCACTTGAACCCAGAAGAGATCACGCCACTGCACTTCAGCCTGGGTGACAGTGGGAGACTGTCTCAAAAAAGAAAGAAAAAGACGTGGGAGAAGGCATTACTATACGATGAACTCAAGATATAAGGAAGCAAATGAAGAGCTCCAAGTGCAAGAAGTCCAGGCTCCGCTCATCTGGGTTGTAAGAGTTCAGCAGGCTGGCTCTACTTGTTTTTCTGCTTCCTTTTGTGGAAGTTCAAACCAGCTGACTCACAGTTACAGAGTCAGTCTCAAGTCATGCCCTTAGAGAAGTGACAGCAAGAAAAGGCTTCGTTAAGTGGCCTGTATACAACCATAAAAAAATACAACAAAGAGAGAGAAAAAAAATACAACAAAGAGAGTTAATGTTCAATAAGAGACAGAGACTAAATAAAGATGGCTTATGACATACAGAATTAAGTCTAGAAAAAAAGAAATATTCACTTGCTTACCAATTGCTGATACCCTTGTTTCTAAATAAATCTGAATTAGAATCCAAAAAAAAAAAAGGCTCAAAATATAAATAGTTAAAAACCATTGATATTCATTAAGATATTTTTATGGGGTTTATCTGGAAACATAGTGATGATCTGACTTACCAATGGTGGGATCATGATCTTCTGGGAATCGGTGACTGATGAACTGCATGGTCATGGCTTCAACACAAGAAATAAAAATCAAATCCTCACAAAGGTGACCCATAGAGAGAATTTTAAGTATTAACATAGCAAGATATCCCATCTGGTCATTTAAGTACTTTTCATCCATACTTCCTGTCAAATGGCAAATGTTACCTACCACTCTTCCCTACACCACCAGCACCCAGCATCACTAGTTTGTATTCCCGTGAGAGCCCAGGGGGGGCTGCTGCAGCTGCTACCAACAGGGCGAGTTCCAGAATCCATTGTCCTCTTGGGGCCTTCCTGGGCTGCCCCGAGAAAAAGCCACCTAGAAGAGGAGGAGGAAATGCTTAATCCAGGATGGAGACACCACGGCGGCAGTCCTCAAGCCAGTGCCTTACCTTTCCATACATACTCTGGCCTGCCCCTATTGGTCACCACTGCACCCTTTCTGGTGGCTCTAGAAATCCCCCCACGTCTTCACCCTCCCTCCTAGACAGTTCAGTCACATGACACATCACAGGTTTTACTTTTTCCAAAAAGAAACATAAAAAGATACAAAGAAATGTAGGTCCCGGCACAGTAGGGACAAGGAAAAAGTTTTGGGAGGAAAAGGATTCGGCCCCTGAGGCCGCAGGGGTCTCTCATGTCTGTGGTACCCGGAGGTTCCACCCCCTCCCCATTCTCCTCCGAGACCCCTCCCGGCCCCCAGCTGCTCCTGCGCCGCCAGACTCCCCAACCCTCTGCCTCACGAGCCGATGCCCTGCTGCTCCTACCGGTCAGTGGGGACTGGAAGACCACGGCCTGTGCGTCACCCACCTCGTCTTCCTTCCCTCGCAGAGGATCCAGTACTGACCTGTGACCCCTCCCGCAGCTGGGTAAGATGGCGCCACCGGCGCCCGTCGCGGGCGAGGGGCGGGGCCACCCCATGACGCCCCGCAGCCTGCCCCGCCTTTCCCTCTCCCACCCCTTCCCACCCCAGATCCCTAAACACAATTCCGGGACTCACCGCTAAAGGCCTTCTGGTCACCTATCCAGCCTAGGGTGTATGCACGCACAGACACGGGTAATCAGGAGTAGAAAGTAAATTATTTACACAAAACGAAAGAGTATGTGATAACAGACATGCAGGGACACTAAAACCATTAACTACTTACCCAGAGTTGTTTGCTGCTTGTGAAACAAAACGAAACTAATTTGGCATAATACAGTAAGAGGAAGTGAGGAAAGGGGCACTCCCCAAATCCTCCTAAAACAGGATTGCCATCAAGATAAATGCTTCATAGCAGAAAAATTACTTTCCCGAAGGAGCATCCACAAAGACTTTGGCTATTGAAACCTTGATTCATTCTCAAAAACTAGATGTTCACACTTCCTAATCAGAGTTCTGTATTTTAAACACATGTAAGACACACAAAACAGGCTATTTAGGTAGCACAGGTGCTAGAAGAAACTGACACTGGAAAATTGTTCTGATGCAGCTCTGCCCACATTTTTTTTTTTTGGATCGCCCCCACCCCTACTCCCACAACTGTTCTTTTTAAATGTCTTTCTGGGCCAGGCACCGTGGCTCACGCCTGTAATCCCAGCACTGTGGGGGGCCAAGGCAGGTGGATCACAAGGTAAAGAGATCAACTATCCTGACCAAAACGGCAAAACCCTCTCTCTACCAAAAATACAAAAAAAATAGCTGGGCACGGTGGCACGTGCCTGTAGTCCCAATTACAGGGGGTGGAGGTTGCAGTGAGCCTAGATCGAGCCACTGCACTCCACCCTGGCAACAGGGCAAGACTCGGCTCCAAAAAAAAAAAAAAGGTCTTTCTGGGCAGATCACTTGAGGTCCAGAGTTTGAGACCAGTCTGCCCAACATGGCGAAATCCTGTCTGTACTAAAAACACAAATTAGCCAGGCATGGTGGTAGGTACCTGTAATCTCAACTACTCAGGAGGCTGACACTGGGAGAATCACTTGAACTCAGGAGGCAGAGATTGCAGTGAACCAAGACTGCACCATTGCACTCCAGCCTAGCTAACAAAGCAAGACTCCATCTCAAAAAATAAAAAGGCTTTCGAAGAATAATTTATTTCCTTTAAAATCTGCTTCATTCACTGGGCGCAGCAGCTCACACCTGTAATTCCAACACTTTGGGAGGCTGAGGCGGGCAGATCACCTGAGGTCAGGAGTTGGAGACTAGCCTAACCAATTTGGAGAAACCCCATCTCTATAAAAATACAAAATTAGTGGGGCGTGGTGGCTTGCACCTGTAATCCCAGCTACTCAGGAGGCTGAGGCAGAATTGCTTGAACTCGAGTCAGAGGTTGCAGTGAGCCAAAATTGCGCCATTAAACTAAAGCCTGGGTAACAAGAGAGAACTCCGTCTAAAAAAAAAAAAAAATAGGGCCGGGCGTGGTGGCTCACGTCTGTAATCCCAGCACTTTGGGAGGCCGAAGCAGGTGGATCATGAGGTCAGGAGTTCGAGACCAGCCTGACCAACATGGTGAAATCCCGTCTACTAAAAATACAAAAATTAGCTGGGTGTGGTGATGCATGCCTGTAATCCCAGCTACTCAGGAGGCTGAGGTAGGAGAATCGCTTGAACCCAGGAGGCAGAGGTTGCAGTGAGTCAAGATCACGCCACTGCACTCTAGCCTGGGCAACAGAGCAAGATTCCATCTCAAAAATAAAATAAAATAAAATAAAATAAAATAGGCTTCATTCATGAAGTCTTTTAACACCCTGTTAAATAAAGGAGGGCTAAAATATGAAAATAGAACTTTAAGGGTACATTTTGCAGTTATAGAACTCTTGGAACTATATGTAAACCTTGGAGTCTGTATATGTATTTTTCTGATAATGTTATATTGCATTATGCTATGAGTAAAAAAGTTTATGAATTTTAGTGTATGGATGGGTTGTGGAAGAAAACAGAAAAACCGCAAACAGAATATTTATACATTTATTTATAATGAAATTATGGTCTCAATATTTACAACATATAGGAAACCAGAAGATAAGTTTATACAAAGCCAGCCTGCAAAGTATTCAAATGTGCAAAAATGACAGTTCAGTATCTCAAACTACTCCTGGTTCAGCAGACTAGCTCCTTCACTTTCACACATCAATATGTGATACAAAAAAAGTTCTTTTGGCAAAACCTGTAATGCCAAGAAAAAGGACAAGTTGCAATTTCAGTCATCAAGTCCAAAGTCCTACAGCAGGCAGTCCGATCTCTCCATTTTAGCTGCACAGTTCTGAGAGACAGACTACCGCGTTTCATTTGTGTGATGAGTTCTGACCAGTTTTAGTCAAGAAGTTTTCTCTGACCCAGCTGAGGACAGGATCTTAGAAGGGCAATAAAAACAGCAATGGCTATGAGACAAATGTGCCTGAAGGTGCCAGCTTTGGAGCACCCCAAATTAAAAAACACAATGAAAAAATAACTTCATTTTCCTATCCAGGATCCAGCTATATCCAACAGTTTTAAATGAGACAGCATTTTCCAAAACAAATAATCCAAAATGAAACAGGGATGCAGATCTGTCAGAATTAAATACTGAAAAGAACGGTTTAAAATCATTTCCCCACTAATAAATAGTAAGGCTTTGTTTGTAACCGGTTATGTATCAAAATCGACCAAACAGTAGTAAAATACAAATAAAACTTTCTTTACGTCAGAATTGGGGCTATTCATTTGGAAGAGGCTGGACCAGGTCAAACGTGTATGGGAACGACCCTGTTAGGATGCTTATGTTGGACAAGCACATTTCACCAACTGTTAAAAAGCTTCTGAGATAAACTTGTGATTCTAATTAAATTTTAAGATTCTATGCCACCGCAGAAATAAGGATTTTTTTTTAAGGAACCCCTTTAAGAAAGGGGTCATTGAATCTCTAACTCCTGCAAAGATCCAAGATGGTTCCCAGCACAGGCCCCAGAGTCTTGTTAAATCAAATGCATGCATTATTGCTAAGAAGAGTCACCGAGGGTCAAAACTCTGTTCCACTGTTTCCTAGGGAGCCATCCAGAATGGCATCTGCTGTTTAGCTCGTGGTTGTGATGAAGGATACTGGTATCCCAAACTCCAGCCCTGTGGAAAACTACTTGCATTTTTATGACCTCCATGTTCCTCCTCTTCATCAGATGAATCTGCAGCATAAGCCACCAGGCCAAATCCCTTCTCTGTCGTTTTCATCTTCTTGGCTGGATAATCTAGAATAGAGAAAAACAACCCCAACCCCATCCCCACCAAGGAAAAAAAAAAAAAAAAAAAAAAAAAAGATAATACCATAAATTCGTTAATAAAAAAAGATGTTAATTTTAAGTGGTTAGTTGGACACCATTTTGAGGTCATAGGGTCAATGGTCACCCAAAAACGTTGAAGATCACACGAAAAACAGCACCAGCATCAGCAAATGTGAATCCACCAGAACCATGTAAGAAAACAGAGAAAGAAAAAAGAAACACAAAAAAAAAGAAAAAAGAAAAAAAGGAAAGTTAGCAAGTGAGTCTCTTGAGGGCTGATATTTCACCTTTTAAAGAGTTAAAAGAAAGAAGTTAAGAAAAGAAAAAAATGAATTTTCTTCTGTTCATTTTTATGACTACAGGCAAAGAACAAAAATATTCCATATACGTCTACAGGATTTAGAGTTCTGGGATGCTAAAAAGCAACATTTTCCTAACAGCCACAGACTGACCATTACGGACCAATAGAACTATAAGGGGAGGTGTGGCTCAGCTCCCCAATACAAAGCAAAATCAACTTTTAGGAAGTCCGTATCAGATGAACTCCAGGTATTTATATACAACAGGATTTTGAAATGACCTAGCACTCATTAGTATTCCCTAGGGTTTTAATGTCACTGATGCTATGTATAAAATAAGTTGACTAACTTTTCTAGACACATGTTGGTTGGAAATAAAAGGCTGTCCATATACAATTTTTTTTCCACTATTTTCTTTTTTTGTTAAGACAGAGTCTCACTCTGTTGCCTACGCTAGAATGCAGTGGTGTGATCTTGACTTACTGCAACCTCTACCTCCCAGGTTCAAGCGATTCTCCTGCCTCAGCCTTCCAAGTCACTGGGATGACAGGCACACACCACCAAGCCTGGCTAATTTTTCTATTTTTAGTAGAGACGGAGTTTCTCTGTGTTAGCCAGGCTGGTCTCAAACTCCTGACCTCAGGTGATCCACCCGCCTCGGCCTCCCAAGTGCTGGGATTACAGGCGTGAGCCACTGTGCCTGGCCCAAAAGTATTTTCATTAGCCAGTAGATTATAGAGGTTGGATTAAACACCTGAATGAACATCAGGTTAGAAAACTAATAGCTTTATTTATTTATTTATTTTTGAGACATAGTCTCACTCTATTGCCCAGGCTGGAGGGAAGTGGTATGATCTTGGCTCACTGCAACCTCCACCTCCCAGGTTGAAACGATTCTCCTGCCTCAGCCCCCATGTAGCTGGGATTATAGGCGACCCCCACCACACCCAGCTAGTTTTTTTTATTTTTAGTAGATACAGGGTTTCACTATGTTGGCCAGGCTGGTCTTGACCTCTTCACCTCAGGTGATCCACCCACCTTGGCCTCCCAAAGTGCTGGGATTACAGGCATGAGCTACCGTGCCTGGCCGAGAAAACTAATAGCTTTAGACCAGTCTTACTTAGTCACTCCCCTCTCTCCCCAGCTATACCATACTCACCATGGCTCCCTGTTAAGGTCCCAGACCCATTCCTTTCATCAGACTCTGTTTTTATTCCAGTCACTGGAAAGGCTGGTGGAGGCATCAACTGCCTATTGAAAGATACAATAAAACTTTCTTTCAATTTAAATTTTCTTAACTTATCCTGTGGGTAAGAAGTGGGATTAAGTCTGCAGACGATCCTTCAAATTCATTTTAACCATTAATTTCAACCCCTTCCACCTTCTCCCAGCCCCTTTATAAAAGTATGTAAGCCCTGTCTACAAAGCAACTGCCGTGACAAAAACTGAATGAACTGTTACAGAAAGAACTCAGCTCCTTTCTTATGAAGGTTAACATACTAAGGTAAGAAAGGAAAATTCAAGCATTGCATGTACGGCAACGGCAGGCTGAACTCCCACATTCACCTACTTCCCATCCATGATATTCTAATGACTAAGGTAGCAAAAATAGCTGAATTAGATAACACTTCTGTTACTGTCTACCCTTAGGAAAATGGCCAAGATGCAGACAGTGGCAGTCAAGAAAGATGTCTGAACAAGAAGTAAATTATTCAAAGCCAAGTATAACTGCTTCTATGTCTGAAAAAGGCCTATTGTTATCTTTTTCTTCACTGCACCAATTACAACAAACAGAAGCTTATTTCATTCAAAGATTTCATTTCAGTTTCAGAACACTTAAGCTCATACCAATGATCATTACTCTCACTAATGGTGCATACAAATGACATCTGAATACATCTGTATAATTATTCCAACTTACCTGTCCCTCTCTCTCTCTTTGCCTGAGGAACTTGCTGGCTTCGATCCTGCACCTTCAATCTCATTCTGACTGGAGAAGCCTGTACCTAAATTAGTCATATGAATGGGTCCATGCTATGAGCAGAAAAATACAGTGGCATTAGCAAATCTACAACTGTTGTATTGACTTTAGCTCCTTAATGTAACTGTCAAGTGCCTCATCTTTCTGATAAATTGTAATAAGTTAAACTGTACTACAGAGCTCTTTGGGATTTGCTGTGTAACTGTAGTCAAAAAGTAGGAATTTATTTCTCTCTGTAGGACTTGGACAGGGATTTTATAATTCATTATGCTATCTATGGCCTACCTGGTTTAACTGACTGCCCATAGTTCAACTGGTTTTTATAAACCTACTGAGAAACTATAAAAAATGCTTTGGTTTTGATTCAAGGATTCTGGCAAAATGGAAAGGTACTTCTGATAAAACTGCACCAGAATTAAGAATCTTTTTAACTGTATGGCTAACTTTATAATTACATGTATGCACAGAATCACTCCTTTTCTAGCAGTCTGGAGGGGTGGGGAGACTGGAGAGAGAAATCACTCTCTTTTTTAGATGGAGGGTAAGAGATAGCACCACTGAAAGCCAAGGTTTGTTTTTTTTTTTTTGAGACAGTTTCACTCTTGTTGCCCAGGCTGGAGTGCAATGGTGTGATCTCGGCTCACTGCAACCTCCACCTCCCAGGTTCAAGCCATTCTCCTGCCTCAGCCTCCCAAGTAGCTGGGATTACAGGCATGCACTACCATGCCCAGCTAATTTTTTTATATTTTTAGTAGAGACAGGGTTTCTCCATGTTGGCCAGGCTATCTCAAACTGCTGACCTCAGGTGATCCGCCCACCTCGGCCTCCCAAAGTGCTGGGATTACAGGCATGAGCCACTGAGCCTGGCCTAAAGCCAAGATTTTAAATACAAACCATGTGTTGCTAGATCAATAGCTTTGAGTGAGATGTGTAAGAAACTAAAAACACTCAGAGGCTTTCAAGAGTCTGTTGAATAGGATAAAAAACCTAACCAAAATGAATTCCAGAATGCAGAAATCCTAGTACTGGGAGAATAATGTGAATTTATCTTTTTTAAAGGGAGAATATAGTAGGAGAATAAGATTAAGATAGGAAAACAGGGTATTTTATTTAACCTGGTATCCAAGCAGTCCAGATTCCCGTTCATCTGGTAGTTCCTCGGTGAATCGTCTCTTCTGTGCCTGGGGCTGACTTGGGAGTGGGGGCTGGGGCTGGGGCTGGGGCTGGGGACCAGCAGGCAAGGCAGTTTTGACAGGAGCAGCAGGAATAAAAGGACCACCCATCGGACTCTGGGACCAAAACAAACCAAGGAAGAAAAAAAGTGTGAGAATGCCCAAGGAATAAGTAAACAATTATTACAATATACTTTAAGGATCAATAGGTATCATATGAACTTTGCATATTCAGGTCCTTAGTTTCCTTCATGTATAATTTGTTAACAGTATCACCTAGCCTTCTCACCTTGATCCTGGGAAAACGTGAAATTGACAACCTATATACAATGCTTTGAACTTTTAGGAAAACTCTGTTGGGCATTTGGGTTACTAGGAGCAAACATGACTTAACAAACAGAATTCCAACCACTGACAGTCAATGTGGTAAGCTTTCTGTAAGAAGCTTTCTGTAATTTATAAATGCTGCTAATGCTTGTGGAAGAAGCAACTTCATCTGCCACTCCCATAGTTATTAGTAAGTTACTATGTCAAGATTAAGTCTAACTAATGTTTGAAGATGTTGCTCCAAAAAGGAATAAGAGGTATCAAAAGACAGTATATGTTACACAAGAATAAGCAGTTCTGAAGAGAAAATTATTATTACTACAGTCATGCATTGCTTAGCGATGGTAATACTTTTTTTTGAGACAGAGTCTCAGTCTCACTCTGTCTCACAGGTTGGAATGCAATGGCATGATCTCAGCTGACTACAACCTCTGCCTACCAGGTTCAAGGGATTCTCCTGCTTCAGCCTGCCGAGTAGCTGGGACTACAGGCGCGTGCCACTGTATGCGAGCAATTTTTTTTTTTTGGACTTTTAGTAGAAACAGAGTTTTGCCATGTTGGCCAGGCTGGTCTCAAACTCCTGACTTCAAGTCATCCACCTGTCTCAGCTTTCCAAAGTGCTGGGATTATACGTATGAGCCATTCGCCCAGCGGGAATACATTTTGAGAAATGTACTGCAAGGTGATTTTATCATTGAACAAATGTGTTATTTATACAAACTTATTGGCAAGAAGTCAATGAAGAAAAAAAAAAATAAATAAATAAATAAATAAAATACAAACTTAGATGAAATAGCCTACTATACAACTAGGCTATGTGGTATGGCCTACTGCTTCTAGGCTACAATCCTGTACAGCATGTTACTGTACTGAATGCTGTAACACAATGGTATTTGTGTATCTAAACATAGAAAAGATAGAGTGAAAATATGCTATTATATTTTATAGGACCATCATCATATATGCAGTCCATCAGTCACCAAAACCTTATGAGGTACCTGACTGTACTGATAACACAGCTACCACTTATTCACAGACTGAATCATCTTACTTAATCCTTGCAAACCTTTTAGATTTTTATCACTGTGCCCATTTTATATCTAAGGAAAACCAAACCCTAGACAGGTCAAGTTACATCCCAATATCACACAGCTCAAAAACAGGAAAGCATGAACCCTGGTAATCTAATTCTAAATCCCAGCTTTTTTTTTTTGAGATGGGAGTTTCACTCCTCACCCAGGCTGGAGTGCAGTCATGCGATCTCGGTTCACCACAACCTCCACCTCCAGGTTCAAGCAATTCTATTGCCTTAGCCTCCTGAGTAACTGACATTACTGGCATCCGCCACCATGTCCAGCTAATTTTTGTATTTTCAGTAGAGATGGGGTTTCACCATGTTGACCAGGCTGTTCTCGAACTCCTGACCTCAAGTGATCCACCCGCCTCGGCCTCCCAAAATACTGGGATTACAGGCATGAGCCACCACACCCGCCTTAACTCCCTGCTTTTAATCATGCTGCTGTATTGCTTCCCAATTACAAAGGACTGACACTTAAAGCGGGGACCTACAGAGCTGTCTAAAAATTAAAATTAAAATAATTTTGGCCAGGCATGGTGGTTCATGCCTATAATCCTTGCACTCCAGGAGGTCAAGACCATGGATCACCTGAGGTCAGGAGTTCATGACCAGCCTGACCAAAATGGTGAAAGCCCGTCTCTACTAGAAATACAAAAATCAGCTGGGCATGGTGGCGTGTACCTGTAATCCTGCTACTCAGGAGGCTGAGGCAGGAGAATCACTTGAACCCAGGAGGCAGAGGTTGCAGTGAGCCAAGACCACGCCACTGCATTCCAGCCTAGGCGACAGAGTAAGATTGTCTCAAAATAAAAATAAATAAACTTGACTAGAGACCACAAACAAAATTTAGTTCATAGCTGTTTTTTTGTTACGTACTGTGCAACCCCCTTCAGTGCTCACAGCCCACAGGTAAGGGGCTGGGCAATGGTTCGAGGCTGCCATTTACTCTGGCATGGGTACACTATGAGAGGCCCACAGAGAAGGACCCACCATAAATCCATTACCATGCTCTCATTAAGTCTCTCCCCTGCCTCCAAGACTAGTATATAATGCATCCAGATTACTATCCAGACATCTACTCTTTTCCTAAAATTCTACTTTCATGTTTAAGAAATTATAAGTATACATTTCTTAAGTTCTGAAAGAAACATACCAGCATTTATAATCCTTAAATTTGAAAAGTTTGTATGTCTCATATATCACTTACATAATGTTTCTTTTTTCTTTTTTTTTTTTTTTTTTTTGAGACAGGGTTTCACTCTGTCACTCAGGCTGGAGTGCAGTGGCACCATCTTGGTTCACTGCCTCCATGAACTCCTAGTCTCAAGGGACCCTCCCACCTTAGCCTCTTGAGTAACTGAAAGACAGGCATGTGCCACCATGCCCAGCTAATGTTTTGTAGAGATGGGGTCTCACTATGTTGCCTAGGCTGGTCTCAAACTCCTGCACTAAAGCAATCCTCCTGCCTTGACCTCCCAAAATCCTGGGATTATGTTTCTTTTTAAGATCTGAGTTGCTAACTCAGTTCCAATCACTGAGATGTGGTGGTGTAAGCAGCCCCATTTTCCTTAGGACTTTGTTAACACTGCAAAGGCAAGGTTAGGCAAACAATGGCCAAGGAAATGGCAAACTATGATTGTGGCCTGCCACCTGTTTTGTAAATAAAGTTCTGTTGCAGTACAGCCATGCTCATTCATTGAGGTATTATCCACGGGCTGCTCTGCACTACAACCACAGAGTGTAGTAGTTGTGACAGAGAATGTATGGCCCTTAAAGCCTAAAATATTTACCATCTGACCCATTATAGTAAGTCTGCCCATCAACCCCACTTTAAACAGCTATCTGGTATGCAAGACTTGTGAAAATATACACTTAGGATGACATACACAAGTACACACTTATCCAAAATATTCAGGTAGGCTGGTGGTGGGAACACAGAAGACAGTAGGAAAAAGACAATCCACATTACATGATTTATTTCTGGAATACCACTTCACCTTTATCCAGTTTTTCCTAAATTCAGGAATATCTTTGTTGCATATATCCTGGCATCCTACCTGTCCAGTGCTAGCTGGAGGCTGCACTTGTGTTATCGGGTATTGTGTTGGCACAGGTGGAACTCCAGTAGGTAATGCTGGCAAGACTCCAGGTGCTAATGAAACAGCTGGTGGCACTATGCTTGGTACTCCGTAGGGAGGTTGAACTGGCTGCTGAGGAGGGGGAACAACAGGGTAACCAGACTGATAGCCATTGGATGGATAATATGGTGGTTGAGGAGGGACACTACTTATAGCAGAGGGTTGTGTATAGCCTGAGGGGGAAGAAAAAAAGTGTTTAATCAGCTGCAGCAGAATGAGACAATTTATCTGAACATTAAACTTAATATCTAGGGAAGAAAAATACTGAGGCATGAATGGCTTTCCAAATTACCCTAAATTAAAGGGAACATTAATAGTGCCCTGGCACAGTTAGTCTAGCCTCAAGTATCACAGTTACACATAACTACACTAGCAAAATATCTTTTTTTAAACACTTCAAGATGTACACACCTGGTAAAGGTACAGCAGTATTAATCTGATTCACAAATCTAGAATATTCAGCATGAACCTGAAAGAGAGAGGGAAACAAATTAACATGGGACAGCCCAAGCTGTGCATTTACAAGTGTCTGATTATATGATTCTAAGACCAAAGCAATTAGGAATTAAAATATATCTACCCATGTTCCAATCAAATTTAAACCTGTTTAACCTACATTTTTTTTCCCTTTTTATTGAGACGGTGTCTTGCTCTGTTGCCCAAGCTGGAGTGCAGTGGGGCATGGTCTCGTATCACTGCAACCTCAACATTTTAATAAGGCAGATCTATAAATTATTAAGCCAATTTTGGGAATTAGGAGCATGAATAATCCTGAATCCCCTAAACTAGACTCAATTCTGGGGCATAAAATCACTTAGAAAGCCACAGAAATAAAGTAACTAGGAAATTTCTAAGTTGTTAGTATAACTGGTGAGACCTCATTCATAAAACCTGATTTCCTTTAACTGCTATAAAGACAGTCCTAAGTTTTAACTTTTGGTTATTTGTTCAAAGAATAAAAATAATGGATAATCAAATAAGCAATCCTCCCCCAAACAGGTCTAATTGGTTTTAAATTATTATAGCTCTATGCTTTAGACTGGAGCTATGCTAATATAAGCCAAAGAAAACCAACACAATGACCAGGTGCTAAGAGGGATGAGAGGCATGGGATGATTTCTCTCTCAAAGACTCCAGAAGGAACCAACTCTGCCAACACCTTGATTTCAGACTCTGCTTCCTGAACTGTGAGAATAAATTTGTGTTATTTTAATCTACTCAATTGCAATAACTTATTATAGCAGTACTAGGAAACTAAACAGGTGAAAAAAATAGCTAAGACATACTCCAAAATGGCAATACCTCTTCTGAATGAGTATCAGACAAATACAACTCACTGTTTGCAAAAGATTCTCACAAAGCTTCTTGGCAGCAGCCAGACCTTCTGGTTTGGGGTGACTGCAAATAAACAGGCATTAAAAAGAGAGAAAAATAAATAAAAGATGCAGAATTCTGCTTTCATTTTTCATGCTGTTTTATAAATCTACATTAATATATTCACTGTAGCTCAAATCTAGGCCTCTGAAAATCACAAAACAGAAACACAAAATAACATCGTAAGTCTTTTAAGATATAACTACTATCATTACCACAAAAAAAATAAGTTTTTTTTTTTCTTTTGAGATAGTTTCCCTCTTGTTGCCCAGGCTGGAGTGCAATGGTGTGATCGCAGCTCACCGCAACCTCCACCTCCTGGATTCAAGCGATTCTCCTGCCTCAGCCTCCCAAGTAGCTGAGATTACAGGCATGCGCCACCACACCCAGCTAATTTTTGTATTTTTAGTATAGACAGGGTTTCTCTGTGTTGGTCAGACTGGTCTCAAACTCCCGACCTCAAGTGATCCACTCGCCTCGGCCTCCCAAAGTGCTGGGATTACAGGTGTGAGCCACTGCACCCAGCCACCACAAATATTTTATCAGTCTTTCTCCGAGTAATGGTACTTCTCAACATAAATATTTAAAGTTCATAAAATTACTATAAAATCTATTAATGTCGACATAGGTTTAAATGAAAATTATTTCAGGCTTATCACAGCTCACTTTAAGATTCACTTTCGTACAGACTTGTACAAAACCAAAGGACTTGAATACTGAAGAAACAATTCCATCTCCTAATTAAACAACTTCCTCCCTCCCTCTCTCCCTTTCAGAAACAATTCCATCTTCCTAATTCAATAATTTCCTTCCTTCCTTGCTTCCCTTCCTTCCTCCCTCCCTCACCACTTCCCCCTTCCCACCTCCCCCAGTCAGGAGTGCAGTGCCTTAACCTCCTGGGCTCAAGCCATCCTCCTGCCTCAGCCTCCTGAGGAGCAGGTATTACAGGTGTGTGCCACCACACCTGGCTAATTTTTTTAATTTGTAGAGATGGGGTTTCACCATGTTGCCCAGGCTGGTCTCAAACTCCTGGGCTCAAGTGGACCTCTGCCTTGGCTTCCAGAAGAAGTGTTTGGATTTCTGGAATGAACCACCATGCCCGAATTCAACAATTTCTATTAACTAATTATAAAGTAATTACTCCTAGCATTTACCTAAATCTCTTGTTGTAATTACATCCATTTTTCTATTGCTCCTTCTGAATCACTCCTGTCTGTACCAACAAGCTGACAAGAATTCACATGTCCCCTGCCCTATATCCTTACCTGATATAAATATACATAGGTTCAAAAGCTTCTCGGCCAGATGCTGGCTCAATGCAGCCTGATCCTTTTCCCCGTAGGAAGACTTTGGCACCTGTTTCAATCTGAATGTGCTGCAAATAAGAGCAGCCTGGACCTTCTACCTTCTCCTTGACATTAAACGTGGGCACAGCATGTTCTAGACCCACAAACAATTTATCTTGAACATAATGCATCTGCAGGAAGAACGTAATATCTCAGATTAAACAGAGAATATATAACTAAATCCTCCATCTTTGAAATAAGTCATTAAGAAATTTAGCAAAGACAGTCTCCTGTAAAACTGGAGTAGAGTGTTGGGTAGTACAGTCAGCCCTGTGATACTCTCTAGTGAGGGCTGCTCTCTCCAACCCTTTTTTCTAGGAGGAGTGTATCAGCAAAGTCTTGCTTCATCAGACTCAGCCTTCTTAGTCCTCCAGTTATCATCAAGTTTACAAATACAATCTAAAAGCACTAAATTTAAAAAGTACAACGTATATGCCCTCTACCAACCTCCTTTCTAGAATATATCAGTATAATGAGATGTGTGCTCAGATGTTCATTGTATCGTGGAAAGCTGGATAGCCCACTAACAGAATACCAATGGCAGGTTAAGTTTCAGGATTGGAATTTTGAATTTCATGATTTTATTTTTTTCTTTATATGCATTATTTGGCACATATCTTTTTCTTTTTTTTTGAGATGGAGTTGAACGTTGTCACCCAGGCTGGAGTGCAGTGGCATGGTCTCGGCTCACTGCAACCTCCACCTCCTGGGTCCAAAGCGACTCTCCTGCCTCAGCCTCCTGAGTAGCTGGAATTATAGGCATGCACCACCATGCCTGGCTAATTTTTATATTTTTAGTAGAGATGGGTTTTACCAGATTGGTCAAACTTGTCTCAAACTTCTGACCTCAGGTGATCTGCCTGCCTTAGCCTCCCCAAGTGCAAGGATTACAGGCCTGAGCCACCACTCCCAGCTAGCACATATCATTTTTATAGAAACAACAAACCTTCCCCAAAACATACCCCTGACTGGAAGGGAGGCTTCTGGCTAACAGCTGGAGACAATTGAGCAATGGGTGCTGGCTGGTGATAGACAGTTACTGTTGCACCATTGAAAGTTGGACTTGTTCCTGTGGCAGCTTTTACCACTCCATTGGTGATAATTTCTTTGATACGGTTTACAGCTCCTTGGGAAAAACACAGACAGTAAAACTGAATGGAATGAACTGACTAGTGCCCAGACAGGCCAGTGTTCAATTACTCACATGTAAATCCGCTTTTAGGTTACCCAAATATGTGGCTCTCAATCCCTCTAAATTCCCATATACCTTTGCATATAGTTCACTAACAAGAGTTATAACAGCCATCAGGGAGTTTGCCCACTAGATATATATACAGAGCCTTGTACTTTGCTCTTCACAAAAAGTGCTATGTGAGCCAAAAACATTACTTACTGTCTACTAATTCCCGTGTCTGGCCCTGAACATGAAGATATAATGGACGATCCCTATAAATATAAACAAAAAGACGATTTCAACCTGGTCAAAACCAAAAAAGGAGACAAATGGGTCACCAAATCTAATTTGTAATGTTTCAAGTTTCCAAATAACGAAAAGAGACTATATACATTACAAGGGCTGTTGCTAGCTAATGTCTAAGAACATGCTTTAACAGCTGGGGAATAAACAAACTTGACTTTTAAAAGTCAACTGGCCCACAGATTTGAGATTAAATCTGTTCTTATGGATTCACTCGCATTATTTTCCAGTCTACTGAGATAACCCAATATTTAAGAATGTAATTCCTAAAAAAAATAAAATTAAAAAAAAAAAAAAAAAAAAAGCCAGGCGTGGTGGCTCACGCTTGTAATCCTAGCACTTTGGGAGGCCGAGGTGGGTGGATCACCTGAGGTCAGGAGTTCAAGACCAGCCAGGCCATCATGGTGAAACCCCATCTTTAAAAAAAAAGAAAAAGAAAAAGAAAAAAAAAAAGAATGTAATTCCTTTTTGCTGGTTGTCTAACAAGTTATAAACAAATGTGGTCTTGTCTATCCAAATCAATGAGCCAAGCTGGGTGCCGTGGCTCACACCTGCAATCCCAGCACTTTGGGAGGCTAAGCTGGGCGGATCGCATGGGAGTTTGAGACCAGCCTGGCCAACATGGCAAAACCCCATCCCTACTAAAAATACAAAAATTAGCCAAGCATGGTAGCACGCCTGTAGTCCCAGCTACTCAGGAGGCAGAGGCACAAGTATTGCTTGAACCCAGGAGGTGGAGGTTGCAATGACCTGAGATCATGCCACTGCACTCCAGCCTGGGCGACAGAACAAGATTCTGTCTAAAAAAAAATAAAAAAGGCAGGGCACAGTGGCTCATGTCTGTAATCCCAGCACTTTGGAAGGCCGAGGTGGGCGAATCACGAGGTCAGGAGTTCAAGACCAGTCTGGCCAACATAGTGAAACCCATTTTCTACTAAAAATACAAAAAATTAGCCAGGCGTAGTGGCAGACACCTGTAATCCCAGCTACTTGGGAAGCTGAGGCAGGAGAATTGCTTGAACCCTGGAGGTAGAGGTTGCAGTGAGCTGAGATTGTGAAACTGCACTCCAGCCTGGGTGACACAGTGAGACTTCCATCTCAAAAAAAAAAAAAAAAAGTTGCATTTCCTAAATATCTATCAATAGACGGTGAAAAGAAACTCAAACACTGAATGATGGAAGGAATGAAATGAAACAGATTAAGTCTTTACCTGAATAATCACAACCTATAACCACCATAAAGGCAATAAAAAAAAAAAATCTTTTTTTTTTCCCTGAGACGGAGTCTCACTCTATCGCCAGGCTGGAGTGTAGTGGCGTGATCCCGGCTCACTGCAACTTCCGTTTTCCAGTTTCAAGTAATTCTCCTGCCTCAGCCTCCCAAGTAGCTGGGACTACAGGCATGTACCACCACACCTGGCTAATTTTTTTGTATTTTTAGAAGAGATAGAGTTTCATCATGTTGGCCAGGATGGTCTCAAACTCCTGACCTTGTGATCCGCCCGCCTCGGCCTCCCAAAGTGCTTAGATTACAAGCTTGACTCACAGCACCGGCCAGGATTTTTTTTTAAAGGAGAGTTTACTCCCAGCACTTTGGGAGGCCGAGGCAGACAGATCACCTGAGGTAGGGAGTTCAAGAGCAGCCTGACCAACATGGAGAAACCCCGTCTCTACTAAAAAATACAAAATTAGCTAGGAGCAGTGGCCCGTGACTGTAATCCCAGCTACTGAGGAGGCTGAGGCAGGGGAATTGATTGAACCTGGGAGGTGGAGGTTGCGGCGAGACAAGATCGAGCCATTGCACTCCAGCCTGGACAACGAGAGCAAAACTCTGTCTCAAAAATAAATAAATAAATAAAATAAAATAAACAAACAACAATAAATAAATACATAAATAAATAAATAAAAGGGGAGTTTACAACAAAATATGAGCCCATTTGTGAGGGGAACTATTTCTATAGAAAAAAGTTTAGAAGTATAAACGTTATTTCTGCAAAGCATATGGGATAGAAAGGAAAAACAATGTTAGTGGTTACTATCTTCTTTTATATTTCCCTATAATTTGTTTCCTCCAATAAAAACATTAAATGGGAAATAAAAGTCCAAAAATGGCTCCCAACATCTTATACTTATTTGGTATCTGCTACAGAGCGTGCACACGCATACCCCCTCAAACCACGAATCAAATATTGTGTAGACATACTACCTAAGGATGAAAAACATGAAACTAAGCCAAGCCTTCCATAAACAAGGTAAGAGAGTAAGCAGACGCACCCCGGTCCCACTTTGGCTTTCTCCTCAGTTGTCATGAACCTCCCTCGAGTTGACACTGCAGCCCCACTAAGTCGGCTGATCTAAAAAAAGAAATCTTCAATTAAAAAGACATGGCAATCGGTTGATTTCAACGGCAGAGCAGATTTTCTTCCCATTCATCTGACCAAGTAAAGCAGGAATGAATTCTCTCCTATATCTGAATTTTGATTTCATGGTTTCTTACTCAAACCAACCCAGAGAATTCATTTATATCCATTTCATTATCTTCCTCTGAAGTTAAATTAAACCCATTCTTGACTTTAGAGACTATGACCCAAACCCACTAATAAATATCTGATGCCTATTTAGAGACCTTACTTTTCTGAATCCACTCACCACCTTCCCCAAAGAGTCCCAATGCCTCCTCACCTCGTCTTGTGTCTGTCCTCGAGTCAGCAAGTTCCTACATGTGAGAGGCACATCATTAATTTCTACTTCAGCTACCACCAGGTCATCCTTGCTTTTATTGCTAGTTAGGCCTTTGCCAGGGGCCTGAAGCTACAAAGAAGAGAAAGAAATTAGATTTAAAAGTTTTTATGATGAGGTTACATCTTTTTTTTTTTTTTTTTTTTTTTTTTTGAGACAGAGTCTCACTCTGTTGCCCAGGCTGGAGTGCAGTGGCATGATCCCAGCTCACTGAAATCTCTGCCTCCCAAGTTCAAGTGATTCTCCTGTCTCAGCCTCCTGAGTAGCTGGGATTACAGCCACGCACCGCCACATCTAGCTAATTTTTGTATTTTTAGTAGAGATGGGGTTTTACCATGTTGGCCAGGGTCGTCTGGAACTCCTGACCTCAGGTGATCCGCCCACCTCCCAAAGTAATGGGATTACAGGAGTGAGATTACAGGCCCGGAGGAGATAGTCTTTTAGTTGTACAATTTACAACTATCCTTTCCCAAGTCCCACACCTCCTTAACCTTCCCTTTATCTGCCTGTAAACATAGAAATAACAAGCAAACAGAAACCTCAATAAAATGACACTGAAGAGTCAATCAGCTTAAAGGCCACAATCACGATTTCTCTGTGACCTTGGCCTTGGGTGCATTTTTATGACCACCTAATTATAGAAGCTCTACGGACTAGAAGCTGCAACCTCCAAAAAGAAAATTAAAGACCAAGTTATGATGCTCTATAGCTCAGTTAGTAAGCTGCACATGGAACAAAACATAATAGTGGGTAGAGGAGCAATGCATACAACCCATATACCTCATGCATACAATAGGAAGTTGCCTTTGTGCCACTTCTACAATTGTTAACATAAAATTCAACTAATTCCATCCTTGTAAAGCTCTCAAAAACCCTTAAATTGCATCTAACTAATCATTCCTCACTCTATTACAGAAGAACAAAGAGGCAGAATGAAAAGCCAGTAAGATGGTAAAACCTGATCCAGTTTCTTTCAATTTAAACTACAAGGAGTTTAAGACTAGCTTAGCCAACATGGTAAAACCCCATCTCTACTAAAAATACAAACTTAGCCAGGCATGGTAGTTTGTGCCTGTAATCCCAGCTACTCGGGAGGCTGAGGCAGGAGAATCACTTGAACCCAGGAGGCGGAGGTTGCAATGAGCCGAGATCACGTCATTACATTCCAACCTGGGCAACAAAAGTGAAACTCTGACTCAAAAATAAATAAATAAACTACAAAAAAAGGCTGGGCCGGGTGGCTTACACCTGTAATCCTAGCACTTTGGGAGGGTGAGGCGAGTGGATCTTTTGAGCCCAAGAGTTTGAGACCAGCCTGGACAACATGGCGAAACATCTCTACAAAAACAAAAACAAAAAATTAGCTGGGCGTGGTGGCATGAGCCTGTAGTCCCAGCTACTCAGGAGGCTGAGGCAGCAGTAAGCAGTGACTGCGCCACTGAGCTCCAGCCTGAGCAACAAAGCAAGACTCTATCTCAAAAAAAAATAAAAAATAAACAAGCCAGGCACTATGGCTCACACCTGTAATCCCAGCACTCTGGGAGGCTGAAGCAGGCTGGGTAACAGTGTAAAACCCATCTCTTCAAAAAATAAAAAAATTAGCTGGGCATGGTGGCATGCACCTATAGTCCCAGCTACTCAGGAGGCTGAGCCTGGGAGGCAGAGACTGCACCACTGCCTAGTCAATGCCTGGACAATCAAGCCAGACTCTGGGACCACAGGCATGCACCACACCCAGCTAATTGTTTTTGTATTTTCTCTAAAGACAGGGTTTTCACCATGTAGCCCAGGCTGGTCTTGAACTCCTGTCCTCAAGTGATCCACCAGCATTAAACTCCTGAATAGCTGGGACTACGGGTGCCTATTTCCTCAACTATGTCTAGAAAATCTGCTCAAGAAGGCTGGCGCCGTGGCTCATGTCTATAATCCCATCACTTTGGGAGGGTGAGGTGGGCAGATCATGAGGTCAGGAGTTCAGATCAGCCTGACCAACATGGTGAAACCCCATCTCTACTGCAAATAGAAAAAAAATTAGCCAGGTGTGGTGGCTCATGCCTGTAATCCCAGCTACTCAGGAGGCTGAGGCAGAACTGCTTGAACCTGGGAGGCAGAGGTTGCAGCCACTGCACTCACTCTAGCCTGGGCAACAGAGAAAGACTTTGTCTCAAAAAAAAAAAAAAAATCTGCTCAAGAAAGGTAAGATACTGTTGTTTACTTTCTGCATTAGATACATTTTTAAAATGTGGAGGCAAAACTAAATACAAACTCAACAATATCACCTTATCTTTGTTTAACCCCTTACAGTATTCATTTACATTATCATCTCAATGAATCCTCATGGCCGCCTTAACAGTACACATCAATGTTGTTCAACAGAACTTTTTGGTGACATGTGTTCTAGTCTATCAGTCCAATGTGGTAGCCATCAGCCACATGTGTCTCTAGGTCTAATTTTTTTTTTTTTTTTTTTTTGAGACAGTCTCACTCTGTCATCCCGACTGGAGTCAGTGGCACGATCTTGGCTCAAGCAATTCTCCTGCCTCAGTCTCTAGAGTAGCTGGGACTACAGGTGTGCACCCACCACGCCCGGCTCATTTTTTGTATTTTTAGTAGAGATGGGATTTCACCATATTGACCAGGCTGGTCTCAAATTCCTGACTTCGTGATCCACCTGCCTCGGCCTCCACAGTGCTGGCATTGTAAGCATGAGCCACCAAGCCTGGCCTAAAGGTCTAAATTTTAAATTTTATTTTGTTTGGTTTTGCTTTGTTTTTTGTTTAAACAATAGGAATTTATTTCTCACAGTTCTAGAGGCTGAAAATGTATTTAATTATTATTATTATTTGCACAAGGTCTCATTCTGTTACTCAGGCTAGAATGCAGTGGCATAATGACGGCTCAATGCAGCCTCAAATTCCTAGGCTCAGGTGATCTTCCCACCTTAGCCTCCCAGAGTCCAAGGATTACAGAGGAGCTGGGACTACAGGTGTGAGCCACCGTACCCAGCCCCTTAATTTTAATTTAAATTGCCACATGAGGCTAGTGACTACTGCACTAGACAATGCAGGTATATATTACCAACAAAGCTGAGTTTCATTATGCCAAAGCCATGTAACCAGTAACTGTGGAGAATAGGTTTCAAGCCTAGGTTTTATGATTCTAAATCCAGTATTTACGTATCCTGGTGAGGTCAAAAATCTTTTTAAAAAAGAGCATTATTTGGCTGGGCGAGGTGGTTCACGCCTGTAATCCCAGCACTTTGGGAGTCTAAGGTGGGTGGATCACCTGAAGTCAGGAGTTTGAGACCAGCCTGGCCAACATGGTGAAATGCTACCTCTATAAAAAAAATAAATAGAATTTAAAAAAAAAGTATTATTCTAAAGAAAAAAAAAACCTTAAATGATTGACATCAGTATTAAGAATCTTAATATACAAAGAGCAAGGAGCAAGGAGCACTCCATCTTTGTCAAGATGCTTTTTTTTTTTGAGGCAGAGTTTCACTCTTGTTGCCCAAGCTGGAGTGCAGTGACGTCATCTCTGCTCACTGCAACCTCCACCTCCCGGTTCAAGCGATTCTCTTGCCTCAGCCTCCGCCTCCCGAGTAGCTGGGATTACAGGCATGTGCCACCATGCCCAGCTACTTTTTGTATTTTTATTAGATATGGGGTTTCACCATGTTGGCCAGGCTGGTCTCAAACTCCTGACCTCAGATGATCTCCTGCCTCAGCCTCCCAAAGTGATGGGATTACAGGCATGAACTACCGTGCCCGGCCTGTCAAGATGCTTTATTTTTCCTCATAAACCTTAGAAATGGACAACTGACTCACACAATCTTTGCAAACAATAGTCTGGGCGTGGTGGCTCACACCTGTAATCCCAGCACTTTGGAGGTTGAAAGGAGCCTGGCCAACATGGCAAAACCTGTCTCTACTAAAAATACAAAAAAAAAAAAATTAGCCAGGCATGGTGGCCTGTGCCTGTGATTACAGCTACTTGGGAGGCTGAAGAGGAGAATCACTTGAACCTGGGAGACAGAGGTTGTAGTAAGCCAAGATCGTACCACTGCACTCTAGCCTGGGCGACAGATGAGACTGTGTCAAAAAAAAAAAAAAAAAACACAAAAAACAAACAAACAAAAAAACACTTCAGGTTCTAATTAGAGATGACACTTTGAAGCTCACTTGATTTACCTGAACTTCTCTTTTGACTTCAGGGAAAAAGCACACGTTAAAAACATGTTATGTTGCTTTAAATGACTATGGAAATATAACTCAAGGTGAACTAAGTGAACAAGGACAAGACAAGGTATTTGGTCCATAAATGTAATCAGCCCCATCAACAATCCCTCGTAAATATGTATTTGTGACAAAATGTCATCTGGAACATTCCAAACCTAAATGATGTCTAAACTATTATATCCATTTTTTTTAACTAACATAAATGATTATGAGATCACAGGATTACAAAACAACTATTAAATTCGCGATTAGTGGAGACCATCAACTTCAAATACCTTCTCAGAAGCATTCTGAGTTGGTTTCAGCTTCCCTTTGCCATGAGCATGGCATTGATCTTGGCAGCCACAGCGGCAGCAGCATCCAAGGCTCCTGAAGGAGCAGCTGTGGTGCCCCCAGGACTTCCCCCACTGTTGGTGACCTCCCCCACCTGGGGCCGCTGGCGGAGGAGAGAGAAGTGGGGGCTGGAGCTGGTTGGTCCCATTTGCTGCGGCGCCTATATGTAGAAAAAGGAAAATATTAGGCCCCAAAGCTTTCGTGTATGTTATTCTTTTCTTACTACGCCTTAACACCCCATTTTCCCTCTATTATATTCCATTTCCACCTCCGAATCACCTTCCAAATCTGTAACTCCCCTCTCCTTAAACAACTGTATTTAACAAATCCCTACTTCTTTCAACCCTTCCCCCAAATCTTTCGTTTCTACTGTCATCTCTATCCAAGGACTCCACTCTGCCCTGCACGCTCTCGCTTACGCCTTCCCCTTGGCTCGCCCTTCCAAAAGTCCCCGCTTCCCTCCTCCCTCAGATCCCCGTCGGCCCTTTAAGGGCCCCAGGCCTGCTCAAGATCCTTCTCCCGAAGGCCCAAGCCCCCACTTCCCACTTAAGGGCCCCTCCACCCCATACGCAGCTTCTCACGGTCCCTTCGCCTCTCCCGTGCCACGGTACTCGTTCCAATGCCCTCACCCCTGAAGCCTTACCCGCCAGCTCCAGGATGTGTCGCGCTCCCCGCGGACATGGCGACCGGCTCTACTCAACCACCCGCCAACTACCCGACTACCACTTTCCCGTCACTTCCGCCCCCAACGCTCTTACGCACAGCCTCTTCCGGTGGTGAAGCCGAGCGGTTCCGGTGAAAATGTCGATTCCGATTGGACTCTCCATGATTTAAAGGCGTCCTGCGTTTCTGAAACAGGTAGGGTGTGATCTTCCGTAGTGCTCCTTACCCTTAAGAAAGATGGCTGCTATGCGTACTATAAATGCGGAATCGGGGCTAGCAGAATCCATCTTTATCGTGGGCATGTTGTTAGACTGGAAGACAATACGCATGAGTCAGGAGATTAAACAGGTTTCTCCGCAAATTCCGCTACGTCTGTGTTGATTCCCAGTTCCTGTCTGGGGGAGACAGCCTTCCTGCGGCTTTTGTCCGTTTCACGTTTCTGTTACTTAGATTCGTTGCAAAGATCATTTGAATAATTTATCTGTTTGCTTCATTTCTGTGCACCAAGCAGGGGATATGAAGATGAATAAGCCACAGGCCTTGCCATTCTGGTATTCAGTGTGGCAGGGCAGGCGCGCAGGCAAATAGGTGTGATAAAGTTGTATATTAAGCAAAGGTCAAAGAAGATAAGCTGCTCATCTTGCTGGAGCGTCTAAGAACGGGACGCTAAAAAGCCAGTTGAGTGCTGGAGAGGTGATGAAGCGTAGGTTATGGAGCACCCTTTTCTGGGATCTGTGTACGTAACGGTTGAGCTGGCTGGAGTGCGGGAGGCCAGAAGATGAAAGGCCCTGAGTGCTATGCTGAGGAGTTTGTTGAGTTGATTCTGCAAGCTAAAGTTTTTTTTTTTTTTTGAGACGGAGTCTCTCACTGTCGCCGGTGGTGGAGTGCAGTGGCATGATCTCGGCTCGCTGGAACCCCCGTCTCCCGGGTTCAGGCGATTCTCATCCCTCAGTCTCCCGAGTAGCTGGGATTGCAGGTGCTTGCCACCACGCCCAGCTAATTTTTTGTATTTTTAGTAGAGACGGGGTTTCACCATGTTGGCCAGGCTGGTCTTGAACTCCTGACCTCGTGATTCGCCTGCCTCATCCTCCCAAAGTGCTGGGATTACAGATGTGAGCCACTGCGCCCAGCCTAAAAAAGAGTAAATTTAAGTCCACAATTCAGTGTTTTTTGGTGTGTCCACAAGATTGTGCCACAATCACCATTATGTAATTCCAGATTATTTTCATCACCTCAAAAAGAAACCCCTCACCTATTAACAGTCACTTCCCATTTATCTCGCCCAGCAAGACAGGGACTACCACTAATCTACTGTTTCTCTGAATTTACCTATTCTACACATTTTATGTAAATGGAATTATACAATGTGGGGCCTTTTGTGTCTGGCTTCTTTCACTTACAATGTTTTCAGAGTTTATCCATGTTGTAGTGTATGTCAGAACTTCATTCTTTTTTTATCACTGAATAAACTTCATTCTTTTTTATCACCGAATTTATTTTCCATTGGATGTATAGACCACAATTTATCCATTCATCCATCGATGAACATTTGAGTTGTTTCCACCTCTTGGTTATTGTAAATAGTGCTGCTGCAAGCATTCACAAGTATTTAAGTACCTATTTTTAATTCTTTAGGGTTTATATGTAGGAGCAGAATTGCTTCGTCATATGGACATCTTGTTTAACTTTTGTGGAACTGTCAAAGCAACTGGCTGCACTATTTTACATGCCCACCAGCAATGTACCACGGTTCCTATTACTCCACATCATCCCCAACACTTGGTATTTTCAATTTTTTTTAAAACCTTTTTTCTTTTCTTTTTACTTTCCTTAGTCTTGCCAGTGTCTTATCTTTTTTTTTTCCGCCTTTTTAAATCACCTAGCTTTTAGTCTGTTTTTTTTCCTTGCATATATTTTTCTCAGTGAGAATAGCTTTTAGTTTTATTCATCAATTTGTTCATCAATTCAATTTTTTTTTTTTCAGACAAAGTTTCGCTCTTGTTGCAAATGGCATGATCTCATCGCAACCTCCGCCTCCTGGGTTCAAATGATTCTCCTGCCTCAGCCTTCTGAGTAGCTGGGATTACAGGCACCTGCCACCACGCCCAGCTAATTTTTTGTATTTTAATAGAGGCAGGGTTTCACCATGTTGGCCAGGTTGGTCTTGAACTCCTAACCTCAGGTGATTCACCC
Source organism: Ateles fusciceps (assembly GCA_036589455.1). Classification (NCBI taxonomy): domain Eukaryota; kingdom Metazoa; phylum Chordata; class Mammalia; order Primates; family Atelidae; genus Ateles; species Ateles fusciceps. The sequence goes on from JAZHEH010002047.1 coordinate 5,221,880, forward strand.
ACCTCAGCCTCCCAAAGTGCTGGGATTACAGGTGTGAGCCACCACACCCCGCAATTCCATATTAATTTTAACTTTTATTTTTTATTATTTGTCTTCTCCTTTTGGGAAGATTTATATTGTTTTCCCCCCTTACTTTCTTAAGTTAAATATTTAGTTCATTTTTTAAAATTATTTCTTTTTCTTAGAGATGGAGTTTCACTCTTTTTGCCCAGGCTAGAGTGCAATGACACCATCTCAGCTCACTGCAACCATCACTTCCTGGCGTGAAGCGATTCTCCTGCCTCAGCTTCCTGAGTAGCTGGGATTACAGGTGCCTTCCACCACACCTGGCTAATTTTTATATTTTTAGTAGAGACAGGGTTTCACCACGTTGACCAGGTTGGTATTGAACTCTTGACCTCAAGTGATCCGCCTGCCTTGGTCTCCCAAAAGTTTGGGATTACAGGCGTGAGCCACTGTGCCCAGGCTTATAATTCTCATAAAGTCTTAATTTCACCAATAACATTTCTCTTTTCATGGCCAAGTGAGGTGGCTCATATGTGTAATCCCAGCACTTTGGGACGCTGAGGCTGGTGGATCACTTAAGGCCAGGACAACATAGTGAGACCCCATCTCCACAAAAAACAAAAATTAGCCAGTGTGGTGGCACACCTGTAGTCTCAGCTACTCAAAAGTCTCAGCTACTTTTGAGACAAAGTTTCGCTCTTGTTGCTCAGGCTGGAGTGCAAATGGCACAATCTCATCTCACTGCAACCTCCGCCTCCTGGGTTCAAATGATTCTCCTGCCTCAGCCTCCTGAGTACTACTTGAGGTAGGAGAATCATTTGAACCAAGAAGGTTGAGCAGCAGTTAGCCATGATCATGCCACTGCACTCTAGCCTGGGTGACAGAGCAACAACAAAAATAATAATAATAAAACTTTTCTCTATTGATACAACCGAATCTGATTTTCTTTTCCTTTTTTTTTTGAGACAGAGTCTCACTCTGTTGCCCAGGCTGGAGTGCAGTGACGTGATCTTGGCTCACTGCAGCCTCTGACCCCTCAATTCAAGTGATTCTGCCTCAGCCTCTGGAGTAGCTGGGATTACAGGCATGCGCCACCATGCCCAGCTAATTTTTTTCTATTTTTAGAGATGGGGTTTCACCACATGGACCACGATGATCTTGAATTCCTGACCTTGTGATCCGCCTGCCTTGGCCTCCCAAAGTGCTGGGATTACAGGCATGAGCCACCATGCCTAGCCGGAATCTGATTTTCTAAACTCAATTCAGTAGCACTTTGTTCTACTGCTAATTGAAAAAGTCTCTCTAAAGTGAGATAGGTTAGGCTGAGGTTATTTTTCCTTTCTCTTGGGTGCATGGTCAAAAATTGACATATGAATCTCAGTGATTCTTTCCTAGTGCTCATTTAGGTATGATTAGGCCGTTTACTACCAACTCCAAGGCAGTGACAGCTTGGAGGGCACATCCTTGCTACTCCCCCGTTGTTTCAGTGGCACTTTCTAGCTAAGATTCAGTCACCTTTTCTCCAGATGGTGGCGCTGCATTCCCATACCTGCATCCAGAGTATCTCCCCCAAATTCATTTAGATCAGCCCAACCTTGGAAAATGCCAAACTGGGTCATGCTGTTTAGCCTAATATTCTTTCCCACAGCAGTAGGAGTTGTGATGGGAAAAAAAGAAAAGATGGAGAGTGGGGTTTCCCAATGTCTCCAGTATTCACCACATTGCCCATAGGGGTGCTACCTCAAGCATTTGTTGAATAATTTTTCCAAACAAGGAGATTTCCTATGAGGGATTCTGATGCCACCTCTAAAAATAGTTTTAGAATGTTTTTCCACTTTTTTGCAAGGGGAAATCTAACAAGAAAGAATAACGGAGCCCCTATTCAAAAAAAAAAAAAAAAATGAGAGTATACAGCCCCATTTCTAGCCCCTATGAGGCCTGGTTATATTTTGTGCCATGTGCTTGGATTGCCATGAGGTTAACCAGTGTATTTTTTTTTTTTTTTTTTTTTTTTGAGACAGAGTCTTGCTCTGTTTTCAGGCGCCAGGCTGGAGTGCAGTGGCGCAATCTCGGCTCACTGCAATCTCCGCCTCCAGGGTTCAAGCAATTCTCCTGCCTCAGCCTCCCCAGTAGCTGGGATTACAGGCACGCGCCACCACGCCCAGCTAATTTTTGTATTTTCTATAGAGACAGGTTTTCACCATGTTGGCCAGGATGGTCTCAATCTATTGACCTTGTGATCCACCTGCCTCAGCCTCCCAAAGTGCTGGGATTACAGGCATGAGCCACCACGCCTGGATTGCACATCTTTTGTTACAATATTTTTCTTTTTTTTTTAGTGCTCTGCCAGTTTTACTTTGGAAGGTAAATGAGATGTATAATTCTTATGCCTCTGCCATTTTTCTGTAAATCTAAAACTATTCCAAAACAAAGTTAGAAGGTGGTGGGGGGAGAGAGAGAGAGACTGATTTTTTTTCTTTTTTCTTTTTTTTGAGATGGCGTCTCGCTCTGTAGCCCAGGCTGGAGTGCAGTGGCTCGATCTCGGCTCACTCCAACCTCCGCCTCCCGGGTCCCAGTTCAAGCAATGAGAGACTGATTTAGAACCTGTTCCTGGGCATTGGAGCTGCCCATACCCCTCACCAATACTGGAGAGTTTTCTCCAGTGAACTTTGGCAGACATAGGACAGGGTAGAGATGGTGGCTCCTTGGGCTGATGTGAGTTTAGGGATTTGGATTAGGGGTAGGTTTCCTACTCCTGCCATTTGTAGTTCCCCCCAGGGGTTTAGTTTCTGTCCCCTCTACTACAAATGCAAATGCAAAGCTCCCTCCTCTCTATGCTCTATAGAGTAATAACTTAGTTCCTTTTGCCTCCTCTCTAATTCCTCTTCGGAGACTCTATAGCCAAGGCTGGGAAGTGCAGGGACAGGGATGTGGGGCTGGAGAGACATGAGGGCTGAGGGAGGGGTGGATATTCAGGTGACTGGGGAGGGTTCGGCCCCTAGAAATCCTTTTTATGGAAGGCAGACACCATGATCTACCACTGCAGGTCCTTGGACTCTGAGATGGAAGATGGCACTGGTGGCCGACTCTGAGTGCGCTGCCTATGAGTTGGTAAAACAGACAAGACAATGGCACTGGCAAAGTCTGGCTCTACAGGGCAATATGAAGGTAGGGAATGGCACAAGCATTTTTGCTGAATCTAGTTCCTCCTCATTTCCCAGCAGCTGTGAGTGAACAATCATCTCAAAAGGAGTTGTCACTGTCCTTCCGTCCACGTCCTAGCATTGTTTCCCTCAGGGTTCGTAATGTAGTTGGAAAGACTCCTAGGAGTCAAGAGACTTATCTCAAACCCTGACTTTACCATCACCTCCCTGGTGGTTTTGGGCAAATCACTCTCATTCTACATAAAGTAAGAAGTTGAACAAGATGGTCTAAAGATCCCTTCCATGTAAAAAGTTTATTTTCTATGAAGAGAGTGACTATATTTTTTGTTTTTGCCTCCCAGCATCAAGCACAGTGTCTGGCACACAGTAGGGTTCAGGGAATGCTGTGATTAGTGAGAGAATGAATGAATGAATGAATGAGCAAAATGCTAGACAAATGAAGTTCTCAGACATGGCCAGCTGGTGGCATCACCTCTCTACATAACTACAAGGGAGTGTTGACAGTCTCAGACCAAGGGAAAAAGACTTAGGACTAGAAACAATAAAAAGGTAAAGAAATGGTCAGAGGACCAGATGTTTGAAATGAATAACAGAACCCTGGAATTCTGGCCCACTTTCTTTTCTCTAAGCCAATAAAGAAAATAAGTCCAAAACATGAAGCAGTTTTATTTTTATTTTGGGAGATGGAGTCTCACTCCGGTACCCAGGCTGAGTGCAGTGGCACAATCTCGGCTCATTGCAACCTCCATCTCCGGGTTCAAGCAAGTCTCCTGCCTCAGCCTCCAGAGTAGCTGGGACTATAGGTGCAAGCTGCCACACCCAGCGAATTTTTGGCATTTTAGTAGAGGTGGGGTTTCACTGTGTTGCCCAGGCTGGTCTCAAACTCCTGAGCTCAGGCAATCTGCCCACCTTGGCCTTCCAAAGTGCTAGGATTACAGGCGTAAGCCACTGTGCCTGGCTTTTTTTTTTTTTTTTTTTGAGATGGAGTTTCACTCTTGTTGCCCAGGCTGGAGTGCAATGGTGTGATCTCAGCTCACTGCAATCTCCACCTCCCGGGTTCAAGTGATTCTCCTGCCTCAGCCTCCTGAGTAGCTGGGATTACAGGCATGCGCCACCAGGACCGGCTAGTTTTGTATTTTTAGTAGAGACTGGGTTTTTCCGTGTTGGTCAGGCTGGTCTTCAACTCCCAACCTCAGGTGATCCACCCACCTCAGCCTCCCAAAGCGCTGGGATTACACGCCCGGCCAAGCAGTTATCTTAACTGCCAGATTGGCAAGGTGATTCTGGGTGGGCAGAGAAGTAGACGTAGCCCAAGAGACAGAGTGATGACACAATCACACAGAAGCAGCCCACCAGGCCAGGAGGCAGCCTCTGGGGTTCACCTGACCTCGGGGGCTGGGCACTCCCCCTTCTGCCACCCTGTTCATACTCATCCCTGGTTAGAAAGCCCCAACATTTGGCAGCCAGCCTGGATCACTCTTACCTCTGGGTTTCTCCTATGCGTTCACAAAGCCCACTGCTGATTTATTGTTGCAAAGGGCCCGTCTCTTCCCCCAGCACTGCAAGGGAACTGGACATTGAACATTATCTTAATTAGCTGGTGGAGGGGAAGAAGGTGCTGAATATGTTGGAATCCTTGAAAAAGCCTTACTCTTTTACCTACCCACCTCCTGCCTTCTCTTTGTCCCCACCACAGCTCCTTCTGCAGTAGGTAGAGATGTGGCAATGTAAGCATTTTTTTCCCCCAGTTATGATTGAGATCATAGGGAGACAGGAAGAGGTGTGGTGAGGGCGTATCTCAGGATCCTTAGCTCTGACACGGAGTTTGCAGGAGAGAGTGGGGGGGGGATCGCTGAGCTCTGTACACTGACTAGAGCAGGAAAGGGGGAAAGGGTGGTGACAGACGTTAGCAAGAATATTTAATTATCAGGAGCAGGAATAGAACTGAGGGCATGCCCAGGTCCACACAGGCCCTCACAGGCCCAGTGTTCCCAGTGGGGAGGAAACGGGAAGCTGTAACTTCCTCTCTCCTTTCCCTCGCTGCTCTTAGCCTCAAGGTCACTGCTGTGGAGATGAATTCCAACCTGTTTTAGTTGGCACTGTTCCCTGGGCATGGTAATAGCTGCTCAGTACCCTTCTGCCACAAACACCCCAAACTTCTCCTTTGAAATATTCACACAAAGACATACAAATCACACGTATTCTCTCATTTCATCACGCCACTCCTGTGAAGCAGACTTACCTGAAAATTTTAAGCAAGAAAACAGGCTCAGGGAATCAAAGTAACACTCCTATCACACAGCTAGTGAGTAGCAGGTCTGAGACTCCACAGCCTCTGCTCTCCTCTCTTGGACACCCATGTAGATTCCCTGCCTCTATACCACCTCCCCCGGTCCGTTCCTTTGGGCCCTAATGGAACACTTTCTGCAGAGGAGGGAGGCCTCTGCACACTGTTAGGAACAGAGGCAGCTCTAGTTTGGTTCCTGTCACCTCTGGGACAGGGAAACTCCAGCTCTCTCCCTGGGGTGGAGGCTTGGGGCTGTCCTCCATAGTGGGGTAACTCTCCCTTCTCCCCTCCCTCTCTGCCATTGAGGGCTCTTCTTGCAGGCGGGCGCATGCGTATATACCCTAGGGTTCAGGCTCTTCCTCACTCTGCCCCACCCACCACCAATCTTGACTGACAGGGACGTGGTGGGTTGTCCTGTCCATACCCCTCCCTCTGAGGTGTGGGCGTGGGCCAGGGCTCACCGGAGGCCCCAGAGAAGCACTTAGTTCTAGAGCCTCCTGCTGAGAGCCTGCAGTGGCCTCTGCCAGTCTGGCAGGCACTTGCAGATCTCTCTGCTCAGCACCACCAATCTCTGATGCCCTGCGATGCCCACACTCAATACTTCTGCCTCTCCACCCACGTTCTTCTGGGCCAATGCCTCTGGAGGCAGTGTGCCAAGTGCTGATGATGCTGCGATGCCTGTCGAATTCCTAGTCCTGAGGGTCACGGTTGCCCTGGCCTATGGGCTTGTGGGGGTCATTGGCTTGCTGGGAAATTTGGCAGTGCTGTGGGTACTGAGTAACTGTGCCCGGCGAGCCCCTGGCCCACCTTCAGACACCTTCGTCTTCAATCTGGCTCTGGCGGATCTGGGACTGGCACTCACTCTCCCCTTCTGGGCAGCCGAGTCGGCACTGGACTTTCACTGGCCCTTCGGAGGTGCCCTCTGCAAGATGGTTCTGACGGCCACTGTCCTCAACGTCTATGCCAGCATCTTCCTCATCATGGTACTGAGCGTTGCTCGCTACTGGGTGGTGGCCATGGCTGCGGGGCCAGGCACCCACCTCTCACTCTTCTGGGCCCGAATAGCCACCCTGGCAGTGTGGGTGGCAGCTGCCCTGGTGACGGTGCCCACAGCTGTCTTTGGGGTGGAGGGTGAGGTATGGGGTGTGCGCCTTTGCCTGCTGCGCTTCCCCAGCAGGTACTGGCTGGGGCCTACCAGCTACAGAGGGTGGTGCTGGCTTTCATGGTGCCCTTGGGCGTCATCACCACCAGCTACTTGCTGCTTCTGGCCTTCCTGCGGCGGCGGCAACGGCGGCGGCAGGACAGCAGGGTCGTGGCCCGCTCTGTCCGCATCCTGATGGCTTCCTTTTTCCTCTGCTTGTTTCCCAACCATGTGGTCACTCTCTGGGGTGTCCTGGTGAAGTTTGACGTGGTGCCATGGAACAGCACTTTCTATACTATCCATACATACGTCTTCCCTGTCACTACATGCTTGGCTCACAGCAACAGCTGCCTCAACCCTGTGCTGTACTGTCTCTTGAGGCGGGAGCCCCGGCAGGCTCTGGCAGACACCTTCAGGGATCTGCGATCCAGGCTGTGGCCCCAGGGTGGAGGCTGGGTGCAATAAGTGGCCTTAAAGCAGGCAGGCAGGCGATGGGTCGTGAGCAACCCCCCCGGAGTGCGGCCCTCTACCCTGCTCAACAAGCTGGACAGCGGGACACCGGGGTAAAGGGGCGCAAGCTGAATACACTCCTCTTTCTGAGATCCACCAAGTGTAGGATACTTGAGTCCTGGGGAGAAGCTGCCCCCTCTGCCAGGCTGCAGCGCCCTCGGAGAAAGTCTCATCTTTGATCGCCAATTCTGCGTGTGGTGAATGGGGGAGGCGGGGGCCCAGATCAGAGCTGGATGTGACAAAGCTTAAGTCTTTATTTGGAGATGGGAAAGAAGAGGATCTGAGAATAAACCTCTGGATTATCCACAAACTGTTTGACCTTTTATCCCAGTTCCACCTCCAGTTCAGTGTGGAACAAAAGGATTCGTTGCTCCATTTCTGCCTTCTGCAAGAATTCCCAGGAAAACTTCCCTAAGGGTTCCAGGCTAATGCATCAGAGGTCAGTGCCCATCTCCCTCTGCCTGTACCCCCCCCACCTCAAAACAGGGTATCCCTTGTCTTTCTCTGGTATCAAGGCCACAAATGCCCTCTTCCCCCTGTCCCCCACTTTACCATCTCAGTGGTGACTACAGAAACTTGCTGCCTACAGAGGCCTCAGCTGCAAAAACTATAGTTCCCCTAAAGGGATGCCAGTGTGGGATATTGTTGAAATTTCCAGCCCTGCGTGTAAAACCCTGGTGCTGACGGGAGTGCCTGTGTGTCTCCCTTTAAATCAGGATTTGAAAGGAGAAAAGAAGATAATGACAGGTCAAAGACATGGGTGGGGTGAAGGGAGGTGAGAGATTAAAAGGGGGGCAACTGGGAGAACAGGCTGCAGGTGGAGTCAGAAAAGTGGAGACCTCAGAAAGTGGTGCTAGTCCTCCCTGTCCCAAGTGCAAAGCTCAGAGTATCAATCTGAGTGTCAGAGTACCTGGATTCACACCTCTACCTCCAGCAAATTACTTTACCTCTTTGTACCTCACTGTTCTCCCCTGTAAAATGGGCTACTGAAGATTTAACAGCTGGGCGCGGTGGCTCACGCCTGTAATCCCAGCACTTTGTGAGGCCAAAGCGGGTGGATCACGACGTCGAGATCGAGACCATCCTGGCCAACATGGTGAAACCCTGTCTCTACTAAAAATACAAAAATTAGCTGGGCATGGTGACACGTGCTTGTAGTCCCAGCTACTCGGGAGGCTGAGGCAGGAAAATTGCTTGAACCCAGGAGGCGGAGATTGCAGTGACCCAAGATTGCGCCACTGCATTCCAGCCTGGCACCTGGCGACAGAGCAAGACTCTGTCTCAAAAAAAAAAAAAAAAAACACCTGTAATCCCAGCACCGAGGCGGGTGGATCACGAGGTCAAGAGATCGAGACCATCCTGGTCAACATGGTGAAACCCCGTCTCTACTAAAAATACAAAAAAAATTAACTGGGCGTGGTGGCGCGCGCCTGTAGTCCCAACTACTCGGGAGGTTGAGGCAGGAGAATTGCTTGAACCCGGGCAGCGGAGGTTGCAGTGAGCCGAGGTCGCGCCACTGCACTCCAGCCTGGCGCCTGGTGATGGAGTGAGACTGTCTCAATAAAAAAAAAAAAAATTAACAGTGAAAAATATACTGTTAGTTATTATTCTTACATCCTGTGTAAAATGGAGACAGAGAGAAGGGAGGAAATAAGGGCGTAGCTGAGAGATCGGGATGGGGAACCATGTCTCATCTGGAATGGTTTTATGTGCTCCAAAGTGGGGTATAATGAAAGTTTCACATAAACAACTAAGAAAGGCTGGGTATGGTGGCTCACGCCTGTAATCCCAGCACTTTGGGAGGCCGAGGCAGGTGGATCACAAGGTCAGAAGCTCGAGACCAGCCTGGCCAACATGGTGAAACCCCGTTTGTACTAAAATACAAATCAGCAGGGCGTGGTGGCAGGCGCCTGTAATCCCAGCTACCTGGGAGGCTGAGGGAGGAGAATTGCTTGAAACAGGAAGGCGGAGGTTGCAGTGAGCCGAGACTGTGCAACTGAACTCCAACCTGGGCGAAGAGCGAAACTCCGTCTCAAAAACAAAAACAAAACAAGAAAAACCTCAGAACTTGGCCCCTAAGCCTCTCTTGAAGGAGGTGTGTTATCCAGGTCTCCAGGATAGGGGGCTCCTCTGTGGTTCCTGTATTGAGACACATCAATGATAAAGGTCAGCCATCAGAAGGGTTTTCTGGGAGGCAGCCTCTAGAAAGGAGAAGGCAGAGGGAAGATGGGGTAGAGCTCCCACTTTCACTGCCCCCCTCCTCAGGCTCTGGCATTACTTGGAACCCATGGGGACACAGGCTGCTCAGGCTCCTGGGGCAGCAGCTGGGAGCAGTGCCGCCTTATTAAGTGCAGAGCCCCCTGTGAAGGGGGAAGCCACAGTGCCTCCAGGTGCCCCCTGTCCCAGTTCCTTTAATTGCTGGGCAGAGGAGGCTCCAAAGAGGCACCCAATTCACAACAGATTAAGCAATGTGAAAGGAACTTAATTAGCCTCTTGTTTAATTTCCTCTTTTTGATGATGTTTAAACTAGCTCCAAAACTCCAGGTCTATTCCTAGTCCATGCAGGCAATGGAAAAATCCTCCCCCCACCTAAGCAACCGTTTTCCCACCCCAACAGCTCCTCTAATGGCCTTGCTGGGCTCCGGATATTGGCTCCTCTGGGGGGCATCTCTGCTTTATGGGCCCCGGAGGTAAATATTGACAAAGTGTACACAGGTCCAAGTCAGAGATGAATGCTCTTGGAGGGGGAGGAGGAGGAGGAGGGTGCAACTGGAAGATGGAGAAGGGAGGGCTGGGCAGAGCAGGCGGCTGGAGCTCCTCTTGGAATGGAAAGACAGCAATTTTTGGGGTGAGAACCTGGGCCCTGACTCCCTAGAACACAAAGTCAGATGGCTTTGAAACTTCAGCAGGAGGGACAGAGGTTAAGACTGTAGGTTCCCAAAAGTGGGTTAGGGAGGGGACAGGGGACACAATGGTTAAAGATGTGAGGAAGGGGCCTAGCTCTCAGGAGCAGCCACATCAGACAAATGTTTGTGCCCCATGTTCTGGGGCTGAAGATGTGTATGTGTGGTGGGCAGGGGTTGATCACGTGGTGGCAGAAGGGACAGCACTGCTGGGAAGAAAGCAGCTGTGGACTTCACATCCACTCTGGGCTGTGTCTCCAGGTTTCTGTGTTCTCTTCTGACCAGCATCTCTCACTGGACCTGTGGGGGATTCTGGGAGAACCTGCATTCCCCTTTTTTGGTGGTCTCTGCATGCTATCTAATATTGCCACCCCACCCTCACCTATCTTCCTTCCCCACCTAAAGGTTCTACCTTCACAGCTCTGGGTCTGAGCTGCTTCCAGCTGACCTGGCAGGCAGCTGCTGAGCCCTGTGTCCGTGTGGGTGAAACCTGAAGCCCTGATATTTTTAGGCAGAGTAGCCAAGGGAGAAAAGTGGTGGACTAGAACTAAGAAGGCCAGTGAGGTGGCTCAAGCCTGTAATCCCAGTACTTTAGAGGCCGAGGCGGGCAGATCACCTGAGGTCGGGAGTTCAAGACCAGCCTGACCAACATGGAGAAACACCATCTCTATTAAAAATACAAAAATTATAGGCTGTGCACAGTGGCTCACGCCTGTAATCCCAGCACTTTGGGAGGCCGAGGCGGGCGGATCATGAAGTCAGGAGTTCGAGACCAGCCTGATCAACCTGGTAAAACTCCATCTCAAAAAAAAAAAAAAAAAAAAAAAAAACCTGGGTGCGGTGGCTCACACCTGTAATCCCAGCACTTTGGGAGGCCGAGGTGACAGGATCATGAGGTAAGGAGTTGGAGAGCAGCCTGGCCAACATAGTGAAACCCTGTTTCTACTAAAAATACAAAAAATTAGCTGAGCATGGTGGCGCATGCCTGTAATCCCAGCTACTCAGGAGGCTGAGGCAGGAGAACTGCTTAAACTTGGGAGGCGGAGGTTGCAGTGAGCTCAGATTGTGCCACTGCACTCCAGCCTGGGCAACAAGAGCAAAACTCCACCTCAAAAAAAAAAAAAAAAAGTCGGCTCCTTCCTGGCCTGGCAAGCTTTGTGCACCGAGGTTTTCCTGCACGTAAAATGAGAACAATTCCCCATTCTCAGGATCCCGGTAATGACTGAGAAAGCACCTTGTAAAGGTTTGATGCTGGAGAGTGAGTTACAGAAGGGGAGGGTGCTGGCTGCTCCCCCAGCCTGCTCCCCCACATGATTTCAATTCCTCTTTCTAGCTGAGGGCCTGAGCCCCATTCTCCTAATCCGACCCCACGGGGATGTGAACTTGTACCCACATTTATACAGAACCCTAGACTCTCCCCTTCTCCCCCTCCCCCCAAAGCCCCAAAGTAAGTACCAACCGAGAACAGGAAGTAAAACTAACTAAAACCAAGAACTGAAACCAGCTCATCTCTCACTGCCTCTCAGAGGCGAAGTAAACGAGCAGCTCCTGTGAGGGGCAACCCCGGGGCCCAACGCCGTGGAGATGAACAAGGGCAGGTGGGGGCTGGATCTGACAATGAATGAAGCTGGGGACCGGGGCAATAGGTGGAGGCGATGGCTGAGCATGGCATACAAATATGATCAACACACATTTCCTGATAGCGGAATTCCCGACATCGAAACCTGTGTGCCCTCTTTGTTTTTATCCCTGTACTGGTACATTAAAAAACCAAAAAAAGATTTTCGGTGCTTACTTTTGTTGGTGCCCCTTCTTTTCAGTGAGGCAGAGGCTGTCCTTTCGGTGAGAGAAAAGGGCCCCTTTCAGAGGCACGGTCACTGCCTGGCTCTCTCCTATCATCCTCCTCAGAACTGGCAGACATTATGGGAAACAGTACCTTGTGGAGTTCCAGGTTTTTAATTTTCCCTGATTTTTTTTTTTAAACAACCAAATTGACAGAAAAAAAAAACAAAACTGGGGCTCGTCGGCATTTGGGGGGCAGGGGTTCCACTGAAAAATCCCCCAAATTCACGCTGAGGTTTCAGGTCATGGTTGCTGAGGTGGAAGATGAGGTCAGGGCTCCTGGAAATGTCCCAACCCACCCTAGAACTTGTTTCCAAATGGCTGGGGAAGAGGTCAGTATAGGTCCCCTCGTTACTGCAGATGAAGGCAGAGGTCATTGTCTCCCCCACCCCCTCCTCAACTTCTTCAGAGATGTGGAGATAGGAGGCTTCGATCTCTAATTGCCTACGATGTCTTAAAAATGTAAAACACGTGCAGTTGACTTTGGTACAAAAAGAAAACAAAACAACATCAGAACATTCTGGTCCCTGTGGGTATTTCCCCTCGCCCCCAACAAACCATTATGGCCACCCCAACCTCTATTCCATCAACTCCAGGAAGCCAGGTTATCTCCCCGGGGCTTCCACAAAGGACGGAGAGAGGGAGAACAGCAGTACGAGGTTGAGGGGGAGAGGAGAAAGGGACATGGCGCTGCCCACAGCCCTCCTTTAATTAAAGGGCAGTAGGGTTCTGTGGCTGCAGCCTCTCCTCTAAGACAGGTGTTGCAGGGGAGGGGCATTAGGGCAAGAACCCAGTAGCTGCGTGGATGAGCCTGAATAAACCCCAGTAGTGTTCAAGGACAAGGCCCTCCGATCCCTATGGCTTGGTTCCCATGTCCCTGGTACTTTAAATCTCTCCTCTCCCCCCATAACTAATAAGCAATAAATAAATAAATTTTCCTAAGGTGGAGGGAAGAAGGCATGAACCACTGGCATCTGTGGTGTAGCTTTCGGATGCCCCAGGGGGTGTTGTGGCCTAATTCCCCCAGCTTCTTAAATGGCCCCAGGTATCCAAGGATCCCAAGAGCTGGCAAGGACAATTAGCAGTTCCTTCAAATGTTCCCTCATCATTGGCAAATTGGAGTCCCCAAGGTTAGCCCCCCTCAGTAATGTTCTTCAGTGGGGCACAGGGCAGGGGGAGGGGCCCCCTTAGCTCTCGGAGGCTACCACCTCCCCGTCGCGGCTCTCCGTCTCCTCCGGGATGTCCTGCATTCTGGTAAACTCTGAAGGGGGGACAGGACAAAGCCAGTGAGTGAGCACAGACTCCCATGAGGAACAGTACCCCTATACTAATGCCTCCCCCATCCGCAGGGCCAGGGGCTTAGGGCTGTGAAGGGATGACAGGGTTCTGTAAGTTCTTGGGTGAGGGGAAAACCTCTGGCAACAAAGTTAACAAGGTATCCACACCTAGGTACCTGATAACTTTTACAGTGTTCAAGGATACAATCTGATTAGGAAAATACAAAATAAGATTAAAGCTTTTGGTAATTTTTTATTTCATGAACCAACTGTAAAAACTTGAAGGTCTTTGGCTGGGCATGGTGGCTCATGCCTGTAATCCCAGCACTTTGGGAGGCCAAGGCGGGTGGATCACCTGAGCTCAGGAGTTCGAGACCAGCCTGGGCAACACGGTGAAACCCTGTCTTTACTAAAATACAAAAAATTAGCTGGGCGTGGCGGCGTGCACCTGTAGTCCCAGCTATTCAGGAGGCTGAGGAGGAGAATTCCTTGAACCCAGGAGGTGAAGGTTGCAGTGAGCCGAGATCCCACCACTGCACTCCAGCTTGGGCGACAGAGCGAGACTCCCTCTCAAAAAAAAAAAAAAAAAAAAAAAAAGTAGGGGGGAAAATTGGCCTGGTGGCTTGTGCCTATAATCCCAGCACTTTGAGAGGCCAAGGCAGGAGAATCACTTGAGTCCAGGAGTTGCAGACCAGCCTGGTCAACATAGTGAAAGCCCATCTCTACTAAAACGCCAAAAATTTGCTGTATGTGGTGGTGCACCCCCTGTAATCCCAGCTACTCGGGAGGCTGAGGGACGAGAATTGCTTGAACCCGGGAGGCGGAGGTTGCAGTGAGCTGAGATCGTGCCATTATGCTCCAGCCTGGGCGACAAAGCAAAACGGCAAACCTCTGTCTCAAAAAATATATGTATATATTTCTTTCCAAGCACAGTGGCATGAACCTGTAGCCCCAGCTATTTGGGAGGATCACTTGAGCCCAGGAGTTTGAGTCCAGCCTCTGCAAAAGCACAAGACCCTGTCTCTAAAATAAAAAAATGTCAGAGCGAGATCCTGTGTCTGGGTCTGTGTTGCCACCCATGCTGGCGCAATCATGGAGTACTGTCAACTCAACCTGCTGGGCTCAAGTGATCCTCTCACCTCATTCTCTCCAGTAGCTAGGACTAAAGGTGCACACCACCACACCTGGCTAATTAAAACAATTTTGGGGGGCCGGGTGCACTGGCTCACGGCTGTAATTCCAGCACTTTGGGAGGCCGAGGTGGGTGGATCACCTGAGGTTAGGAGTTCAAGACCAGCCTAGCCAACATGGCAAAACCCCATCTCTACTAAAAAATACATAAAAATTAGCCAGGTGTGGTGGTGTGCAACTATAATCCCAACTACTTGAGAGGCTGAGGCAGGAGAACCACTTGAACCCGGGAGGCAGAGGTTGCAGTAAGCTGAGATTGCACCACTGTACTCCAGCCTGGGTGACAGAGCGAGACTCCATTAAAAAAAAAAAAAAGGCCAGGTGTGGTGGCTAACACTCGTAATCTCAGCACTTTGGGAGGCTGAGGCGGGCAGATCACAAGGTCAGGAGTTTGAGACCTGCCTGACCAACATGGTAAAACCCCATCTCTACTAAAAATACAAAAAGTAGCCGGTTATGGTGGCGGGCACCTGAAATCCCAGCTACTCAGGAGGCTGAGGCAGGAGAATTGCTTGAACCTGGGAGGCAGACGTTGCAGTGAGCTGAGATTGCACCACTGCACTCCAGCCTGGGCAACACAGCAAGACTTGGTTTCAAAAAAAATAAAAATAGGCTGGGTATGGTGGCTCATGCCTGTAATCCCAGCACTTTGGGAAGCCAAGGAGGGCGGATCACAAGGTCAAGAGATCGAGACTATCCTGGCCAACACAGTGAAGCCCCAACTCTACTAAAATACAAAAATTAGCTGGGCATGGTGGCGTGTGCCTGTAGTCCCACCTACTCGGGAGGCTGAGGCAGGAGAACTGCTTGAACCTGGGAGGTGGAAGTTGCAGTGAGCCAAGATCGCACCACTGCACTCCAGCCTGGCACCTGGTGACAGAGCAATATTCTGTCTCAAATAAAATAAAAAATAAAAAGTAAATAAATAATAAAATAAATAAATAAATAATTTGTTTGTAGAGGAGAGGGGTCTCACTATGCTGCCCAGGCTGGTCTCAAAATTCTGAGCTCAAGCAATTCTCCTGCCTTGGCCTCCCAGAGTGTTAGGATTACAGGGATGAGCCACCGTGCTTTTTTAAAAATCTATTTCTACTTGTAAAGGTTGAGAATCACCAACCAGTTGGAGGACAGAGGCCCCCACACTCTGCTTCCTAGAGTTCCACCACCCATTCATCAACAGCCAAAACAGTTAGTCCTCTTGGTGTCCCTCCCTAGAGTTACTATAAGCCTCACAGGTCAGTTAGGGCCCATTTGGAAGCCACAGCCCAAAGGCCTGTACCCAGGCTGCACTCTACCTCTGGTCCATGTCTCCGCCAAGGTCTCACCTCGTGGACTGTGGGGCGGAGACAGACGGCTGCTACCTTCCTCCTCGCTGCCAGTGTCAGGGTCACTGCTGTCTTGCAGACGCTCTTCGGGGCTCCCCAATTCCTGCCTCTCTCGGTCCTCAAAGTGTCGATGGACAGAGCGAGTAGTGACAGGCAGATCCAGGCGGTCAGTGCCTCGGCTGGGCTGTGGACAGTGGGCAGGAAGAATAGCAGGCCAGGGACTGAGCAGTGTGAAGACTGCAGGCTCTGCTTGGCTGAAGGCAGCAGCTCTCCCGACTGGGGCTCACCCATGACTCCCCTTCAGGAGATCCACCACCAACTGATCTCTTTCAGCACCACGACCTGAGTTAGTCTTCTCCGCCCTGCACGCATCTACATTTCTTTTCAGTTCTCCAACCAGTATCTCAATATCCTTCAAGTCTGCTGCCTGATTGCATTTGGGCTCAAATCCCTAATGGCCCAATTTCTTTTGGGCTCAATAGACCCTTATGTCCACCCCAGGTCCACCCACCACTGCAGGCCACCTTACCTGTGGGGGGTTGAAACTCAAGTACAGGGCATCGCCGGCAGGGAGGCTGCGCCGCCGAGGATCCACAGGTCTGCGGGCCCAGGGGGCCTCGGCTGGGAGTGGCTCCATCTGGCCCAGGGCGGCCAGCTGCCTTCGAGCCTCTTCGGCCTCTCGCTCCAGCAGCGCCCCTCGCCTGTTCACTCTCCCGGAGCCGGGCCTCCAGGCTGCCAGCTTCGGTCGCCCGTTCTTCGCCTAGCCGCCGGCAGCGCCGTAGCTCCTCCTGCAGCAGCGCATGTTGCCGCTGCAGTAATGCCAGTTCCGTGGCCTGCTTTTCAGGGGCCACAGGGGCAGCCCCAGCCCTGCCAGCCTCCCCCATCCCGAGAGTTGGCTCGGCACAGCTTCTCTCGCCGCTCTGGGCCCTCAGGGGACCGGGCTTCCATCAAAGTGTCCTGCTGGGCCACAGCTGCCTGGGGGTAGAATGCGGGCAGAAGGGTGTATCAAAAACCCCGTGCTCTTCTACCCCTCACCCTCACCCTCACCCTCCGAGGCCCAGGTCATCACTCCTGGAGAGCCTGGATTGGGAGGTATTTACAGAGGCCTGTTAGGATGACCTTGCCCCACCTAAACAGGCATCTCTAGCCTGGCTCCTCCCCTTCCCCCATTCAAGCCCTTGTCCTACTGACCTGTAGGCCATGTAGAAGTCCATAGAGATTGACCAATCGCTGTAATGCCTCCTGAGGACAGACAGGGTGGGAACAGGGCCCCAGCTTTAGGATGGGAGAACTGCCCAAAAGTTGAAGAAGGGTGGGTGCAGGGACAGTAGGATCTGGAGACATACTTGAATGCAGACGCTCTCCCCCGCCCCACTCCATACTGGGCTCTAACTTCTCAGACAGAACACCCTCCCTTCAGTCTCCTGTACCATCAATTCCCATCTCACCTCTTGCGGTGATCTCAGCTGATTTCCATTTCGATCCTGCAGAAATGGGCATGAATGGGAAGTCCTCAGGCACACAAATCCTGGGTGCCTGCCCCTGGGAGCTTTGTGTTGAGGAGAGGCTGTCCCACTTCCACCCTCTTGCCAAATCCCAGAACCCCTTGAGGACCTACCTTCTGGCTAGAGTCTGAGTCAGCTCTGCAGAGTTCAATGGAGCCATTGAAGGTTCTGGCCTCACCATCTGTTGAGAAGGAGAAAAGGATGGCTGACTCACTTCCCTGGGGCCCTGATACCATTCAATCCCTGGTACCACCCTACTCTCTTGGCCCCTCCCACCTACCACCTTGGTTCCCTGCCCTGGCACTCACTGGCAGTGACCCCAGGACTCGTGTTACCACCGCTATCTGGTTCCAAAGGCAGGACCGGTTCTCGGGGTGTCAAGAGCAGTTCCACTCCCGGCCCCACCAGCAGGTCTTTCAGACCCTCCACTGTGGGTAAAGAGGAAGAGGTGAGGACAGGAATGACACAGGACCGAGGGGGAATGCTATTGACCCCCACACATGGGACACTTGGGCATCCAGGGGAATGCCTCCTGCACTGGGGAGCTTCACTCACACAACCACTTATGAGCTCAAGGGCAGTAAATGCCTATGGGGCAGCATGAGTCCATGCAGCATGAGCGATATGGAGCAACAGCAAGGACCACACCTCCTCCCCTGCCTTTCCCAGGAGCAGGCCCAAAAGAGGCACTCAGGGTTGTTTATGGTCTATGGGGTTGGTATCCCACTTGTCTGTGTTTGTCTGTGTCTAGCCACATGTCTAAATTCTGTGATGGTGAGTGCTTGAGCCTGGACTCTTCCCTGGGAGCTCCCTCACCCTCTCGGATGGCATCCTGCAGCAGCCACTCGCCACGAGGGGACTCAAGGGACTCGGAGCGGGAAAAGGCCCCTGGGCAGGGTGGGCAGGGGCATCCCACTGCCACCATCCTCCTTGGCCTGGAAATGGGTCATCTCAGCAAACAGCCCAACCTTCTCTCGAAGCAGCTCCACCAGTGCCCGGTCCTTCTGCTGCAACTCCACTGTAGGTAAGGAATAAGTGAGCACATGAGAAGGCCTGGGGGTATGCAGGAGCACCAGGAGAGGGCAGCCCTCGGGGGAGAGGGGTAGGGTGGGACAGTGTGGCAAAACTTAATTTTGTTATTTTGGCATTTATGAAAAACAAAAAGCTTTTTGTTGGCCAGGTGCAGTGGCTCACACCTGTAATCACAGCACTTTAGGAGGCCAGGTGGGTGGATCACTTGAGACCAGGAGTTCAAGACCATCCTGGCTAACATGGCAAAAACCCATCTACTTAAAATACAAAAATTAGCCAGGTGTGGTGGCACGTGCCTATAGTCCCAGCTACTCAGGAGGCTGAGGCACAGAACTGCTTGAATTCCGGAGGCAGAGGTTGCAGTAAGCTGAGATCACACCACTGCACTCCAGCCTGGGTAACAGAGCAAGACTCTGTCTCAAAAAAAAAAAAAAAAAAAGTTTTGTGGCAGGGGTTGCAGGTTGTCCAACAGTGTTCATTCTTCCCACCTTCCTTTAATTAGAAAATGCACAGAAGTTTCATCTGGGCACACATGGCTGCCCAATTAACAACTATGTTTTCCAGCCTGACTTGTACATGGTTATATTATTATGTGACTAGATTCTGGACAATAGGTATGAGTCTTCCAGATCTGCTCTTGAAAGTAATGGGTATAGGTCAGGGGCGATGGCTCATGCCTGTAATCCCAGCACTTTGGGAGGCTGAGGTGGGCGGATCACTTGAGGCCAGGAGTTCGAGACTAGCCTGGCGAACATGGTGAAACCCCATCTATTTAAAAAACAAAAATTAGCTGGGCATGGTGGTGGGTGCCTGTCGTCTCAGCTACTCAGAAGGCTGAGGCAGGAGAATCGCTTGAACCTGGGAGGTGGAGGTTGCAGTGAGCCGAGATTGTGCCACTGTACTCCAGCCGGGCAACAGAGTGAGATCCTGTCTCAAAAGAAAAAAAAAAGAAAGAAAGAAATGGGTATAAACTCTGCTCCTTTACTCCTTGCTAGGTGTGATACGAGTGTGACAGTGGGAGCTAGAGGGGCCACTTCAGACATGACAGAGAAATGGGAACTTCATGTTGAAGACAGCAGAGCTGCTCCACCTCTCTGCACTTCCCATGCTGTACTGTTATGTTGACAGCAATCGTCTTCTACCTTTTTGATTTATTTTTTTGTTACCCAGACTGGAGTGCAGTGGTGCAGTTATAGTGCATGGCAGCCTTGAACTCCTGGGCTCAAACAATCCTCCTGCCTCAGCCTCCCGAGTAGCCAGGACTACAGGCGTGTGCCACCATATTAGCTATTTTTTTTTCTTTAATTTTTTGTAGAGACGAGGTCTTGCTAGGTATGTTATGTTGCCCAGACTGGTCTTGAACTGCTGGCCCCAAGCGATCCTCCTGCCTCCCAAATCCTGCTGGGATGAAAGGTTCGAGCCACTGCACCCAGCTAATCTCCTTCCTTTTTAAGGAAGAAGACTTCTGTTGATCTTTCTGTACAGCAGTTCAATCATACCCTAACTAATATAAGGCCTTACAGGGAAAAAGTTACTCACCCAATCTTGGTCTTCCATATTATTTTTACACACATGGTAGTATACACTTTGCACTGTTTTAAACCCTGTTTTTTTTCACTTAATATGTTTGAGTGGTGGATCTACACCAGCCTTCACAGAGCCATCTCATCTTTTTACTAGTTGTATGATATTGCATTGTGTGAATGTATCATAAATTACTAATGAGCTCATTGTGGGTGGACTTACTCTTAATTCGCCGCAGGTAAGCCTCATCCTCTGTCTCAATCAGGGGGAAGTCCTCCCTGGATGGGCATCTGGAGGGGTAACAGGTCGCATGCCATTGGGAGACAGAAGCTAGGTTACAGACCAGAATCAGCCTTCCCTCCTTCCCAAACATGTCTTATGCTTCCCTCTTCTGATAAGACTCCTCAGCCTCACATCCTAGCTTTATTCAGTTTTGACCATCTCTCCTTTCTTCCTTTCCTTTTTGTTACTCTTTCTCTTTTGACAGTCTTGCTCTGTCACCCAGGCTAGAGTGGAAGGGCACCATCTCAGTTCACTACAAACTCCTCCTGGGTTCAAGCAATTCTTGTCTCAGCTTCCTGAGTAGCTGGGATTATAGGTGCGCATCACCACACCTGGCTAATTTTTGTATTTTTAGTAGAGACGGGGTTTCGCCATGTTGGCCAGGCTCCTCTCGAACTCCTGACCTCAGGTGATCCACCCGCCTCAGCCTCCCAAAGTGCTGGGATTACAGGTGTGAGCCACCGCGCCCGCTGACCTTCTCCCTTTTCTTAGCACTGATTATCTGTGTTTACTGATATGTATCTCTCCAAAGGTTGCCTGGAAAGGCAGCACAGTGCAGAGGGTCAGGTACAGGCTTTGCCATCAGGCAAACAGGATTCAAATCCTGGCTCCACTGTTTACCAGGTGGTAACCTCTCTATTTCCTCATCTGAAAAATGAAGGTAACATCTTCCTCATAGGTTTTTCATTAGGATTAAATGAAATGCTAAAGTGCTTTGAACATAACAGAAGCTTATTAACTATAATTTCCACAATTATAATTTTTTTTTTTTTGAGACAGACTCCACTCTCTCACCCAGGCTGGAGTGCAGTGGCTTGATTTCAGCTCACTGCAGCCTCTTACTCCCAGGTTCAGGCAATTCTCCTGCCTTGGTCTCCCAAGCAGCTGGGACTACAGGCACAAGCCACCATGCCTGGCTAAGTTTTGTATTTTTAGTAGAGAAGGGATTTCACCCTGTTGGGCAGGCTGGTCTCAAACTTCTGACCTCCAGGTATCACCTGTCTCAGCCTCCTGAAGTGCTGGGATTACAGGTGTGAGCTACTGTGCCTGGCCACAATTACAAAGATTACAAATATTAATATTATTCATAAAGAAGCCACTACTGATCTGCCGTCAACAGGACAGGTTATTTTGAATTGTTTTCCTGGAATAGGCAATTTCATAATTTTTTTTTTTTTTTGAGACAGTCTCACTCTGTCACCCAGACTGGAATGCAATGGCACAATCCTGGCTTACTGCAACCTCCATCCCACCCCCCCGGGTTCAATTGATTCTCCTGCCTCAGCCTCCCAAATAATTAGGATTACAGGCTTGTGCCACCACGCCTGGCTAAATTCTGTATTTTTAGTAGAGACGAGGTTTCACCATGTTTGCCAGGCTGGTCTCGAACTCTTGACCTCAAGTGATCCACTCGCCTCAGCCTCTCAAAGTGCTGGGATTACAGGCATGAGTCACTGTGTCCGGCCTGCAATTTCATACTTTTATATTACATGCATTTTTTTTTTTTTTTTGAGAGAGAGCCTTGCTCTGTGCTCTGTCATCCACGCTGGAATACAGTGACACGATCTCAGCTCACTGCAACCTCCACCTCCCAGGTTAAAGAGATTCTCCTGCCTCAGCCAAGTAGCTGGGATTACAGGTGCCCGCCATCACACCCAGCTAATTTTTGCATTTTTAGTAGAGACGGGGGTTTCACCATGTTGGCCAGGGGGGTCTTGAACTCCTGACCTCAGGTTATCTACCGGCCTGTCTCCCAAAGTGCTGGGATTACAGGTGGGATCCGCCACACCTGGCCTTTTATATGCATTTCTAAAAAACTTTTTTAAAAGTCTACGGTGCAGAAGTTAAAAAACAATGGTTTACGAATTATAAAGTTGAGGAGAACTGATTCCCCAAAAGCTACAGAAAAATTATAAAAATCTTGGCTGGGCGTGGTGGCTCACACCTCTAATCTCAGATCTTTTGGAGGCTGAGGTGTGTGAACCATCTAAGTTCAGGAGTTCAAGACCAGCCTCTAGCCAACATGGCGAAACGCAGTCTCTACTAAAAATAGAAAAATTTGCTGGGCATGGTGGTGGGTGCCTGTAGCCCCGGCTACTCTGGAGGCTGGGCAGGAGAATTGCTTGAACCTGGGAGGCGGAGGTTGCAGTGAGCTGAGATTACACCATTGCACTCCAGCCTGGGCGACAGAGCAAGACTCTGTCTCAAAAAAAAAAAAAGGGGTAGGGCACCGTAGTTCACGCCTGTAATCCTAGCACTTTTGGAGGCCAAGGAGGGTGGATCGTGAGGTCAGGAGATCAAGACCATCCTGGCCATGGTGAAACCCTGTCTCTACTAAAACACAAAAATTAGCTGGGCGTGGTGGCACGTGCCTGTAGTTCCAGCTTCTCAGGAGGCTGAGGCAGGAGAATCACTTGAATCCGGGAGATGGAGGTTGTAGTGAGCCAAGATCATGCCACTGTACTCCAGCCTGGCAAAAGAGCAAGACTCTGTCTCCAAAAAAAACAAGTCAGGCGTGGTGGCTCAGGACTGTAATCCGAGCACTTTGGGAGGCTGAGGCATGGGGATCACGAGGTCAGGAGTTCAAGATCAGCCTGACCAACATGGTGAAACCCTGTCTACTAAAAATACAAAAATTAGTCAGATGTGGTGCTGTGTGCCTGTAATCCCAGCTACTCGGGAGACTGAGGCAGGAGAATTGTTTGAACCCAGGAGGCAGACAGAGGTTGCAGTGAGCTGAGAGCGCGCCACTACACTCTAGCCTGGGCAACAGAGCGAGGCTCCACTGAAAGAAAGAGAGGAAGAGAGGAAGGAAAGGGAGGGAGGGAGGGAGGGAGGGAGGGAGGAGGGGAAGGAAGGAAGGAAGGAAGGAAGGAAGGAAGGAAGGAAGGGAGGAAGTACTATAAAAATCCGAATTAGAATTCATTCTTTAGGCATAATCTTCCAGAATCCATTTTAAACATCTTACCTTGCTTTACTTGGTATTTTTTTCCATCACAATTAGACACATAGCTGACTGCCTCGAATCTAACGTGTGTCCAATGGCAGCTAAAGATTTGCTGCTTTGACACACTGATTTCCTCTTGCTTCTATTGTGTTGAGTTTGTTTATGAGACTTGTTTCTCTCTAGTATTGAGGCTTTCATTATCCTCTTTTTCATTCATTTTTAGAAAAATAAACATAAAATGCAATACAATCGAAATAACAGCCCTCTGCCTACAGATGCAGATGTGAAAGCTGCTGAAATTGTACTGGTGGCTGGCAGGTATGCCACCATGGGACAGCTCAAAGTATTCCTTTGCTTGTCAACTCATGCTGCATTTGAAAGGTAGTTGAGGTTGCCAGTGTATAAGACGGCAATGTGTAAAATGTGACTCTATAGGACATAAAAGCATAGGTGACTTTTCCTGTCTTGGGTCATTTTGTCTCTCCCTCAACCTCTTCCCCTCACTGTGAACGCTTGATTCTATTCCCAGGGAGTGCTGTGGTTGGGATCTGATGCTGCAGGTACCCTGAGGCCGTAAGCACATGCAGGCGGCAGGGAGACACTCACATGCGCACGCTCTGCTGAATGGCTCGGATCCAGGTGCTCCGGTCATCCCGGGATGCTGTGTGCACCTCGTATATCTCGGGTGGGGGCTGCGCTGATCAGAAACATCCCT
This sequence comes from Ateles fusciceps, assembly GCA_036589455.1. NCBI lineage: Eukaryota > Metazoa > Chordata > Mammalia > Primates > Atelidae > Ateles > Ateles fusciceps. The sequence goes on from JAZHEH010002047.1 coordinate 5,245,531, forward strand.
TTCTCCTGGTTGGCAATGTCCCGTACGATTAGATTCTGCAGTGATACCACTGAGGGCTTGTCCTGCCAGTCAGGGGAAAGGAAGGATTAAGCCTGGGAGATCCTGACCATTGGAATATTTAGGCCTTCAATCCTCTGGATGAGGACTGAAGAACATCCTACAATACCAGTTAAGAGCCCAGACACTGGTGCCACTCAGAAGAGACTTAGAAATTGTGTGATCCTTGACAAACTATTTAACCAACTTTAAGTTTTACTTTCATCATCTATAAAATGAGGATGAAAATAATCTTTTCCCACAGGTGTACAAGTGCCTGTGCAGAGTAACAAGACCTGTGAGCTGCTCTTATTTTTTATTATACAGCAACAATAACAGTAATAGCTGTTTGACTCTGGGGGGACTCCAGAGCTCTCGTGGGCTTGGGCAGGAAATCAAGAAGGGCCTAAAGCACTTGTCTGTGCTGAGAAAGGTGAAGAATGACTGTCTCACCAGGGTAGGAAGATGTACTTCTGGTCCTTTTCCTGGAGAAACACCAGCACATCTGTCATCAGCAGCATACGCACATCTGGCGGGGGATGAAGGTGGGAGAACAGTCAGCATTAGACGGTCTGAGCAGCTGTTTCCCTCTCTCCCAAGGACCAGGCTTATCCCATCAGGTTAGAGCTCCCCATTTCCCTCTTCCTGGCCTTTCTTTCCACTGGCTGCTTCCACTTTTTCAGACCTCTCACGCCTACCCATTCTTCTTTTTTTTTTTTTGAGACATCTTGTTGCCCAGGGTGGAGTGCAATGGCATGATCTTGGCTCACTGCAACCTCCGCCTCCTGAGTTCAAACGATTCTCCCGTCCCAGCCTCCCAAGTAGCTGAGATTACAGGCATGCGCTACCAGGCCCAGCTAATTCTGTATTTTTAGTAGAGATGGGGTTTCACCATGTTGCTCAGGCTGGTCTCAAACTCCTGATCTCAGGTTTATCCACCAGCCTCGGCCTCCCAAAGTGCTGGGATTACAGGTGTGAGCCACCGTACCCAGCCATCCATTCTTACAGCTTAAAAATGGTTGGGGGAGGGTGCGGGGCAGAGAAAGATTCATGTGCTATCAGACAAAATAGCATCGTGGGCTAGCAGGGACCACAGGGGTCACTCAGTGTCTCTACAGAAAATGCTCTTTACCTGAATGATTCAGGTTTCTTAACCTGGAGCCTACAGACTCCCTGGGATGTCAGGTTTCAGGGGCTCTGTAAACCTTCTGAAGTTGTGTAAATAGTTTTACACAGAAACACAACTCACGTGTATTTTTTTGGGTGACAGGGTCGAAGATTTTTGTGAGAGTCAGAATTCCCAGAGCAAAAGGGACCACACTTTTATTTTTTACTTATTTTTAATTTAATTCTTTTATTTTATTATTTTTTTTCGAGATGGAGTCTTGCTCTGTCACTCAGGCTAGAGTGCAGTGATCTTGGCTCACTGCAACTCCCTCTCCCAGATATAAGCGATTTTCCTGCCTCAGCCTCCCAAGCAGCTGGGATTAAGGGGCGCGCCACAATGCCTGGCTAATTTTTTTTTGTTTTTTGAGACAGAGTCTTGCTCTTCGCCAGGCTGGAGTGCAGTGGCATGATCTCGGCTCACTGCAACCTCCGTCCCCCAGATTCAAGTGATTTCCCTGCCTCAGCCTCCTGAGTAGCTGGGACTACAGGCACACGCCACCACGCCTGGCTAATTTTTCGTATTTTAGTGGAGACGGGGTTTCACCATGGCCAGGATGGTCTCCATCTCCTGACCTCATGATCCGCCCACCTCGGCCTCCCAAAGTCCTGGGATTACAGGTGTGAGCCACCATGCCTGGCCTAATTTTTGATATTTTTGTAGAGATGGGATTTCACCACGTTGGCCAGGCTGGTCTCAAACTCCTGACCTCAAGTAATTTGCCTTCCTTGGCCTCACAACGTGCTGGGATTACAGGCATGAGCCACTGCTGCTGGCCTACTTTTTATTTTTTGGGGCAGAGTCTTGCTCTGCTGCCCAGGCTGGAGTGCAGTGGCACGATCTCTGCTCACTTTGACCTCTGCCTCCCAAGTTCAAGCAATTCTTGTGCCTCAGCCTCCCAAGTAGCCGGGACTACAGGCAAGCACCGCCACGCCCAGGTAATTTTTGTACTTTTAGTAGAGTTGGGGTTCCACCATCTTGGCCAGGCTGGTCTGGAATGCTTGACCTCAAGTGATCCGCCCACTTCAGCCTCCCAGGAATTCCAGGCGTGAGCCACCGCGCCCAGCCCAGACCACACTTTTTAGCCTTAAATTCCATTTCTAATATCTAACTAATGGAAGATCTTTTTGCTATCTGACCTAAATTCTCCCTGTCCTGGCATGCTTCCACTTCTAATTTTGAGCTTGGCAGGGAGGGGAGAAGCTTCCTTCCTCTCACAGAGGACTGAAAGACCATCCCTCACCCATCCATCTCCGTCAACCCCAGCTGGCCCCTCCTTCAATTTGTCTGCTTCACACTCCAAGCTCTCAGATCCTATGGGGTCAGCACTCCAAGACTGAAGGAGGAAACAAAGGTCAATTCCATAAAACCTGAGTGTTTGCGAGGCACGGTGGCTCACACCTGTAATCCCAGCACTCTGGGAGGCTGAGGTGGGTGGAGCACGAGGTCAGGAGATTAAGACCATCCTGGCTAACATGGAGAAACCCTGTCTCTACTCAAATACAAAAAATTAGCCGGGTGTGGTGGTGAGCGCCTGTAGTCCCAGCTACTCAGAAGGCTAAGGCATGGGAATTGCTTGAACCGGGGAGGCAGAGGTTGCAGTGAGCCGAGATGGCGCCATTGCATTCCAGCCTGGCAACAGAGCAAGCCTCCGTCTCAAAAAAAAAAAAAAAATTGGATGTCACAATCAAGGAAACAGAGAAGGCCACGCATAGTGGCTCAGGTCTACAATCCCAGAACTCTGGGAGGCTGAGGCAGGAGAATCGCCTGAGGCCAGGAGTTTGAGCAAGACTAGCCTAGGCAACATAGCAAGACCTTGTCTCTACAAAAAATTTTCAAATTTGCTGGGTGTGGTGGTGCACGTCTGCAGCCCCAGTTACTCAAGAGTCTAAGGCGGAAGAATCACTTGAGCCCAGGAGTTTGAGTTACAGTGAGCTATGACTGCACCACTGCACCCCAGCCTGAGCAACAAAGCGAGACCCTGTTTCTAAAAAAAAAAAAAAAGAGAGAGAGAGAGAAAACATACACTCACCCTTTGCCCTTGGGGATTTACTAAACTGTGGGGCACACAGAAGGGGAGGGCTTTTGCTAAATGCTTCAGAAATAACGCTCTCCAGCCTTGCTATTTTTAATCTCCCATGGTTTATATTCTTAGCTGCTGCGTGGGAGGGATGGGAAGGAGAGAAAGGGATAAAGGAAAGAGGCTGGTGAAGACTGAGGATATCCAAACCCAGGGAGCAGGGATTTCATGACATGGGTACAGAGGCTCAGCCAGGCTCTGGCCTCGGGTATCACAGTTTCCTTTTGTCCCTTACATCTCACCCCCAAAGCCAAAGCCTGCTATTCTCTTGCTTTGATTTAGGTAGGAAAGACTTTGCCAGTGCGGACAAATTCTGGAGAGAGAGCGTGGGAAAGTGTGTCCTGGCCCCTGATCCTCCCCCTCTGCTCCGCTGTCTCTTCTCTTCCCTGCCTGTCCTTCATAGGCTCAGTCCCCTTCTCTGGGCCTCCTCTGGCTGCACTCCCCAAGCTCCTGCTTACTCCCATCCCCTGGTAACTGGGATTCCAGCTGGGGGAATCAACTGATCCTGTCCTCCAGTCTGAGAGTTTCTTTGTCTTCCTCAGTAAAACTGGTAGCTCTCTGGACATGCAAGAACCAAAGAAATGAGAAAATACTGATAAGGAAGGACCTGTATGGTCCATAAAGTTAACTGCAGAATTCCGACTTTTGCTGCCACAGAGACCCCAATTTCTTCTCCCATTGAGTCTCACTGTTGTATGGGCTGCATAAAGAGAAGTTGATTCAAAGGCCTGCAGGCATCTCCCACTCTCCATCTGGCTCTCAACTCCTGCCTAGTCTGCTCAGCAGGTCTGACCTTTGAAGCGCCCCGTTGCTGTCTTCCAAAGCAGGCAGCCATCGTGGATGAGTTTGCGCCGCAGAAGTTCCTCTCGGCCAAAGGGGCCCTTGCTAGGCACTGGGGTCTGGGCCCGAGGGTCCACGCGGTTGTAGATCTCCTGCAGACGGGTCCTTCTCCAGCTCATGAACATCCTGGTCCACATTGGACAGCAGCTCCTTCACTAGCCCCAGTGCCTTGGTCAGGTCCTGACGCTCCTCCTCGATCCCTGGCACCGAGGGTTGGCACGGGGGAAGGCTGAGCCAGCTTCACTCGCACCCCAGTTCCCATCGTGTCTTGATTCCACCTTTGGAGGCTGCCCAGAGTTCCACACCCGACCCCACCCTTCCTGTGGTCATCGCAAGCCCTTCCCCGCCCCAGGTGGTGGTCTCCCAGTGGCCCCCTTCTGGGCCTGCCTACTCACCATGGGAATGATGCAGGATGCGGCTGAGCAGCACCGGGTACTTGGTGATGCGCTGAGTCACCAGCAGGATGCACTCCTGTACCCCGTACCGCTTGAGCACGGCAGAGCGGGTCACTTTCTATGAGGGAGGAGGCAGGGCTCAGGGCCAGAGGGGGAGGGCAACGGAAAGGCCTGGCACCTGAGCTCTGGTGCTGGCCCTGCCACGGCCATGTATTTACCTCACGCTGGCCTAGGTGACACGTTTGGAAAATGGGGGATAGCAAAGCCACAGGTTTGTAGTGAGGACCAACTCAAGGAGTGAAAAGTACTTGGGAAACTACCACAACATGGTCTAGCACTCTGAGGGGTTACTGCTGATGAGATCCACGTGTAGACGGTCCACACGGGTGGTCAATGCCTGACCTCCATGTGGGTGCAGCCCACCAGCACTGCCCCCGTGAGTCAGGGAGGGTGGGTTTGGGCCATGAGCGTGGGATCTGGAGAGGTCGGCTCACCAGGATGAATTGCTGGAAGCGTTTGTCTCGGGCATACAGCTCCTTATAGAGCTTTAAGGACTTGGTGTGGCGGCTGCAGAACTCCGAGTAGGTCTTCCGCATCTGCTCCGCGCTAGGACCTGAGAACTAGAAGTTGGTGGAGCAAGGCTAGGTCAGCATTCCCCCCACAGCCACACTGTACCCACTGGACACACCTCTGGCCTCCTGCCAAACAGACTGGCTTCCTGTCTCTCCATCTTTCCCTAGCTCCCCTCCAACCCCTAGAGTTTGGACACAAGAAATATGCAACCCAGTCACACCTCCTTCCATGAATGTCACCCAGGGGTCCTGCCTTTTCCCACCTGGCTTATGAGCAGATCACCTAAGCGGTGGATGACAAAGTTCCGGGTGCTGCCAGGGCACAGGGCCTGGCGTCGGCGTTCTAACAGCTGGCTGAGGAAGCGTGTGTGGATGTCACTGAGCTCGTCCACACAGGGGAACAGGTCATGGACCACGCTGGGCTCCAGCTGTAGCTCTTCTAGCATCCCCGTGCGGAAGAGGCGGGTCATGATCTTCAGTGTTCTCACGTGGTGCAGCTCTGTCTGGATTAGCTCTGTGGGAGACAGGGGGACATCTGGCCTCTACCCTGGCTTGCCTGAAACTGGCGGGGCCCTAGGATAAGGACCTCACGGCTTACGTGAGGTTTCCAAGGTCCCTTCCAGGTTGATATCTGCATTATTATGATGTTAGATCATTTTCTAATCATTTTTATCTTTTAAAAAACTAATTTTTTTTTTCCCAGAAATGAGCTCTTGCTCTGTTGCCCAGGCTGGAGTGTAGTGGCACAATGATAACTCACTGCAGCCTTGAACTCCTGGGCTCAAGCAGTCCTCCTGTCTCGGCCTCCCAAGTAGCCGGGACTATAGGCACACGCCACTACACCTGGCTTTTTAAAAATATTTTTTAAAGGCAGAGGTCTTGCTTTGTCGCCCAGGTTGGTCTCAAAATCCTGGCGTCAAGTGATCCTCCCACCTCGGCCTCCCAAAATTGCTGAGATTATAGGCATGAGCCACCACGCCCAGCTCCATTTTTTATCTTTGCACCTTATCATCTCAAGCTGTGAGCTATTTTAGGGCAAGAACCATATGTCTTCTACATGGCGAGGCCTCCCACAGCCTCCACCACGGTGTTAGGCATGGAACAAGCACAGCGTAAAGACTGAAGATTGAGATAAAGAAGGGATAGAGGGCGTTGGAGACCAATAGCATCAGGAGGCGGGGGCTACTGGGCAACTTGTGGGATACTGGGCAGGGTCTTGGAGGCCAAGAAGATATAAGGGAAAGGGTTTTCAGAGGTAGGGGCTGGTAGAAAGAAGGACACACCTGGGCACGGTGGCTCACACCTATAATCCCAGCACTTTGGGAGGCTGAGGCGGGCAGATCACCTGAGGTCAGGAGCTCTAGACCAGCCTGGTCAACATGGCGAAACCCTATTTCTACTAAAAATGTAAAAATTAGCCAGTCATGGTGGCTGGCACCTGTAATCCCAGTTACTCAGGAGGCTGAGGCAGAGAATCGCCTGAACCCGGGAGGTGGAAGTTGTAGTGAGCCGAGATCACGCCACTGCACTCCAGCCTGGGCAACAGAATGAGACTTGGTTTCAAAAAAAAAAAAAAAAAAACAGGACACAGAAAAACAGGACCAGGTGAAGGAAGAGGAAGACCAGGGTGGTCTTGGTCTCGGCTCACCGTAGATGACATCCTGCTGCTTCATCACCTCCTTCTTATGCTGCTGCAGGAAGCTGCTGTCCACAGCCAGGCTCCAGCAGTCAGCTGCAAAGTCCTTCTCATCCATCTCAAACTCACTCATCAGCTCATTGTAGATCACCTCTGCACCTGAACATGTGCAGGGCAAGCAACTCAGAGGTCTTGAGTTCCCTTCCCTGGGTCCTTGGCCCTTCTCTAGATCCCTTCCCTCCTTGCCCTTCCCAGGCGACTCCCACCAGCCTCTCAACCCCAGCCCCTCTTCATCTTCCTCAAGGCTCCCCCAGGCCCAGGCCTGCTCACCTTCGTCAATGAGAGATTCCACTGATAGGGTTCGGTTCCGCATGTTGAGGGGAGTCCGTGGACTGTGAGAGGATCCGGCGCAGCCCCAGGGGGAGACTCATCATTGAAATGTCTGAAGAAAGTGGGGGCTGTCTGCATCACCCCCAGTCAGGCAAGAGACCCCTTCCCATGTAGGGAACCAAAGCTGGGATCCAAGAGGCAGTCCCCCTAAGTTCTTCTTACTCATCTGTCTACAGTTCTGAACTCAGGGATGGAAAGAGACCTCTCAGCACCCCTTGGTCTCCACTGCCACAGTCTCTGCCTCCCCCTTTCCCCAAAGAAAGGCTCACCCAGCAATATTGGTGGTGGGAACACTCTTGGCTAAAGACAAGGAGGAGCGGCCACGGCGGGAGCCGAGGAGGGACTGCCGGAAGCTGTCGGAGGGGTAGATGGCCGAGCTCGGCCGCTCCCGAATGGTTGCTGTGAGGGGAGAGAGACCCAGCAGGCAAACATCACACTCTGGTGCTTCCCAGGACTGAGGCCTCCCAGGCTCCTTAATGAGGAACGAGGCATCCTCTCACTCCACCTCAGGCCCCTCTAGTCAGGAAAGATGATAAGGATGCCACCTTATACTGGTGCAATACTTTAATGTTCACAAAGAGCTTTTTCTTACTTATCTCCTCCCTGACATAAGCCTATGAACAAACGGGAACTCAGAAAGGCAAAAAGACTTGTCCAGGGTGACTCGGCTGATGGCTGGGCAGGGACTGAGGCTCTGCTCTTTATACCTGAGTGCCATGCTCTTTCTGTTACACCAAAGCTGTCTGAATTGACACTTGACAGCTGCCACCAACACTCTCAAAATGCAGTGTAAATAACTGATAAAAATACAGGTTGTGGCCAGGCTTAGGCGACCACCCATCTCTAGCCCTCATCCCCATTTGGACTCTCCTGTCCTGCTTCTAAGTCCAAGAGTCTGTGCCATCCCTTAGGCCCCGCTATCTGCTTCTAATTGAGAAGAGAAAGGTGCTGTGCCTGGGAACAACCTTAGGGGGACAGCAGAGCCCATGTGTTAAGCAGCCTGGGGTTCAGGGGCTTGGGGGCCTCCTCCACTCCCCCAGCTACTCACTCTTACTTCGAAGAGACACGGACTGCAAGGCAGTGTTGTTCTTCAGCAGGGCCGCTTTCTGTTGCTGTGAGACAGAGCAGGAGAGAGATACCAAGAATGGCCGTCACCCAAGGATCACCCCGGAGGCGTGGGGCAGGAGCTAGAGTGGCCGGCCCCCTCAGGAGAAAGCTGGCACTGTGGTTAAGGGGATCAGGGTGGTTGAGCCCAGCGCTGCAGGGACATGTCTGCAGCAACAGGCCTGGCCTACGTGGGGCCCGAGGCCAGGGGTTGAGGGTCTGGGCTGCCCCATGGTGAGGAGGTGGGGTGGTGAGAAACACAGGGTAGGGAATGAATGGAAAAGGCATGAGGGTACCGCACACTCACTACCCTCTCCCCCAGCCCTCTGCCCTCCCTGTCGTCTCACCTTCTGCTTGACCTTGGTACAGTTGGCGAGGGTGTCTTTACAGCGGTTGTGGGATAGTCACATTGCAGGCTGGGAGGGTGGGGTAGAGAGGGTGAAGGGAGGGCCGGGTGGTACAGGAGGGGACACACCCACATGCAGACACCCATCTCCTCCTGGCCACACAGTCCTCAGGGGAATCTCCCCCCCCCTTCCCCGACTTCTGGGCCATTACCCACACCCCAGTCCCCCCCCTCCTCCCCACCTCCCTCTTCCTTCAAGCAGGAAATGAAGTGAGAGGGGTATAGATGCTGAATGAAATTAAACAATCAGGTGGGATGGGCAATCCTGACCCAAGGTGGCCTGAGGGGTGGATCAGAGGGGAGCAGGGGTCACTGGCTGCCAGAGATGAGCTCAAGAAGCACGAAGGTGGTTGTGAATGGCAGATGGAAGAGAGGACTCCCACAGAACAGAAGATGGCACAGAGGCAGCTGGGATGGTGCTGGGGCAGAGGGGAAATTTACATTCCCTAAGCTTTTATCATAGTCAAGGTTCCACATTTACTCAGTCCTAACCACCCGTGGAGGGAGGTTCGGTTATCCTCATATCATGTATGAGGAACCTGTCCTGGAGTGGCTAAATCATCTGTCAGGGGTCACACAGCCAGTGGGGAGGGCTGGGGTTTACACTCCAGCAGGCCTGAATCCAAGGGCCATGCTCCTTCCCTAGCACCACATGCCCTGGACTCCGGCTGGGCCTCAGCGGCTCCAAGGCTGAGGGCTCCAGTGGTAGAGAAGGGACAGGCCCTGCCTTGCCGCAACCCTCCCCACCACGCCTGGCCTTCTCCCTGCCAGGCCCAGGAGTCCTGTTCCCCTAACTCAGGCAAATCCACAGCTCCCACACTCCATCTGCTTCTCCGCCATCCTCCACCCCACCTTGCCATGGGGTAGGAGAGAAGAAGAAAGGAAGAATCGCCGAGCCTAGGCACTGGGGGCCCCGGCCATGCCCTTCCCAGACATGCCCTCAACTCCCGGCCCTCTCCAGCTTCCCCTCCCCCATCCAACAGCACCGGAAACTGCTAACTCTTTCAGACAATACCGAGCACCACGCTCACTTCCACAAATACAAGGCAAACAGGGTGGAGCAGAGGGGGCAGACAGAAGTGGGGGTTGCAGCTGCCCCACCCCTCTGGAGCTCCCTTCTCCCACCCCCAACACTCAGTGTCTCTGGATCGAACCTCCGCTTTCCACCTGCTCTCAAAATAGTGCTGCCCGCCTCCCCCTGTTCCCCTGGCAACAAGCTTCCGGATTGGGAATTTTGTCAGGTCTCTACAGGGATTTAGATTGGGGTTCCCTCCTCATCCTCACAACTCTAAGTTGAATAGTGAGGAAAGTAGGGAGGCTCCACTGGTTCTTCTCGGGTACCTTCCCCAAGTTCCATAGGGATTCACAGGCTACAGCTTTTGTCAACTATTCAGTAGCAGGTCACAATACCTTCAATCCTGCTCTAATCAGAGGCACCTCTGCCATAACTTCAGGAGAAAATGAGGGAGAGGGGGCAGCAGGAGCCCTCTGTATAGGCATCCTGGGGAAGGAAAGAATTCCTGGCTTATACTTCCTAAAGACAGGGCTACACTCAGATCTGGATGAAGGGCAAGGATTCTAACCCCTGCCCCCAGCACACACATCCCTGCTGCACTCCCTCTTTCTCACTGTGTAGTCAGACTAGAAATTTGAGATGAAGGGTCCTAATCCCATCTTCTGCTTGAAACATCAGAGGTTTCAGGCTCCACCCATAGTCAATAGAAAGGAAAGGGCAAAGGGACTATGAAGTCCCGAATGCCCTGCTCTGCCCAGGAAGATGGGCAGAGCCAGCTGCAAGGCTGGCAGCTTTCCACCTAGTTCCTCTATTACCCCCCCACCCCACCCCCTCCACACATACAACATTCCTGCTCCTTCTCCAATCAGTTCCTCTAACCCTTAGCAGCTGTTGGGGGAACAAGAGGGGTGCCCGGTGGATGACAGCTGCAAGGGGAGCCAGCCCAGCCTCCCTTCCCCCACATTCCCAGATAGTCCAGCTTATACCATATTCCAACAGCCACCACTCCTCAGCGTGAGGACAGGGGAGCAAGGGATCAAGCATCTGGCCCTGGCATTTGGGCCCAGCTGGGGATGAGAGAGAAGAGTGACCCTCATGGGTCCAGGCAGAAAAAACAGATGCAAAGTTCAGGGTCAGTGGGCACTGAGGCTGGGTGACTCTTAGGGTCCAAAAGACTTACTTGGGCAGATGAGAGCTTCCTTGGCTGTGATGCTCTTGTTACAGGCATAGCACATGGTCATGCCTGAAACTGAGATGGTGGTGAAGAGGTGCCCGTTGGTATAGCGGGCATCCTTGGCTTCCTTCATCTTCTCCTTTTCCCGGGCCTGCGGAAGGGGTGAGAGGGAGAGGAAGTGAGGCTGGAAAATGCCAGGGGGTGCCTGGAGTCCAGAAAGACAGGCTGGGGGCAGAGGCAAGGAAGAAATGCCAGCCTGAGGATGCTGGAAGACACCAGTTCCTAAAGCAGAGCCTGCAACTGGGTATCAGAGGCAGCTGTCCAGGACTGACCAGGCCAGGCTCTGGGGCAGCCAGCCCGGATGGTTTCTGGGTCCCTGACCTACCTGGCCCCTGCGGCTGGGCTGCCTCCTATTGCCACTCATCTCCCTGGCTCGAGGTCTCTGCGTCCTCACTCCACCTTCCCAGCCCTAGCTCTGCTCGCCCCCGAGCTGCTGTATTCTCTTCTCTGTGCTAGGGGGAAGATGCGCAGAGAGGAGGGGAGAGCAGGCGAAGCGGAGGGTGCCAGCTCACCAGCGCTTTCCAATCTATGGGAGTTAGCTCCTCTCATAACCATGACAACCGATGTTGGAGCCGCTGTCTCCGTGGCAGTCACAGTGGGGGGGGGGGGGGGGCAGGAGATCCCCTTATTAGACTGGCTGAAGGGGGCAGAATGCCTCCCCCTGCCACCCCCAAGCCAGAGGTCAGGATCCCAAACCTCTAGCTCTTTTCGCCAACCCTCAGCCAAGGCACACGGGTCTGTCTGGGAGGCAGCATGTCCCCTCATAACCTCAAGGCAAGGGCAGCTGCCTTTGGGTCACCCCTCCATTCTGGGATCTTTAAGTAAGGAAGCTCAGCCAGCCATCTCGGTTGCTTTTGGCAGAAAATCTTTCCTGCAATCTAACTTTTATCGCTCTCATACTATCCTCCAGAGTTAAAATCTAGGAGAGTCCTCTTTTGCCCTCACTCAACTGGTCTCTCCCATCCTAGGAAGTCCTGAGATCTACCCTCCATCCTTCAGCGCTGGTCTCCACAGATGGCGCACACCTTCCTCGGAGCCTCCGAGCTGGCCTTTCCCATCTCTGCTGTCTCCCATTTCCCCCAGTGCCCCTGCCTCTGCAAGTCGAGTCATTCTCCCTGACCTCCAATCTGTCCCTCCTCAAGCCCCTGCGCTTCCCAAAAAGCCTGAGAAGGTGAGAAGCGGGGGATATCACTCTTCCCACTATTCTAGGACCCTCCTCAGTTGTGACCTCCAATCTCTAGATTTTCCCTCCACTCTTGGAGCAGGAGTAGAAATTGACGAGACCACTCCCTCTGAGGTTTGCCAGGCTCTCAGAAGCCAAAGAGCAGGATCCAGATGGCTGAGGGTAGAAGTCCCAAGACGGAGGCTCTGGACTGGGGACACAGAATTACAGTTCAGTGGGGGAGCACTCAGCCCAGACTCTAGAAGGCCAGTACTGACTCAGCCCAGGCCACGCTAGCAGCTGAGAGGTGGAGGAGGTAGAGACTCACAGGCCTGGTGGTCAAGGCAGAAAAGGGTAGAAAGGGGAAGTGTGGAGGGGCTGAGTCAACAGTGCAGGGACAGAGGGCACAGGGCTGCAGTGCCTCGGGTCTCAGAGCTTCCTGGTGGCCCAAGATCCTTCTCTTTCCTGCTTTTCCTTCCAAGCTCCAGGTTTGCCTGATGATGTGCAGAGCCCAGAGGTCTTTGGGTCAATCTCTCTTCCTTCTCCCCTCATGCATCCTCCCTACCCCCAATCATCCATTGTTCTCCTCCTCCTCCTCCTCCTCCCTTCTCCTCTCAGGGTCTCCTTCCTGGGCTCCTCCCCCTCTGCCTTCCCTTTCTCAGCCTTGCTTCTCTGCCACTGTTCTCTCCTGCCCACGGCCTCTCCTCCTCTCCTCCTCAGGCAGGCCAGCTGCTCCTCTACCTAGGCTTATTCAGGAAGCTGAGCTGCCTCTGGTCTCAAATTCAAATCTCTAAACTGTTCTGGCCTCCTCTTTCTATTCCAGTACCTACCTACTTGGACCACTAGAAAACGCTCCCTTTGGTCTAACCTGCACCTATCTTGTGCCAAATTATAGCTCTTTAGAAGTTCAATTCAGGCTGGGCGCAGTGGCTCACACCTGTAATCCCAGCACTTTGGGAGGCCGAGGTGGGCAGATCACCTGAGGTGAGGAGTTCGAAACCAGCCTGGTCAACATGGTGAAATCTTGTCTTTACTAAAAGTACAAAAAATTAGCTGGGTGTGGTGACGGGCACCTGTAATCCCAGCTACTTGGGAGGCTGAGGCAGGAGAATCACTTGAACCTGGGAGGTTGGGGTTTGTGGTGAGCCGAGATTGGGCCACTGCACTCCAGCCTGGGCCACAGAGTGAGACTCCATCTCAAAAAAAAAGAAGTTCAAATTCACCTCTGAATAATAACCTCCCAGGATGCCAAAGACCAAGCCCGAATATCTCTTCCCACTGCCATACACTCTCCCTTTCTCCTCTTCTCCTGCCCTTCCAGCCTTCTCTATGACACAAATCCAAAGTTTCAGCACTTATCACATTTGAATTAAAAGCAAGAGGCCAGCAAGGTCGCTCACGCCTGTAATCTCAGCATTTCGGGGGGCTGAGGTGGGAGGATCGCTTGAAGCCAGGAGTTTGTGAACAGCCTGAGCAACACAGGGAGACTCCTGTCTCTATTAAAAATAAATAAATAAAAGCTGAAAATAGTACTAACAAAAAAAATATGGCTGGACCAGGGTCACTCCAGAATGGGCAATGCTGCCGCTCTGCCCCAATGCTGCTACAAGCACCCTCTGCCACACCTGACCTCTGCCCTCCCCCTCCTCCTGTGGCAGCCACAAACACTCACCACCAGCTCAGATGGAGTGGCAAAGGGAGAGAGAGGACTAGGGCAGCCAGAGAACAGGGTCTCTAGTGGCCCTTCCCCTCTCTGGCATTGATGCTCCATAGACAGCCCCGGTACTCTGGGCCCTGCCTCCTCCACCTCCCAACACTCACCCTCTCTCGAAGTGACCCCTGCTCTAGGTGGGCCAGCAGCGGGCAGCAGCCACAGCAGCAGCACATCCCAGCACGGGCACTGCCCAGCAGCAAGCGGCCCTGGCACTGCCTAGTGCTATTGTCCCAGAGGTGGCCTGCGCCCGCCCCAGGGCCCAGGCTTCTGAGGATGGAAGGACACAGGGCCTGCTTCCCAGGGGTGCCTGCTCCAGAGATGCAGTAAGTGGGCTTGCTTGGTTCTTTGTCCTGCTCTTTTCCAGGTATTCTAAAGATAATCACACCAGTCTCCCATTTACCCACGCCCAAGTAGGGCACCCCTTTACCTCCAAGACCCAATCCGTCCACCAAGAAAAAGGGCCCATTACTCCACAATCCATAACCCCCACCCCAGTGGTCAGAGGCCCTTCCTGCTTGGTTCAGTCCTCTGCTCTCCAGCATCTAGAGTAATTCTTTTCTTTTCTTTTCTTTTTTTCTTTTGAGACAGGGTGTCACTCTGTTGCCCGGACTGGAGTGCACTGGCACGATCATGGCTCACTGCAGCCTCCACTTCCCAGGCTCAAGTGATCCTTCCACCTCAGTCCTCCAAATAGCTGGGACCACAGGCATACATCATGATGCCCAGCTAATTTTTAATGTTTTTTTGTATAGACAGGGTCTTGCCATATTGCCCAGGCTGGTCTCAAACTCCTGGGATTAAGTGATTCTCCTGCCTCGGGCTCCCCAAAGTGCTGGAATTACTGGTGTGAGCCACCACACTCAGCCCTAGAGTCATTCTCTCTTCTCACAAATCCCATGGGAAGTTCTTGCTACACACCTTCATCCACACTACTGCTACATCAAGGATAAAGTAAATAAAGAACATGAAAGCCCTTAGCACAATACCTGGTATACAACAGGCACCCAATACATGTCTCAAAATGAAAGACAAGGAAGGGGCCGGGCGTTGTGGCTCACGCCTGTAATCCAAGCACTTTGGAGGCCAAGGCGGGTGGATCACTTGAGGTTGGGAGTTCAAGACCAGCCTGACCAACATGGTGAAACCCCGTCTTTATAAAAAAAAAAAAAAGAAAAGAAAAGAAAAGGAAGGAAGCAAAGAAGCAAGGAAGGATGCATGGACACCAAGACATGGGGTCTCAGCAGCACCCTGGCCCCTACTCTGGGAATCCTCTTCCTTGTCAGAGCTTTAGAACCTTCTGTCTCTTCTTGTTTCTCCTTTCCCCTCTCCTCCTGAAGGGCTCTCAGCCATTCTCTCCTATTTCCTTTGAGCGTAGACCCTGAGGATTTCCTCTGGAAGTCAGAAGACCAACACCAAACTTCCTTCCACTGTCTTCCTAGATCTCAGTCACTTTTGTTAAAGAGAGACAGGGCCGGGCCAGGCGGGGTGGCTCACACCTATAATCCCAGCACTTTGGGAGGCCGGGGCAGGTGGATCACTTGAGGTCAGGAGTTCGAGACCAGTCTGGCCAACATGGTAAAACCCCATCTCTACTAATAATACAAAAACTGGCTGGGTGTGGTGGCAGGTGCCTGTAATCCCAGCTACTCAGTAGGCTGAGGCAGGAGGATCGCTTGAACCTGGGAGGCAGAGGTTGCAGTGGGCCAAGATTGCATCACTGCACTCCAGCCTGGGCAACAGAGTAAGACTCCGTCTCAAAAAAAAAAAAAAAAAAAAGAAAAAAGAAAGAAGGACAAGACAGGACAAGACTAATGGCAGATGGCATGGGGGCTCTCCTTGGAAAAGCTCGAAGGCAGATGCAGTCTCCCCTTTCTCTCCACTTTGTCTCCCAGGCTAAGGGATGAGGAAATAGTGACGTACATGGAGGAGAAGGCAATGCCAACGCTGGGACTTTGGCTTCCTGTGCTCCCAGCAGGCAGCAAGGCCTGGCAGATCCACCCAGGCAAGGTAGAGCTTCTCCAAGCAAGCCCTAAGCTCTCATCTGCCTTTTTTTTTTTAAAGACAGGGTTTCACCATATTGGTCAGGTTGGTCTTGAACTCGTGACCTCAGGTGATCCGCCCGCTTCAGCCTCCCAAAGTGCTGGGATTACAGGCGAGAGCCACTGCACCCGGCCTTTTTTTTTAAATAATAGATTTTTTAGGGCTGGGTGCGGTGGCTCATGCCTGTAATCCCAGCACTTTGGGAAGTTGAGATGGGTGGATCATGAGGTCAAGAGATTGAGACCATCCTGGCCAACATGGTGAAACCCTGTCTCTACTAAAAATACAAAAATTAGCCGGGCATGTTGGCAGACGCCTGTAGTCCTAGCTACTCAGGAGGCTGAGGCAGGAGAATCTCTTGAACCTGCGAGGCGGAAGTTGCGGTGAGCCGAGATGGCGCCACTGCACCCTAGCCTGGCGACACAGCGAGACTCCATCTCAAAATAATAATAATAATAGATTTTTTAAACTTAATTTTTTTGTAGAGATGAGGTCTCATTATGTTGCTGGCCTCAAACTCCTGAGCTCATGCGATCTGGCTGCCGCGGTCTCCCAAAATGCTCAGATTACAGGCGTGAGCCACTGTGCCCGGCTCTCTCAGCTGCCTTTGGTTCTCTCTCAGGTACGTCCAAATCAAGACTTCTGGGAGGTCACACAGTACTCAGAATCACCTCTCCTCCAGCTGCACAGGCAGCAGCCTCTTCCCCAAGATGGTGACACCTCTCGTACAGCATAGTACCCTCTGTAATAGTGACCAGAGAGAGTGTGGAGAGTTCCACTGGGATTCGAATCACCTGTGGCTCAGCCCCTGAACAGCAGAGGCGCCGCCGGCTATGCAGGGCACTGAGTCCTGGAGGATGAGCTATAAGGCTGGGAAATGAGAGAGGTGAGGGTTTGCTGGCCATGGGACTGAGAAGAGGGCTTGGGATGGCCTCGGCCAGGCCCTGCTCCTTTATAAGCTTCCAGGGACAAGGCAAAGACAGGAGGCTGAGGGGGAAGGCAGCCAAATGGAAACGCTAATGCCAGCGCCAGAAACAACACAAAAAGACACCACTGAACACACAAAGGCACTTAATAAATGCTCGCTTAGTGAATGAAGATGAGACACTGGCAATGGGGGTGGGCACATGGGTGAAACAGAAGACGAGTGCCCAGGGCCACAGGGAATAAATCAGGTTAGGGACCCTGAGACCCAAGCATTCTGGACCCTAGCCTGCCCCCTACCCGGCCACACCTGTCAGGCCAGGATAGAGAGACAAGTAGAAAGAGAGAGGGGGGTAGCGATGCAAACAGACAGGCATTTGTGCAAGTGAACAATAGCTGTGCCAGGACTCCCTGCCCTCCTGGCACAGGGCAGGCCGGCTGGGTTGGGAGGGGGGCAGCTGCTGCCTGCAACCCCACCCCCACCCTCTCCCAAGGAGACATAAACAAACCCTGAAGGGTCCAGCCAGCTCCTCTCAGCCTTTTCTCTTACCAGCTTCAGAAATCCTGACCAATCCACTCACTCAGCTCCGAGATGATACTTTCAAACAGAAACTAAAGCTAAAGATGGAGCTACTTCCTAATGGCCAGAGAGTACGAACCCCCTACTTTGGTGACCACTGTTCAAAACAGTAGCCCAGAGCATCTGGGGGATGGACACAGGAGGGCAGGCCGGCAGACAGACTCACTGACACACCAGCACACCAGTAACATGGACACGTAGGATTCACACATTCAGATCTGTCCCCCTCTGATTCCAAGGTCACAGTTCCAGAGCCAGAGTGACTGAGATCAGACCCCACTGTAACTCCACAGGTCGGCCTCAGCAGGTCCTTCTCTCCCCGTCTAACCTCCTGCAAGTCACTCAGTCACTTCCCTAAGCTTTAGGCTCCCTTCCCCCATCCTCACTTCTCCCCTCCCCCTCAGCTCTCTCCCTAACCTTCATGACCCCTAGAACCTTTTATTATGTCCCCTGAAGCCTCAGCCACCTAGAGGACTCCCCATTCTTCCACTCTCTTCCAACAGCGTCTGCCCCCTCAGCTCCCTCCTGGGCTCCCCCAGCCCTCCTCTCCGCTGCACTCCTAGTCCTGCACACAAAGCCGGCCACCTCTCCATTCCTCAGAACAAAGGCACAGTCGCTCTGCACACTCCCCACTCCACCTGCCCACCACACACTCCAATGCTGCGGTCTTAGAGATTCCAAGGGGACCTCCAGCCTCCACAGCCATCCCTGGATCTCTGGTCCCTGCTTGGCAGAAAAGGACCCTTTGTTCTAAGTGAGATGAAGGCTGGGGTTTGGGAAAGGAGAAAGGGAAGAACGGGTGGCTAAGAGAGAAAGGGGACTTGTGGGGTTTGGGGCTTGTGGAGGTAGGAAATAGAGCAGAGAGAATTGAGGAGGTGGAGGACTGAAGACAGCCTGGAAGAACAGAAATGCAGTGAAAAGAAAAAGGAAGCATGGAGGGGGCTACACAGAGAGGTCCCGTGAGGATGGGATGGAGAAAGGGCAGGTTAAACTTACATTCCTCCACCTAGGAGGAGCTCCCAGGGAGGGAGGCAAGGAACGGGGGAAGGGTGGAGGTGTCAGGGCTTAGCTGTGACCCATCCCCCCAAGGAGGTAGCAGGGGGAGACCATCTTCCTCAAATAATGTCTTTTCCAGCGGCGCCCCTCTACTTCCCACCACAGTATAAAAAGAAAGGAGACAGCTGGTGTGCTGGGGGGGAGGGGGAGAGGGGATCCAGGGTTTGTTGGCTAAGAACCAACTCCCCCTTCTGTAACCACAGCTTTCCGGAGGTGGCCCTCCCCTTCCGACCAGCCCAAACTGACAACCACCCTCCTCCTGTGGCCTCTTGGCCTTCTCACATCCACCCACTCAGCCCCCCACTCCCCGCTGCCAGCCAGATTCCCAAATTACCCGCCCGCCACAGCCAGCCCCCAGGGTAGGAAGAAGAGCCAGTCCCCCACCACCAAAAAAACAAAAACAAAAACAGAGCATGAACACCCAGGTGTCTGACCTCCCAGCTCCCCACAATAATGGAAAAGGGATCCCAGTATCTACCCCACCAGAGCCAATCTCTATGCCCCGAAGCCAGGTCTTCCCCCGCACCAGCTCCCCCATGGCTTTCCTTTTTAGGGTGGAACCAAATTTCCGTGGTTTCAAAAAACCTCTCCCGCCCCCCTTGGCTCTACTCCAGGGTCTCAGCTCAAACGGTTGAAAAAATAAACAGACTTTTGGAGCTGGGGCCTGGCCTGGCCTGGCCGGCGGCTGTGGAGAGCCCGTCTGCCACCCCACTGTTCCACCACACTTCAGCCACCTCACCCTGGCCCTCTGTTTGTCTTAAGCCCTGCTCAAATCCCCAGTTGCTTTCCGGACAGCAAAATCTAATCCCAACCCCCTAAGGAAAGTCTTTGAAGCCGCCTTCCCTGGCCCTCCACCCCCAACCCAGGATGGAACCTCTCCCAGTTTAGCAACAAGACAGGTAGCCAGGCTAGGAACTAGCAGGGAGGGGGAAGGGAAGGCTTTCTATCTCCCTTAAGGACTCCAAAGAGGTACTGCTCCCTTGCCTGAGGATAGTGGTCAGCATAGGCTGGCACCAGGGCAGGGCACCGAGGTTGGAGACAAGCCAGAGATTAAACCAGCTCTGGGCTGGGACCTGGCCTGTCTGATAACGGGTACAGTGTGGGTGCCCCAAGGAGCTGGTGTCTGCAGGCACCACCTTCCTTTCAGCTCTGACTTATTCACCTGCAAGTCAGCTTCATCATTTCCTGGGGTCTGGGTGTGGTAAGGTCAGGGCGCTTGGGAATGGGACTGGGTACAAAGGCAGTGATAAGGGGTACTCGGAGAGGAGTGTCCAAGAGGTCATGATGGGTGAGGGGTGTGGATAATTATACACCGAGACTTATGAAATGCCAGGTGAAGGGACCCCAAGATGAGCAGATAAGAGAATGAGAGCGCTGGGGGAGGAGGAGGAAGGGCAGGGAACACAGCGCACAGTGCCAGATGGGTCACCCTAAGGCTTTCAGGTTTGGAGAAACAGGAGCTAGGAGGCTGGTGGGGGCAGATGCCATGAGGGCCCGGTGTTCCAGGCAGAAGTGCTCAGGATGGAGGAAAGGAGCCCAGCTACACAAAGACCTCTGCTCCCTTCACCTAGAGGTGAGGGCTTGGGGGAAGTAAGCTGTCCCCTGAGCCTTCCCGACCCCAGCCACCCGCCCACCCAGAGGGGGAGAACTGAATCACAGCTGGAAAGTCCATTTGCGAGAGGAGGAGCTGACTTTTGTCTTGGAGGGGTGGTGGTGGTGATGGGAGGAAGCCGGGAAATCACCCCCTCCGCCCCCCTCCGCCGGATGGCGGGGACAAAGCGGGAACGACCGAGCCAGCGACTGGGGGTTGTGGGGGGGTCGCAACGCCGAGAGCAAGCCGGTGGGGCCCGGGGGGGAGAGGGGGTGCTGGAGCTCCCACCGCCGCCCGCCCCCCCCCGGGACACACACCTCCCTCTTCCCGCTCCGTCCCTTACCGGAGCAACTTTCTTTCGCGCGGCCTAAAGCTCTCGGTCCCGCCGGCTCGGAGGCGACCAAGCCCAGGTTTGCTCCCTCCCGGGATCCAAGCACCGAATCGCGCGGCGGAGTGGAGGCGCGGGTCGGGTCTGCCGCTCCCCCCACCCCTCCCCACTCGCTCGCAGTCCCCACCCACCCCGTCCCGCCGCTCGCCGCTCGCCGCTCCGCCGCTCCGCCGCTCCGCCCGATTTTGGCGCCGAGAAAGCAGGCGGGGAGACAGGGGATGCGCCGCGGGTGCCGGGGTTCGGGGAGCACCCGAGGACCGCGGCGGAGGGAGAAGGGTTTCTAAGCCCACCTTGCTCGCCAGCTCTTTGCTCCGATCGATCCGCGCCCGCGTGAGGGATTCGATCCGAGACATAATCGGACGCGGGGACCCGGGAGGACGCGGCGCGGACCCCGGCGTCCGGCTATTGTGGGGGGAGGGCGGGGGGAGGGGTCCGGCCCGCACGCGTCGGTCTCGGGGACAGGAAGATCTGACTCCCCCTCGCCCGGTACCCAGCGCCAGTTCCTCAAACCCGAGTCTCCTCCCCCGCCCAAGCTCAGGAAGGGGGTAGGCGGAGCGGAGGGAGGGCGGGGTGCCGGCGCTCGGGACGGGACGCCGGAGTTTGTGTGGGGACAGCTCGGAGAGGTACTAGGGTCCTAGGACAGGTTTGAGCGGCCCCTCTGCTTGGTTCCCCCTTCCGCGCCTGGGGGGCGCCCTCTAGCCCCAGAGACCCGCCTCTCAGCTCTGCTTTTCCAAAAACCCAGCCCCGCAGCCCTGGCCCGACCCAGGTCTGCCCTTTCCCCCTCTCCCCCGCTCCTTCTTCCCTTCGGCCCTCCCCGTCCTTCCCTCCCTCCCCCACTGCGTTACTTCAGTCTTTAAAGACCCGCAGGCAGGAGGATTCTATCCCCCCCCACAGCTCTTAGAGAACTCAGGACCGGTTCCTTCCTGGACTTCGGGGGCCCATCAACGCAGGCCTGAGCAAACTGACCCCTTTTACGATTGGGGGCAAGGGTGGCCAGAGGGAGAGGAAATCAAAGGAGAATTAAAGGCTGGGTCTTCAGTACACGGGAAGGGTAGGATTCACTCCCAGAGGTCGAAGAATAGAGAGGAGAGAACTCTCCCACACGCCCCCCACCTTTCTGGGGCCTTCCTGACCCCACTCTGCCCATCCTCCTCCTAGCTCCGCCTCTGCCAGCTACTTTGGGGGACTAGTTTGGGATTCTCCACTTTTACGGAAGACTCTAAGAAGCCGAGAAACACCTTCCATGTGTCTAACTCGAGTTCTCTCAGTTGCAAGTTAAGCCGGAACTGAAAGACAGAAACCAGCCTGCCCTAGTCAAGGGCAGTTAGGGCCCAGCCAGCCTCTCCACAAGAAGCAGGGTAAGGTGGGGCACTCATCTCTCTGGACCCTTTGCCCCAGCCTGAGCCAGCCTCCACTTTGGGTGAGTTTCCTGCTATTGAGGAAATTCCTCTTCTAGTCTAACTACGATCACTCACAATGCAGTTCATTTCTGCCTCTCAGGGTCTCCCATTTCTCTGGAGAAACCAGAAGCATGGAGAGGCATGGCGCAGAGCATTCTGTTAGCAGGCTGCAGCCTGATTCTGGCCCCAAAGGGCATGGGAGAAGAGAGGGAGAGGAGACCCAGCCCAGATCCAGCAGCTCCCTGACCTGGCTCCGAAGTGGGGCCAGGCTGCAGGTTTGAAGCCCAACTCAGCACTCTTGTAGGTGCCAATTTTAGCCTCTGCCACTATTTTTGGGCTCCACTGCCTCACCACTGGCTGAGCTGGTTGGGCTGCTCACCCCCAGCACTACCCCCACACCTCCCTCCAGCTTCCCCTCCTGCCTAGCAACTCTTTCTTCACCTTCTTCTTCACCCATTCCCCCTGTTTAGAATCCTTACATAGCAAAGACTAGAAAAAAAGGAGAGGACATAAACCACGCCCAGTTTAGGCTGGATGTAAATTAGAAAGCAGGAAGGACTTTCCCAGGGTCATAGCTGGTTCTTCCAGGCTTGCACCTGCCAAGGATACCTACGGGGAGGGCCTAGGAACTCCCCCAAAGCAAGAGTCCTGAGACTCCTGGCTCCAGAACTCCAGACTCACCTCCCCTGGGGTGGGCAGCCAAGACTCAGGAATGTACTAAATTTAAAAACAGGCAGCCAGAGGCTAGAATCTTGGCCTCAAGGCTCCACCCACTGGAGGCCCAGAGACAAGATCTGGGCTGGGACCTCAGCTTCTCTCCCCAGCCTGAGGCAGGAGGGTGCTGCAAGCTATCGATAGAATCTTAAAGGGCCACACTCCAGCCTGGGTACCCAGGAAATGTAGAATTTGAACCCCAGGGTTTTTCAAGGGACCTCACGGTTCCTCGACTCAACTTAGAAGGTCTCTATGAAAGAGAGGACCTGACTCTCCAACCCTTTAATGTCGCCCTCCCCAACCTTCAGTCTACTTTCCATCCCACCTGCTGTTACCCTACCCCCACCCATGCCTTCCCCTTAGGAGATGAATAACAAGGAAAGGGACTAGGGACAGGGAAAAGAAAAGTGTTCTGCCTCCGAAAACATCTGTGTTTACTGAGCTTGGCCTGCAGTTTGACTCAGTTTACATTGCCTTTATCCTCTTAAACAATGAACACTTTTCCCTTCTCCTCGGCATCACCTGCCCCCCTTTTCCAAGCCCCTTCTTCATTCTCGCCTCCTTTTTACTTCTATCCAGTGATATCTTCCAGATTTTCAGAAATAATTTTTTTAGATACACAAACATTTCTACCAGGATCCAAAAGTAGCCACCACCTTCTTTAGCCCATTTAACTTGAGGAAATGTGTCCCTCCCATTTCAGGGGTAGGGATGAGGTCCCAGGGAAGAACCTCGTTGCCAAAGTCTTGGCCAGTTGGCGAAGAGATGGAGCTCCCGGGTATACCCGAGCCCAAACTCTATACTGTCCCAAGGGTGGTTTGTTTTTCTTCTTTCTTCTATTGGTCTGGACCTTGTATATTCTGGGAGGAGGTGATTAAGGCCAAGTTGCCTTATGTGGCCATCCAGCCAGAAGCTGGAAGAAGAAGGGAAGGATGAGAGGGAATGAACTGTTGTGTTAGGGCTAAGGAGAGAAGCAGACGCAATCCAGAGCCAAAGCCCTGGGTTTCTGATACGGCGCCTTCTCAGGAGCTGTGAGATCTTGGGCAAAGTAACTAACCTTTAAGTATTTGTCTGTAAAATTGAGATTGAAATACTTATCTCTGCCAGAATCGTTATAAGAATTAAATGAGCTTTGTACAAATGTCCAATGTGAAAAAGAAAAAAAAAAAGAATTAAATGAGCTGACCCCTGGAAAGTGTTTCATCAAGTGTGCAAATGCTACTCAAGGCGGAGGGACTAAGCCACTTCCTTCTCTCACTGCTTGACTGAGCCTGCCTCCAGCCCCACCCCCCTGATGTTTACTGCTTGTGGAGGAAGAGATTAAGTGAAGCAGGCCCACACATTCATGAAGGTGGAGGGAAGATGCACCAGGAGATGACAGAGAGGGAAACAGAGGAAGACAGGACCACAGACGTGGGGGAGGAAAGGCTGAATGAGGCAATGTCCTGACTCACTCTGACTCTTCCCCTGTTCCCGATCTGGGCTCCAAAGTCTTTGCCCACATTCCCCTTCACCAGGTTACTCAACCCTCCACCAGACTGCTAGGTCAAGGGTGGACAAACACAGACAAACGGGATCTGGATGGCCCCTGGGCAGTACTGACTTCCCCTACCATTCCCACAGCAAGAAGCGGGGGGTGATTCCATTAGCCGATTCCCTTACCCTGCAGTGAGACAGCCTGTAGGGAAGTGGGACTCAGACCCCAAGGTCTCTGTTTTTGCTTTGTTCCCTCAAGATCTCCGTTCCCCCATGGGAGAGAAACTCACTGTCCCACCTGCCCTCCCCCTCCCATCAGCTTTCAGATTCTCCCGCTGCCCCCTCTTCTGAGATTCACCCAGTCTCACGCTTCCATCAGCCTCAACTCCCCACCCATGGCCTGTGGTGAGAAGGTGCTAACAACACTACCTGCTTTCATCTTGACCTTCGAAGCCCACCCAGAGAAGAGGGGAATCATGGCCAAAAAAAGGCTGGAAGAAGGAAGAACCCTGGCACTGTGGGTGGGGCTGGGAGGAGCCCAGGCAGCCTTACTGGTGAGGATCTCATGGCTCTTCAAGGTGAATATAATGATGACTTTTCTGGGGTTTCTCTCAACACTCAGAATCCGCCCCAGTGGGAAAGTACATCCATACCTGGGGAGGCCAGGGGGAGGAAAAGGGGGGTGGCTCATTCCGCCAGTAAATGAAGAAAGTGGAAATGAATTCAAGGAGCCGGCAGAGCTCCCGGTTTCACCAGAGCCTGAGGCTTGGTAATAAGGATGAGAGCAATGTGCCTTCACTTCCTGGGATCAGAACAGCACATGGCCACACATGAACAGGTATGCATGTGCTTCCATAATCATACCCTTTCCCAGCTTCTCTCTGCCTGTGGTCTCATTTCAACTCCTTCAGCTGCTGTATCCACCCATAAAATTATGAGTGTAAAAGCACTTTGCAAACGCTGATACTCTATGAAGAAGTAAAAAGTAGTGCTGTAATTATTATCATTATGTCCAATGGTTGAGGTTTCTGCTGCCCACCTGTCAGCTATGTGAGGCCTAAAGAGGGAGGGCTAGGCCATTCCTCAGCTTCTGAGGTTCCTGGCCCTTTCCCCTTCCAGCTGTCCACAGCTGACTACTAAGCTGGAAGCATAGGGGAAAGCAGAGAAAAGGTGATTTACTGGGTCACAGAGACACAGGCTGGAAGAGATAGCATGTGTTCTCTTAAAATTTGAACCATTTGGCTGGGCACAGTGGCTCACACCTGAAATCTCTGCACCTTGGGAGGCCAAGGCAAGAGGATTGCTTGGGCCCAAAAGTTAGAGGCTGCAGTGAACTATGATCATGCCATTGAACTCCAGCCTGGGAGACAGAGACCCCCTCTCTTAAAAAAAATGAAAAATTTAGCCAGGGGCGGTGGCTCACACCTATAATCTCAGCACCTTGGGAGGCCGAGGCAGGTGGATCATGAGGTCAGGAGTTCAAGACCAGCCTGGCCAAGATGTTGAAACCCCGTCTCTACTAAAAATACAAAAATTAGCCGGGCTTGGTGGCAGGCACCTGTAATTCCAGCTATTCGGGAGGCCGAGGTAAGAGAATCGCTTGATCCCGGGAGCAGAGGTTGCAGTGAGCCAAGATCTTGCTGCTGCACTCCAGCCTGGGTGACAGAGTGAGACTCCATCTCAAAAAAGAAAAAGAAAAAGAAAAATTTGCCAGGCAAGGTAGCTCATGCCTGTAATTCCAGCACTTTGGGAGGATGAGGTGGGCAGATCACTTGAGGTTGGGAGTCCAAGACCAGCCTGACCAACATGGAGAAACCCTGTCTCTACTAAAGATAAAAAAAATTAGCCGAGTGTGGTGGCACATGCCTGTAAGCCCAGCTACTCGGGAGGCAGGAGAACTGCTTGAACCTGGGAGGCAGAAGTTGCGGTGAGCCGAGATTGCGCCATTGCACTCCAGCCTGGGCAACAAGAGCAAAACTCCGTCTCAAAAAAAAAAAAAAAAAAAGGAAAATTGAACCATTGCTCCGAGTTTCTAGTAGGGAGAGTAGTGGGATGTGGCGATGCTGTGATGGGAGAAAGGGAACTGGGGAAGGCAGTGGGTCCCAAGCCTCCTGCTTCCCCAGCTGACTCCTACCTTGGCCTTTCCGGTCATGCCCAAGAGGAAGCTGAAGGTCCGTTGCAGGGAGGAGCCTGCCCAGGTACCTGAATGTCCTTCCAGCTGGCTGCAGCTGCAGAGAAAAAGACTTGAGGAGATTGGGGAATGCTGGAAATGCAGAAAAACATGCTTCCTGAGAGATGGTGGATGAAGGTGCCATGACCAGCAGAGCCAGAATGGGAAGGAAGAAAGAGGAAGGACTGGGAGAGAAAGATAAACCCCCATCCTGACCTCCTAGGCCTTCCTGGATGTGGGCATTTCAGTTTCCCAGGCCCCTCTATTTAGGAAGAAACTCCAGGCTCCACCCAGATAAATACAGACTCCTCCTTCCTACCTAATCCAGGCTCAGGATGGGAGGCCCAGTCTCCTCTATCGTGCTGCCCCTCAACGGAAGTGGTATAGGGCGGGGACTCTCCCGGGGGGCATTTTCTTCTCTCAGAACAAGAGCCCTGTGTACGACCCTCTCTGCTGTTTGGAGAAGGCCTCTGGGCCTAAAGCCAATAAGGACTGAATTTCCTGGGATTTCATCAGCCCCATCCCATGAGCTAATCCCAAACCCAGAGCCAGGAGGATGTGTCAGCTAGAGATTTTCAGGACCACAGAGCAGAGCCTGATATCTTAAAGGGACCATTACTTGCTTACACATCCACACTGTCTTAGAGGCCAACCCACTCTAATCAGGATTCACCCATAGAAGCCAAATAAACAGGTGCTGATTTTGCATGCTTATTTTCATAGTTATTCAAATCTGCCAGCCTCCACCTCCAGACCTGAACTCTGCCTTCAGGCTCCTCTCTGTTGGGAGCTCCACAGCCAGCCAGTCCCCGTTGGTCTATTATCTGAGCCATCCTAAGCTGATCCATAGTCACTGCCCCTCACGAAGACTGTTCCACAGCAGATCTGCCCTTCACCCTATACCACTGACAACAGCAAGCAACCCCCATGCTCTGTTATTCAGCAGACACCCTGTGCCCTGGATACTCCATTTCTTTCCCTAATTTCTCCCCCCTGTCTCATGGAGCTACCAGGAACCTAGTGAGCCCACGCATACCAAAGAAAAGAGTGTGAATTCTATGCAGCTAAGGGAAGGATATTTGGAGGTCTTAGATCAGAAATGTTAAGGGGAGGAATGATTCACGAAGCAGGGAGACCCTTGCAGCTACAAATCCATGGTCTAGACCCTATTGCTCTTCCCCCATAGAGGCTTTTGAAGGACTCCGGGTCCCCCACACTCACCGTTTCCTGAGGTCAGTGGCAGAGGACTGGGATAAATTCCCTGCCAACACAAAAGGAGACAAGAAGTGTCTAGCTAAAGCCAGACAAAGGCGCCCAGGACTCCCTCCCTCACCCGCTTCACCTGGATCAGGTTCCCAAGCTGCAGGTGCATGTGACGCCATTCCTGAGGGCGGGCACTGGGCAGCAGGGAGAGAGGGGCGGGGTCTAAGCAGGGCAGAGCTGAAGAATTTAGGAGCCAGGGGGACAGGGTACCAGGGTTATGTGGAGATGGCGGCTGGGAGCCTGATGTTTCAGAGGTTCCACCCAGAGCTCCCAATACTCCATCCTGAGGACAAGGTACCTCGCAGGTAACTGTCCTCCATCTCTGGTGATGGGGAGGCTGGAGAACCTCACTGTGTCCTATGTCTGCTTTCATTGGTAGGAGTTTCAGAACGCCGAAGTCCAGAATTCAGATTGCTCATTTGAATAAAGCCATTTTGATTCTGGACACAGTGGCTCATGCCTATAATCCCAGCACTTTGGGAAGCCAAGGCAGGTGGATCACTTGAGCTCAGGAGTTTGAGACCAACCTGACCAACACGGTGAAACCCTTTCTCTACTAAAAATACAAAAATTAGCCAGGCGTGGTGGTACACTCCCATAGTCCCAGCTACTCAGGAGGCTGAGGCATGAGAATCACTTGAACCCGGGAGGCAGAGGTTGCAGTGAGGTCAGATTGCACCACTGCACTCCAGCCTGGGTGACACAGTGAGATTAGTCAAAAAAAAAAAAAAAAAAGAAAGAAAGAAAGAAAAAGAAAAAAGAATAAAACTGTCTGGGAATTCCAAGGGTGTGTGGCTAGACATAATCCAGGACATCTAGACCCTAAACAGCTAGCTATGAGGAGTGGCAATGAGATGGATAGGGGAGGGGGCCACCCCTGCTTTGCTCCCTACTTTTGCTCACCATCTGGATCCGACCAGTCCAAGAGGCAGTTGATGCCACTCATGGATACAGACTTGGAAAGCATGCCAGTGGCCGAGTGATCCAAAGGGCCAGCAGATGGATGATAGGAATCCTGACCCTGGAATCATGTCAAGAGTCCTCACACAAAGGGCAGGCTTCATCTGTCCTCCCGTCGTGTTCTTCACTTCCCCACAGCTTGGCCCCTCTTCAAATCCAGGCCTCCCACCCCTTTCCAATACCCATACTGGGATATTGCAGTTTAAATGGTTGCGAAGTTATCCCATTATCCCTGCTGTTTAGCAGTCATTCTGTCGCAGTTCAAGCCCAGGCTTTCTTAGTGTATAAAAGTATCTTGAGAAGAGAGATTTACCCTGGATGGTTTCCAGAGGTGAAAAACTCAACCTATAGAGGCCAGGCAGGTAAGGAAAAAAACAGGCGGTGGCTCAGGACTGTAATCCCAGCACTTTGGGAGGCCAAGGCAGATGGATCACTTGAGGTCATGAGTTCGACACCAGCCTGGCCAAAATGATGAAACCCTGTCTCTACTAAAAAAAATACAAAAATTAGCCGGGTGTGGTGGTGTGTCCCTGTAATTTCAGCTACCCAGGAGGCTGAGACAGAAGAATCACTTGAACCTGGGCTGTGGAGGTTGCAGTGAGCTGAGATCACGCCACTGCACTGGTGCAACAGAATAACTCAAAAAAAGGCCGGGCACGGTGGCTCAGGCCAGTAATCTCAGCACTTTGGAAGGCCGAGGTGGGTGGATTATTTGAGATCAGGAGTTTGACACCAGCCTGGCCAACATGGTAAAACTCCGCCTCTACTGAAAATAGAAAAATCAGCCAGGCATGGTGGCTGGCACCTGCAGTTCCTGCTACTGAGAGGCTGAGGCAGGAGAATTGCTTGAACCTGTGAGGCAGAGGTTGCAGTGAGCCGAGATCGTGCCACTGCCCTCCAGCATGGATGACAGAGCGAGACTCTATCTCAAAAAGAAAAAAAAAAACTGAGGCAGTCTGGGTTTAAGACAATAGGGAGAAGAAATATTCATAGGCTGTGCCCATCCTTTAGAGAGTAACTTTTTTCTCTCTCTTTTTTTTTTTTTAAGACGGGGTTTCACCATGTTGGTCAGGCTGGTCTTGAACTCCCGACCTCAGGTGATCCACCCACCTTGGCCTCCAAAGTGCTTGGATTACAGGCGTGAGCCACCGCGCCCGGCAAGAGTAACTTTTTTCTCAAGCCTACCTGGAGCATTACAAAAACTGGCCACAAAATAGGCCCTAAGGCAAATCTCAACACATTTCAAATAATCTGCGTTACAGAAATTACAGCAAATAAGCCAGAAGTCCCTCCTCAGTAGACTAAAGAATCAATAGTATACTTATGCATTGAAATACTATTCAACAATAAAAATGAAGAAATCACAGCTCGGTTAACAATGGATGAATCCCACAGACATGTTGAATGAAAGAACCGAGACACAAGATGTACATACTAGTATGATTATATTCATATGAAGTTTAACATGGGTTAAACCAGCTGACAGTGTTTATCGATGCATACATAGGTGGTAAGCCTATAAAGAAAATGGAGCCAAGTGCTGTGGCTCACGCCTGTAATCCCAGCACTTTGGGAGGCCAAGGCTCGTGGATCACTTGAGCCCAGGAGTTCCAGAGCAGCCTGAGCAACATGGCAAAACCCTATCTCTACCAAAAATACAAAATTAACCAGGCGTGTTGGCTTGCACCTGCAATCCCAGCTACTCAGGAGGTTGAGGCAGGTGGATCTCTTGAATCCAGGAGGTAGAGGTTGCAGAGATTGTGCCACCGAACTCCAGCCTGGGTGACAGAGTGAGATCCTGTCTCAAAAACAAAACAGAGGCTGGGCGTGGTGGCTCACGCCTGTAATCCCAGCACTTTGGGAGGCCAAGGCGGGTGGATCACGAGGTCAAGAGATCAAGACCATCCTGGCCAACGTGGTGAAACCCCGTCTCTACTAAAAATACTAAAATTAGCTGGGCGTGGTGGCGCGTGCCTGTAGTCCCAGCTACTCGAGAGGCTGAGGCAGGAGAATTGCTTGAACCCAGGAGGCGGAGGTTGCAGTGAGCTGAGATTGTGTCACTGCACTCCAGCCTGGCGCCTGGCGACGGAACAAGATCCTGTCTCAAAAAAAAAAAAAAAAAGAAAAGAAAAGAAAAGAAAAGAAAAATGGATCTCAAAAATCAAGAATGTGATCATCTCTGCCAGAGAGAGGACTATGAAGAACCCAGGGAGCTTCTCAGCTATGATGATCTCTGTTTTTTTGAGACGGAGTTTTGCTCTTGTTGCCCAGGGTGGAGTGCAATGACGTGATCTCAGCTCACTGCAACCTCCACCTCCCAGGTTCATAAATTTCCCGGGTTTTATAAGTTTTAAAACACCATTCTAAATAAACGTATTGTCAAGAAGAAATCATAATGGAAATTTAAAGATATTTTGTAACTGAACAATAATGAAAATACAGAATAAAACCTGTGGGAGAAGGCCGAAGTGGTATTTCAAGGGCAAGGTGTAGCCTCAAAATGCTTATATTGAAAAATTTTTAATTCTAGAGAATTGAGCTAAGCTAATTTAAAAAGTCAAAAAAAGAACAGGACAAACTCATAGAAAACAAAAGGAAGCAGCCAGACATGGTAGCTCACGCCTGTAATCGCAGCATTCTGGGAGGCTGAAGCAGGTGGATCACCGGAGGACAGGAGTTCGAGACCAGCCTGACCAACATGGAGAAACCCCGTCTCTACTACAAATACAAAAATTTTTTTAAAAAATTGTAGTCTGGGCACAGTAGCTCATGCCTGTAATCCCAGCACTTTGGGAGGCTGATGCGGGCAGATCACGAGGTCAAGAGAGCAAGACCGTCCTGGCCAACATGGTGAAACCCCATCTCTACTAAAAATACAAAAATGAGCTGCATGTGGTGGTGAAGGCCTATCATCCCAGCTACTTGGGAGGCTGAGGCAGGAGAATTGCTTGAACCCAGGAGGTGGAGGTTGCAGTGAGCTGAGATCACGCCAGTGCACTCCAGCCTGGCGACACAGCAAGACTCTGTCTCAAAAAAAATGTATATGTAAACAAAAATAAGTTAGAGAGGATCAATAAAGCCAAGAGTTGTTTTATAGGATCAAGCAAATGAAATAGGCAAACCTCTGATAGGAATGATAAAGAAAACAAGAACGCATAAATAGAATGAAAAAGTAGACCTAATTACAGAAAGAGCAGTGATTATAAAGACAAGAGAATATTACCTACAGCAGGGCACGGTGGCTTATGACTGTAATCCCAGCACTTTGGAAGCCTGAGGCAGGCGGATCTCTTGAGGTCAAGAGTTCGAAACCAGCCTGGCCAACTGGTGAAACCCCGTCTCTACTAAAAATAATTAGCCAGGCGTGGTAATACACACCTGTAATCTCAGGAGGCTGAGGTGCAAGAATCACTTGAATCTGGGAGATGGATATTGCAGTGAGCGGAAATTGTGTCACTGCACTTCAGCCTGGGGGTCAGAGTGAGACTCCATCTCAAAAAAAAAAAAAAGGATACTACCTCCAACTTCATGCCAGTAATTTTAAATGCAAATGAAATAGACAAATTTCTTCCTACCCCCTAAAATAAAACTGTCCAAAACTGAATCAAGAAGAAATAGAAACTCTGAATGGTCCTATGAAAGAAATGGAATCAGTAGTTAATCTTCCTAAAAACAAAACAAAAACACCAGGCTAAAACAGTTTTATAGGCAAGGGACAGATCTTTCAAGGAACCTATCACTGAAATCTTATACAAACTCCTCCAAAGAATAGACAACTAAAACAAAAACTCTTCAACTCTTTCTATAAGGTAAGTACAACCTTGATTCTGAAACTACACATAGACAGTATTACAAAGAGAAATTATGGGACAATCTCTTTTATGCACATAAGTACAAAAATTCCAAATAAAATATGAGGAAAGTATAGCTGATTTTATTTTTTATTATTACTTTCTTTCAGACACAGTCTTGCTCTGCTGCCCAGACTGGAGTGCAGTGGCACGATCTCTGCTCACTGCAACCTCTGTCTCCTAGGTTCAAATGATTCTCATGCTTCAGCTTCCAGAGAAGTTGGGATTATAGGTGTGTACCACCATACCCGGCTAATTTTTATATTTTTAGTAGAGACAGGGTTTCGCCAGGTTGGCCAGGATGGTCTTGAAATCCTGGCCTCAGGTGATCCTCCCACCTCAGCCTCCCAAAGTGCTGGGATTACAGGCGTGAGCTACCACACCTGGCCAGTGTAGTAGATTTTAAATGGCCATAAATTATTTGCAGTTCCTCCCATTAAGAAGGAGCCTGTCTCTTCACTCTGAATCTGGGCTGGTCTGTGACTTACTATGACGACTAGAATGTCACAGAAGTGCCATCATGTGATTTTTGAGCCTAACCCTCAAGAAACCTTAAAGCTTCCACTCTCGCCCACTTGGAATGCTATTTTCATCTGAACAAGCCTAAGCTGGCATTCTAGAGAGCCGTGTGGATGAGAAGCAAGGTACTGCAACTGGCAGGCTGCCAGCTGAAAGCATAAGGAAGGCCATCCTTGATCATCAGCTCTATTCAGGCCACCAGACAATGGCAGCCATCTAAATGAGTCCAGGTGAGACCAGCCCAAATCGCCCACCCAGAGAGTTGTGAGAAGAAAAAAAAAGTCATTTTAAGCTGCTAAATTTTGGGTTGGTTTGTTATACAGCAATAAATAATTGATACAAATAAAATCCAGCAGTATGTAAAAAGATAAAATCTGTCACGACAAAGTTGGATTTATCCTAAGAATACAAAGGTGGTTTAATGTGAGAAAAATCCTTCAATGTAATTTACCTCAATAATATATTAAAGGAGAAGGGGTGTGGTGGCTTATGTCTGTAATCGCAGCACTCTGGGATGCTGAGGTGAGGGATCCCTTGAGCTCAGGAGTTTGAGACCATCCTGGGTAACATGGTGAAACCCTGTCTCTACCAAAGATACAAAAAATTAGCTGGATGTGGTGGCATGCATGTGTGCTCCCAGCTACTCAGGAGGCTGAGGTGGGAGGATAGTTTGAGCCCGGGAGGCAGAGGTTGCAGTGAGCCAAGATTATACCACTGCACTCCAGCCTGGGTGATGGCGAGACCCCATCTCAAAATAATAATTTAGGCCGGGCAGAGTGGCTCACGCCTGTAATCCCAGCACTTTGGGAGGCTGAGGTGGGTGGATCACCTGAGATCAGAAGTTTGAAAGCAGCCTGGTCAACATGGCACTGCAGCCTGGGAGACAGAGCAAGACTCTGTCTCAAGAAAAAAACAAACAAAAACAACAATAAGTAATAATAATATATTAAGGAGAAAAAAATATACAATCATTTTAGTAAATGCAGAAAAGCATAAGATAAAATCCGATACCCACTAATTCTAAAGCCAAAGACTTGGCAATTAGAAACAGAAGGAACTGACTGGGCACGGTGGCTCACGCCTGTAATCCCAGTGCTTTGGGAGGCTGAGGCAGGCGGATCATGAGGTCAGGAGATCGAGATCATCCTGGCCAACACGATAAAACCCCATCTCTACTAAAAAATACAAAAAAATTAGCTGGGCCGTGGTGGCATGCACCTGTAGTCCCAGCTACTCAGGAGGCTGAGGCAGGAGAATTGCTTGAACCCAGGAGGCAGAGGTTGCAGTGAGCCGAGATCACACCATTGCACTCCAGCCTGGGTGACAGAGCGAGACTCCGTCTCAAAAGAACATAAATAAATAAAAAGGGGGCGGGGGGCTCCGCCCGCACCCCGCGGGGCGCCGCCGCGGGCGGCCCGCGGCGCCGGGCCCGGGGCCGCGCCGGGGAACCGGGGGGGGGGGGGGGCCAAAAGGGGCCCGGGGGGGGGGCCGGCCGGGGGGGCGGGGGGGGGGGGGGGGGGGGGGGGGGGGGGGGGGGGGGGGGGGAAAAACAGAAAGAATCCTCCTTAACCTGATCAAGAATATTTTTTAAAGCCTGCAGCAGAAAATCAACCTCAATAGTGAAACACAAGATATACTCCCTCTAAAATCAGAAACAATACTTCCTATGGCATAGTTTTTAAGAAAAATTGTAATAAAATCCAGAAATAAGACAAGGATGCCCATTATGGCCATTTCTGTTCAGCATAGCACTGGAGTCCTATATTGATGAATTAATGCTGGAAGAGAGGAGAAACACTAGATAACAAATAAACAAAAATAGAACCCTAGCCAGCACAGGAGTGCAAGAAGAAGAAATGAAGGGAGTGGATACTGGAAAAGAAAAGACAATGCTCATTTAAAGGTGACACAAGCTGGGTAAGATGGCTCACACTTGTAATCCCAGCACTTTGGGAGGTTAAGGTGAGAGGCTCACTTGAGCACAGGAAATTTGAGACCAGTCTGAGCAACACAGTGAGACCCCATGTCTTCAAAAAAATTTAAAAAATCATGGCTGAGTAGAAAAAAAGTAGCTGGGCGTGGTGGTGCACACCTGTAGTCTCAGCTGCTAGGGTGGCTGAAGCAGGAGGATCACTTGAGCCTGGGAGGTGGAGGTTGCAGTGAGCCATGATTGTGCCACTGCACTCCAGCCTGGGTGACAGAACAAGACTCTGTCTCAAAAAAAAAAAAAAAAAAAAAAAAACAAAAGTAAAGATGACATAATTGTATACTTAGAAAAGCCAAAAGAAAAAAAAAACACAGATAAATTGTTTTAATGTAAAACAAGAGTTTAGCAAGATAAATGACTATATTATTGTATGAGGAATATTTTTTTGAGACAGAGTGTTACTCTGTTGCCCAGGCTGGAGAACAGTGTCTCAATCTTGGCTCACTGCAACGTCTGCTTTCTGAATTCAAGCAATTCTCCTGCCAGAGTACCTGGGATTACAGCTGCACGCCACCATGCTTGGCTAATTTTGTTTTTTTGTAGAGATGGAGTTTCACCCTGTTGGCCAGGCTGGTCTCAAACTCCTGACCTCAGGTGATCCACCCGCCTCGGCCTCCCATAGAGCTAGGATTATAGGCATGAGCCACTGTGTCTGGCCATACATGAGGAATAATTCAATTCCATTTCTATAAACCAAAATTAATTATAAAATGTAATTTCAAAATAAGAAAGTAGGCCAGGTGCGGTGGCTCATGGCTGTAATCCCAGCACTTTGGGAGGCCAAGGTGAGTGGATCACCTGAGGTCAGGAGTTTGAGACCAGCCTAACAAATCTGGTGAGCTGAGATCATGCCACTGCACTCCAGCCTGGACGACAGAGCAAGACTTCATCTCAAAAAAAAAAAAAAATAATAATTATTATTAGCTAGACATGGTAGCATGTGCCTGTAATCCCAGCTAGTCAGGAGGCTGAGGCAGGAGAATCACTTGATCCCGGGAGATGGAGGTTGCAGTGAGCTGAGATCGTGCCACTGCACTCCAGCCTGGGTGACAGAGCAAGACTCCATCTTGGAAAAAGAAAAAAAAAATTTCTCTACCCTTACCTAGTGAAAAAAATGTCTTTTCATTAAATATTAACTTTCTTCACACAGGCTTTGTCAATCTTTATTAGATTTATTTCTAGATAACCTATCGTTTTAGTTACTATTTTTTTTTTTAAGACGGGGTTTCACCATGTTGGTCAGGCTGGTCTTGAACTCCCGACCTCAGGTGATCCGCCCGCCTTGGCCTCCAAAGTGCTTGGATTACAGGCGTGAGCCACCACGCCCGGCCAGTTTTGGTTACTATTAAAAATACTTTCTGCGGTGCGCAGTGGGTCATCCCTGTAATCCCAGCACTTTGGGAGTCTGAGGCAGGTGGATCACGAGGTCAGGAGCTCGAGACCAGCCTGACCAACATGGTGAAACCCTGTCTCTACTAAAAATATAAAAATTAGCAGGGCGTGGTGGTGGGCAGCTGTAATCCCAGCTACTTGGGAGGCTGAGACAGGAGAATGGCTTGAACCTGGGAGGTGGAGGTTGCAGTGAGAGAGATCACTACTGCACTCCAGCTTGGGCAACAGAGCAAGACCCTGTCTCAAAATAAATAAGTAAATAAATAAATAAGTTCCACTCCAAACTGGGGAAATGTGGGGTCCACAGAAAGAAGTGGTTATAACTACTAGGGGAACAGGGCCCTTTTACTGAGAGAGGAACAAATACACCCTCGTCAACATAGAGGCACAGACATAGAAAGGAAGAAACAGAGAGTCTTAGAGAAAGAGACACAAGCAGGGTACCCAGAGTCAAGGACGGAGCACACAGACCCAGGGAAGCAGACAGAGGCGCATACACGATAGATTCTGATTCGGTCAGATGGAGCCAAAGCAATGCCTGGGCACAGAGAGACCCAGCAGCTGGCAGAACAGAGGAGACATAGAATAGAATGGTGGCTAGACAGGCGAAGGGGCAGGAGAGGAGGAGCAAGGCAGGGGCACTCATGGGGATCTGTCTGTCCATACCAGGCGGGAGGGGTGGCCACCTTGGTGCTGCAGTCCCAGAAAGGTGTCCAGTTCTTGGCTCTGCAGGAAGGGGGCCTCCTCGGGGCTTGGGCATCCCGACGCCTGCAGTCTCCTCCTGAAACACACATCGCCACCACCACCCTCTGTATCCAGTGGCCAGTGACGGGCACCAGGGAGGAACACCGCCTCGCCTCAGCCCAGCCCTGTTGCTTGCCCCCAGCCCAGCCCTTCCTGTTGGCATAGGCACAGGCCAGACCCAAACTGGCCCCACTTTGGGGCTCTGCTTTTGCCAGGGCTGCAGAGTTGGCTGTGGGCAAGAGCGGCCCCTGCTGGTGAAAGCAGAGTACTGCTCTCCAGAAGAAAGCCAGGGTTCAGGGGAAGGCGAACAGCAAAAGCAAGCTGGATTCTCACTCCTTGCCTGGTTGCTGATGCCAACCTTTGTCCCTGCTCAGCTAAATAGCCCACTCAGGACTCCAATCCCTCTCTAACCAAGGGGCAGAATTAATGCCTGACTGTGAAATGTGGGGTGACACCTGAAAGACCCTGAGATACAGGTGGCACTACATAAGGGGGACCCAGGCATTTGGGCACCTCTGCTTTCAGCCAGCTACCCTTAGGAAGGTGCCATGAGCCCTGCAGGCATTACTTCTCATCCGAGTTCCCACCCAAGCCAGTTCAGGGACAAGGTCCAGGGTCCTCTCCCCTCACTCAAACCAGCCAGCCCTGCCCAGGAGCTAGGGAAGATTGGTCCACTCACCAGAGCTAAAGGAACTTGTCCAAGGGGCCCATTGTCAAAGCAGAGGGACAGTGTCCTTCCATGGCCAGCAGGCCCCTACAATGCTCACTCACACTGAACTCTTCATGCTGACCCCCGGCCCTTCTCTTTCTGACTTCCTCTGATTTTGGGGAAGTGGTCAGGGATTTTCCAGGGGAGGGGGGAAGAGATGATCTTTCTGCTCCAGTGTACCAAGCGTATGCAGAACACTGAGCAAGAACAGCTGATCTCACATGGCAATGCTGGACCATGAGTTAATCCAGGACATCTCGTGTTGTCCTCAGCCTGCAACAGAAAGCCCAGCAAGAATCTGGCACTGGGACAGGCCCAGAGTCCCAACCCTGGGACCACTTCCCTCAGGAAATCTCTGTAAGTTCTTTGGGCCTCAGTTTCCTTATCTGTAAAATGAGGAGATTGTGCCGTATATTCTCTGTGTTCCTTCCAGCCCTGACACCATCACGTGGTCTACGAAACCGCTGTGGGAGGCAGAGGCAAGGCGATCCTGATGCTCACCCCAACTCCACACCTCCCTCCCATTCCCATCCTCGGTCTGCCCTGACAGGAGGTAAGAGCCACTGGGGAGAGCCATATTTTGGAAGGCAGGCTCCATCCTCCGCAAAGGTCCACAAACGGGACTGGGTTCTGGCTCTCCAGGGGAAAGGACTGGGGGCCTAGTTCTCCTCTCTCCTGTTGTCCTTCGGATGGTTGTCTCTAGAGTTATCTAGTTCCTTCCCAATCACTTTCCCATTTTCTCCAAGGTCTAGGCCTGGAGGGAAGGAGGTAAAGGAGGTTCCCTGCGGGCTTACCTATTCAGTGGGTCCTTGAGCTCCCCGCCAGGCCCCCAACTATGTCTTTTGAAGCAGTCATGGTTGCGGTCGTGGGCCCGGAAAGCCCCTGACCTTCGGAGGGGGTACAGCATGTGAGCCGTTCCCCTCCTGCATTTCCCCCATCTCTTCTTCCTCCAGTTGCTCTCTGGATTCGATAGCAGAAAGACAGCATTGAGTGCGGCCTTGGGGCACCTGGTCTCCACCTGCGAGGAACACCTCTGGGACGACTCTGCTCATGGGAGACACAGGCGGGCCAGTCTGCGTAGGAAGAAAGAAAAGGGTGAGCAGGGTTCTAGAACTCTGGAACATTGGAACTAGAAGCGTGTCACAGTCAGCTGGGCTTGGGAGCATCTAGCCACCCCCTCACTTTACTGAGACACAGAACTGGAGAGTGTGTGGCTCAGGGTCACGTTGTGAATCAGCTGCAGAGTCAAGGCTAGAACTTAGGTTTTCTGGCTCTCGGTTCAGTGTCTTCTCGTACGTAAAGAGATCCTCATTGCCTCATTCTTATTCCATTTAATGAAGACCCATATAGCAGAAAGCCAAGAAAAAATAAATGGATATTGTTCCTGTCCTCAAGGAATCACAGTCTAGTGAGTGGGTGAGAGTGTGTGTGTGCACAGCCAAAGCACAAATCACAAACGACTCCGTCACTGGCTTGCATATGCCAAATGCCACAAGAGAAGTTTCAACAAAAGGCTTTGGGCTGTTAAAGGAGTGAGTGCATAAGACCATTTGGGAGACTCAAAAAAGGGAAGCAGGCCAGGTGCGGTGGCACACCCACAACTTTGGGAGGCTGAGGCAGGGGGATCGCTTGAGCTCAGGTGTAGAACAGCCTGGGCAACATAGCGAGACCCTGTCTTCACAAAAAATAAAAAGTTAGCCGGGTGTGGTGGCATGTGCTTATAGTCCCAGCTACTTGGGAGGCTGAGGTGAGAGGCTCACTTAAGCCCAGGGGTTCAAGGCTGCAGTGAGCTATGATCATTTCACTGCACTCCAGCCTGGGTGACAGATGAAGACCTTGTTTGCTTTGGAATTTTGTTTCTTTTTTTGAGACAAATGCTTGTTCTGTTGCCCAGGCTGGAGGGCAGTGGTGTGATCTCAGCTCACGGCAACCTCTGCCTCTCGGGATTCAGGCCCTTTCCTGCCTCAGCCTCCTGAGTAGCTAGGATTACAGGCGCACACCACCATGCCCTGCTAAGTTTTGTATTTTTAGTAGAGACTGGGTTTTGCCATGTTGGTCAGGCTGGTCTTGAAGACCTGACCTCAGGATCCACCCTCCTCGGCTTCCCAATGTGCTGGGATTACAGGTGTGAGCCACCGCGCCCAGCCTTTTTTTTTTTTTTGAAATGGAGTTTCGCTCTTATTGCCCAAGCTAGAGCACAATGGCACGATCTTGGCTTACTGCAAGCTTTGTCTCCCAGGTTCAAGCTGTTCTCCTGCCTCAGCCTCCTGAGTAGCTGGGGTTACAGGTGCACATTACCACGCCTGGCTTTTTGTATTTTTAGTAGAAACGGGTTTTCACCATGTTTGCCAGGCTGGTCTCGAACTCCTGACCTCAGGTGATCCACCTGCTTTGGCCTCCCAAAATGCTGGGGTTACAGGTGTGAGGACCTGGCTTTGTTTTTGATTTTAAAGAGGAGGAGGAACAGAAGGAAGTAAAGGGCCTTTGAGATGTGCCTGGAGGGGTAAAGTGGTTGGGATTTGCCCAGGGAAGAGGGAGAGGATTTTAGGTAGATAAAGTAGCAGGGGAAAAGGTTCATGAGTGATAGTGTTGTGATTTCTTCCTTTTTTTTTGAGACGGAGTTTTGCTCTTGTTGCTCAGGCTGGAGTGCAATGGCTCCCAAGTTCAAGCAATTCTCCTGTCTCAGCCTCCCAAGCAGCTGGAACTACAGGCACCTGCCATGATGCGCAGCTAATTTTTATATTTTTAGTAGACACGGGGTTTTACCATATTGGCCACGATGATCTCGAACTCCTGACCTGTGATCCGCCTGCCTTGGCCTCCCAAAGTGCTGGGGTTACAGGTGTGAGCCACTGCGCCTGGCGTGATTTCTTCCTCCAAGAATCTGGTCATATGGAGAGTGAAAGCCATCGTGACCTCTCCCCATGTTGCAGAGAGAAGGGCTCCAAGCCTCAGCCACAGAGCACACATTTCCTCCACTATCTCCCCAGTGGGCATTGCTCTCACTTCCCAGCACTCCTGGTTGGCATCAGGGCTTGCCTCAATGTGTCTTAGAGTTAAGACACTCAGATGCTCCTAAAGTTGAAAATGATAAGCCCCACTCCAGAAGAAGCGCCAAGTCCCAGAGTACCAGGGGCAGGAAGGGCAGGAAGGGCAATAACATTTACTGCATACCTCTGTACACTGCACTCCTAGGCCATGTCTCTCTAGACCTTCTGCTAGAATGAGTCTTCCAGGCTCCCCCTTCTCCTGGGAACACTTCCAGCTACAAAGATGTCATGAGTGCCCAGAAGGATCAGGAAGCTGGGACCCAGAACCTTCCCTCTTTCCAGGCTTACTGTGGGGCTGTCAAACTTCCTCCAGGTTGTCTTAACCACCCAGGAAAGTCCAGGTTATTGGAAAGTTGTCCCTTCAGTCTACTTTCCTTCCTCACCACAATCTGTCCACTGCCTTCACCCCAGCCAGAGCTGCTAGGAAGAAAGTGCTGTACCTGGCGTGGCTATGTGCCCGTTTACCACAGAGAAGGGAGGGAGGCAGGTACTGAGGGCTCTGCAGATGGCAGTGCTGCTCCCCCACTGGGAGGGTCAAAGGAGAGAAAAAGGAGTAGCCTGGGAGAGTGGCCACGGCCCTGTGCCCATCCGTGCTCACCGCGTCTGGGAGCAATGGACAGGGAACCCCTCAGCAAGCCACCAGGAGAGATCCTCTCCCTCCTTGCCTACAGACGGGCCCTGTGCCATCAGGTATGCTGGCTACACACAGGATGAGCAGATCTACAGGAAGCAGATCAGAGCCGAGGGCCACGGCAGGGTCCCTCCCAACCAGTGGCCTCCAAAGCTGAGATTTGGAGGCAGAGGGGAGGTTGACAAAAATATTATGAAAAGCTGGGGTGGAAAAAAAATAGGAACTGGAGATATACTAGGAAAAGGGGAACGGGGGCTGGAAATAGGACAGAAACTGAGAGGCAGTGAGGGGGGAGGCAGGGACACTGGGTGGAGTCTTGGGAGCTCTGGAATTCAGGGACCTCCCAGAAGCAGAAAGTTGCTTTGAACTGTATGCCCTGTACCCAACCTCTACCTGATAGCCTTTGTTTCAGCCTGTGCCCGCAGGGTTAAATTTTTTTTTTTTTTTGGAGAGAGGACCTCTCTCCTCTGTCACCCTCAAGCTTCAAGGCTTACTGCAGCCTCCACCTCTCAGGCTCAAACAGTCCTCCCACATTAGCCTCCTGAGTAGGTAGGACTACAGGTGCATGCCACCACATCCAGCTAAAATTTTTTTTTTTTTTTTGAGACGGAGTTTTGCACTGTCGCCCAGGCTGGAGTGCAGTGGCATGATCTTGGCTCACTGCAACCTCCGCCTCCCAGGTTAGAATTCCCCTGCTTCAGCCTCCCAAGTAGCTGGGATTACAGGTTCACGCCACCACACCTGGCACTTTTTTTTTTTTTGTATTTTTAGTAGAGACGAGGTTTCACCATGTTGACCAGACTGGTCTCGAACTCCTGACCTCAGGCAATCCACCTGCCTTGGCCTCCCAAAGTGCTGGGATTATAGGCGTGAGCCACTGCGCCTGGCCTCCAGCTAATTTTTAAATGTTAGTTTTGTTTTGTTTTAAATGGAGTTTTGCTCTTGTTGCCCAGGCTGGGGTGCAATGGTGTGATCTCAGCTCACTGCAACCTCCGCCTCCCGGGTTCAAGCAATTCTCCCGCCTCAGCCTCCAGAGTAGCTGGGACTACAGACATGCACCACCACACCCAGCTAATGTTTGTATTTTTAGTAGAGGCAGAGTTTCACTATGTTGGCCAGGCTAGACCTGAACTCCTGACTTCAGGTGATTCACCCGCCTTAGCCTCCCAAAGTGCTTGGATTACAGGTGTGAGCCACTGCACCCGGCCTTAAATTTTTTACAGAGACGAGGTCGCACTATGTTGCCAAGGCTGGTCTCAAACTCCTGTGCCCAAGCGATCCTCCTGCCTCAGCCTCCCAAAGTGCCGGAATTATAGTTGTGAGCCACTGTGCCTGGCCTACAGGGTTGAACTTGACAAGATGAAGGAAGGGCAGTGAACTGGAGACCTCTGGTTTTCTTCAGTCCCTGCAGGTGTTCCTGCTGCAGATACGGTCCTGTTACCCCAGCCCCACTGACAAATACCTCAGCTCTTAAGATCTTTGTGTAACTCACCCTTCTTCCTTCCGCTCAGACCAACTGGAGTCCGACCTCTTCTCAAGATCTACCCTTTTTCCACCATCGCTGTCATTTCATTCATGGTCTCTGCCCTCTGTGAAATGAAATCTGTCGCCGGGCACGGTGGCTCACGCCTGTAATCCCAGCACTTTGGGAGGCTGAGGCGGGCGGATCACCGGAGGTCAGGAGTTTGAGATCAGCCTGACCAATATGGTGAAACCCCATCTTTAAAAAAAAAAGAAAATGAAACCTGTCTGGCAGTTTCTCCCTTACATCCTCATCTCCACTAACCCTGCCTCATGCCATGATGCCAATACTTTTATTCTGTCCCTCAAAGAGATGAGGTTTAGCAAGGCTTCCTCAACTCCCTCCTAGCAATATTCCCTCCTCCACCATCTAAAATTCAGACTGGGACTCTGGGTCATCGTGTTGCTTTTCCTTCCATTAGCTTAACTCTCCCAGCCCCCTCCCATTTTCCCTCAGCCTCCTAAGCTCAGGAAATGGTGCATGGGAGAGGCCAGGGCTGGGTCTCACACAATGGTTTTATTTAGCTCTCCAATGAGATCACATTTTATGTCATATCACTGCTTCCGCTGAGCAGAGAGATAGGAGATTCTGAAATAGGTCTGGGATCAGATGCTTGAGAAGGGGGAGGCGGAGGGTGGGAAAGCAGG
Source organism: Ateles fusciceps (assembly GCA_036589455.1). NCBI lineage: Eukaryota > Metazoa > Chordata > Mammalia > Primates > Atelidae > Ateles > Ateles fusciceps. The sequence continues at coordinate 5,288,894 of JAZHEH010002047.1, forward strand.
AAGGGGCTCTAAGAAGCCATTTTACTTGCCCTCCTGCCTCTGGATCGGATCGTCTTCCCCACCACTGCAAACCATGAGTGTCCTGTCCCTTCCTCCGAGTGTGTAACCTTCACAGATTGCACTAGTCATCAAAGATTTCTTAGACATTCTACTGGGAGCTGGAGGGGAATATATAATATTTTAATAGAGAGAGGCATCTGTTGCTCAAAACTCTGAGACCATAATTTCTTTAGGGTGTTACAGCTTTGAAGTAGGTCAAATGTGCTAGCTCTGCCCCTTTCTCTTTTTTTTTTTTGAGACAGTCTCACTCCGTTGCTGAGGCTGGAGTGCAATTGCATGATCCTGTCTCATTGTAACCTCCACCTCCAGGGTTAAAGCAATTCTCCTGCCTCAGCCTCCCAAGTAGCTGGGATTACAGGCGTCTGCCATCACACCCGGCTAATTTTTCTATTTCTACTAGAGACAGGGTTTGGCCATGTGGCAGGGCTGGTCTCGAACTCCTGAACTCAGGTGATCCACCCACCTTAACCTCCCAAAGTGCTAGGATTACAGGCATGAACCACTGCACCTAGCCTAGCTATGCCACTTTCATAAGCCACATAACCTTGGGAACTTAACTTTTTTTTCTTTTTTGGACCCAGGGTCTGGCTCTGTTGCCAAAGGCTGGAGTGCAGCCTTGATCAGAGCTCGCTGTAGTCTCAAACTCCTGGGTCAAGCAATCCTCCTGCTTTAGCATCCAGTAGCTGGGACTACATGTATGTACCACCACGCTCTAAGTTCAAAAAATTTGGGGGCTGGCACACAGTGGCTCACGCCAGTAATCGAGCACTTTGGGAGGCCGAGGTGGGTAAATCATGAGGTCAGGATTTTAAGACCAGCCTGGCCAATATGGTGAAACTCTGTCTGTACTAAAAATACAAAAATTAGCCAGGCATAGTGGTGGGCGCCTGTAATCCCAGCTACTAAGGAGGCTGAGGCAGGAGAATCACTTGAACCTGGGAGGTAGAGGTTGCAGTGAGCCCAAATTGCGCTACTGCACTCCAGCCTGGGCAACAAGAGTGAAACTCCATCTAAAAAAAATTTTTTTTTAGAGATGCGGTCTCACTGTGTTGCCCAGGCTGGTCTTGAACTCCTGGCCTCAAGTGATCCTTTTGCCTTGGCCTCCCTAAGTGTTGGGATTACAGATATGAGCCCCCTGAGCCCAGCCCAGCCAGCTTTTTGACCCTCAGACTCATGTATAAAATGGGAATCAGAGGTTGGGTGCAGTGGCTCACGCCCGTAATCCCAGCAGTTTGGGAGGGTGAGGCGGGCGGATCACCTGAGGTCAGAAGTTTGAGACCAGCCTGACCAATGTGGTGAAACCCAGTCTCTACTAAAAAGACAAAACTAGCCAGGCACAGTGGCTCACACCTGTAATCCTAGCACATTGCCCAGGCTGGTCTCAAATTCCTGGGCTCAACTGATCTGCCTGTCTTGGCCTCCCACAGTGCTAGGATTACAGGCATAAACCACCTCGCCTGGCCAAAACTTACTTTGTAAGGATGTTGAGAGACTTGATGATAATGTATGCAATGCAAGGAGTCCCCCTTACATCTGTCTTTGGTACATATTAGGTGCTCAATAAATACTTATTATTATTGCTGTTATTGTTACTTAGAGGCATGGAGACAGCAGGGCATGTTGAAACAGAGAGCTAGAGAGAGAGGCTTGGCCGGGTGCGGTGGCTCACACCTGTAATCCCAGCACTTTCGGAGTCTGAGGTGGGTGGATCACGAGGTCAAGAGATTGAGACCATCCTGGCCAACATGATGAAACCCCGTCTCTACTAAACATACAAAAATTAGCTGGGTGTGGTGGCGCGGGCCTATAATTCCAGCTACTTGGGAGGCTGAGGCAGGAGAATCACTTGAACCCGGGAGGTGGAGGTTGCAGTGAGCCAAGATGGCGTCACTGCACTCCAGGCTGGCGATAGAGTGAGACTCCATCTCAAAAAGAAAAAAAAAAAAAGAAAGAAAGAAAAAGAAAAAAGGACACCCCAAGATAGAAGCAGAAACAGGCATCACATGATGGTGACCCACTGTTTTCTCTTAGAGAGAGAATAAATAACCCATGGGTGACACTAACGTAGCTGTAATGGGAACAGTTATCATAAACAGCTTCTGATGGAAGCGTGTGCATGCAACCAGAGCAAGAAGGGCAAGAAGAAACAGGAGCTTTTTTGTTCTTTTGGGACCCTGTTGAGCCCTGATACAGATGTCCTCTTCAAGGAGAAGAAAGGGATAGAATGGCCTCTGGAAATTTAAAGCAAGGGTTAGCAAACTATAGCCTCTGGGACAAATCTGTCCTGCTGTCTTTTTTAAATAGGTGAAAAAAATAAAAGAATACTTTGAGACACAAAATTATATGAAATTCAAATTTCAGTGCCCATAAATAAAGTATTTTTGGAATGCAGCCATGCTTAGTCATTTACATATTGTCTATGGCTGTTTTTGCATTATGACAGAAAAGTTGATAGTTGCAAAAGAGAGCCACAAAGCCTAATATATAGATATATTCTGAGTCTGGGATCCTAATATATGTGTATGTGTATTATATATATGTATATAATTTTACATATTATATATATAATTTTATACACACACACACACATATATATATATTTGAGGTGGAGTTTCACTCTTTGTCACCTAGGCTGGAGTGCAATGGCACAATGTCGGCTCACTGCAACCTCTGCCTCCCAGGTTCAAGAGATTCTCCTGCTCCAGCCTTCAGAGTAGCTGGGACTACAGGCATGCACCACCACTCCCAGCTAATTTTAGTATTTTTTAGTAGAGACGGGGTTTCACCGTGTTGGCCAGGCTGGTCTCAAACTCCTGGCCTCAGGTGATCCACCTGCCTCGGCCTCCCAAAGTGCTGTACTGGGATTACAGGCATGAGCCACCGTGCCTGCAGCCTTGACTCTCCAGGCTCAAGCAAGCCTCCCACCTCAGCCTCCCGGAGTAGCTGGGGCTACAGGCACATACCACCACACTGGGATAATTTTTGTATTTTTTGTAGAAACGAGGTCTCACTATGATGCCCATGCTGGTCTTGAACTCCTGAGCTCAAGCGAAATGCTCACCTTGGCCTCCGAAAAGTGCTGGGATTGCAGGCATGTGCTACCATGCCTGGCCTAAAATATTTGTTATCTGGATCTTTACAAAAAAAGTTTGCCAACTCCTGATCTAGAGCAACTGGGTCTCAAAGTCTTAGGAAGGAGGAGAAAATAGGTAAAAAGGGGGGCGTGAAGGCTCACTGCACACCAGACATTCTGCAACAAGTTTCGAGGAAGAAGGGACATTGAGACCCCAATATACCTACTTCCTGTTTTGTTTTTTTTTTTGAGACGGAGACTTGCTCTGTCACCCAGGCTGGAGTGCAATGGCATGATCTTGGCTCACTGCAACCTCCACCTCCCAGGTTCAAGCAATTCTTCTGCCTCAGCCTCCCAAGTAGCTGGGATTACAGGCACCCGCCACCACGCCCAGCTAATTTTTGTATTTTTAGTACAGACAGTGTTTCACCATGTTGGCCAGGCTGGTCTCATACTCCTGACTTCTGGTGATCCACCTGCCTCGGCCTCCCAAAGTCCTGGGATTGCAGGCGTGAGCCACTGTACCCAGCCAACATACTCTACTCCCTAAGTGTCATCTGTAGGCCTATGGAGAGAGATAATGAGTGTCAACATCCATTTTGTGCCATCCTCAAAATATTTCTTGAAATAGACATAATTATCCCTATTTTACACATGAAGAAACAGGCTGCACAAGTGGTGGCGCGTCTGTAGTCCCAGCTACTTGGGAGGCTGAGGCACGAGAATCCCTTGAACCCGGGAGGTAGAAGTTGCAGTGAGCTGAGATCGTGCCACTACACTCCAGCCTGGGTGATAGAGTGAGACTCTGTTTCAATAAAAAAGACAAAAAGAAAAAAAAAACTGGCCTCACAGAGAGCTTAAGTAACTGGCTGGAAGTTACATAGCTTATAGGAGGCGGAGATGAGTTTTCAAAGCTGGTCCATCACATTATGGAGCCTAATTCCTTTCTGAAACCAGAAACAAGCTCCCAAAGAGAGCAGGTGGCTAGCTTTTTTTTTTTTTTAGACAGAGTCTCCCTGTGTCACCCAAGCTGGAGTACAGTGGCGCAATCTCGGCCACTGCCTCCCAGATACCAGTGATTCTCCTGTCTCAGCCTCCTGAGTAGCTGGGATTACAGGCATGCACCACCATGCCTGGCTAATTTTTGTAATTTTAGTAGAGACGGGGTTGCTCCATGTTGGCCAGGCTGGTCTTGAACTCCTGACCTCAAGCAATTCAACCATCTTGGCCTCCCAAAGTGCTGGGATTACAGACCTGAGCCACTGCACCTGGCCTATCAAGTGGCAAGCTTTTTTTTTTGAGATAGAGTCTCACTCTGTCACTAGGCTGGAGTGCAGTGGCACTACTTGGCTCACTGCAACCTCTGCTTCCCAGGTTCTAGCAATTCTCCTGCCTCAGCCTTCTCAGTAGTTGAGATTACAGGCACCCACCATCATGCCCAGCTAATTTTTGTATTTTTGTAGAGAAGGGGTTTTCACCATGTTGCCCAGGCTGGTCTTGAACTCCTGACCTCAGGTGACCTGCTCACCGCAGCCTCCCAAAGTGCGGGGATTACAGGCATGAGCCACCACGCCAGGCCAAGTGGCTAGCTTTGAAAGAAATCTGGCAACACTGGTTTTACCCACCTTATTCCTACCTCCCTGACCCCAGCCAAAGAAAGGAAGCAGTTTCCAAGAGAAATAAGACAGGGGTCCCAAAGAAGTGAAATGTATCCCTTTGTTAGCTTAGACCTCTGAATGAGGTGATGGGGAACAGGCAGGTCTCTGGTTGTGTTTGCTGCCAGCAAACACTGAACATGGGGAGGACTGCTAGAGCAGCCAGCCAGCCAGGCGTTGTGGCCTGGAGGCAATGCTGCTGGCCTTCTTTTGCAGCCTGAGAAGCTTTCCGAGTTTGGCTCTGGGATCCTAAATCTACCAAGGTGGCCGAATATTGGAGTAAGACCCAAGAGAACTGGATAAGAAAGACTGAGGAGGAAGAAGAGGGCAAATGACATGTCATGCTGGCTCTCCTCCCAATCTCCTGGCCACGGGCTGCAATGAGAGGAGCACAGGGTCACAAAAACTCTTTGATGGTTCAAAATTTAACCTAATGTTTTTTCTCCTGTAGAAAGTGAACCATTAATCCAACAGTGCCCTGCAAAGAGGCTTAAAGCAGAGCTTCTCTTCGCCTCAGATAAAGAAGGCCCAGGAGCCACAGTTCCTTCCCGCCTGCTCCCTACATACCCCATTCCAAGACAGGAGCACCCGAGTTCTCTTGATACCCTCCTGCTTCCCCCATCTGCCTGACGTGGCTCAACGTTGGTGTCCTGGAACTCTTTCTCTGACTCTCCTGTCCACTGCCAGAGAGTAGTAAAATTCCAAAAACGAAAGGAAAGTAAAAGATATAGAGGATCCATTCATTCAGCAGAGATTACTTTAGCACCTTCTAAGTGTCAGGCACAGAGAAGAGGACCAAGAAGGGTCTTTGCACAAACACAAACACAATAGCGAGACCTGGCTACGATCCCTTAGTGGGGCAGAGGCCAGTATGGGCAAAAGCCATTTGTCCTATCAGCTTCCGGGTTGTCTCCTAGAGAGACGCTGTACTTAGTTCTAGAATTTCAAAGCATCTGCAGAACCCTAATCTAACCACACACCCCTCTACTAAGTCAGCTACAGGCATCTCAGACACTCTCCCTAAATCATCCCCATGTCCTTGACGTACTAGGTTCATAAGTTGGTCAGGAATTTTGCTGCTCTGGGCTTCCAAGTATGACCACCTTTTTTTTTCTTAATTGGTTAGTAAACTGAACTTAGGGACCCTGTCCTCTTCCTTTCTGCTGGACCTGTAGCTGTATGCTTATTCCACCAGGGGCTTGGGACCCAGACTAGCCCTTTATCTGTGGGGGACAGAGAAGAAAAGGGTCAAGACCAACCAGTCCTCTTCTACCTCCTGCCATGTGTTCTGGGTGCTACGCCAGACAGGTGGGGGCAAGAGAGGGTCTGAGGGTAAGGACTCAGGAAGGGAAGAGGGAAACTCACCAGACCTGGGGGGATATCCCAAAGATGGGGACCTGCTCCGTCCTCAGTTGGTGACTTTAGTACGGGACAAAGTCCTGCTTCAGGTGGCCCCCTAAAAACCCAGTCCAGCACCTTGGTTGGGGACACCTCTCTCTTGGTCCTTTTAAGGGAGTTGCTCATGGTCCAGAAGTTTGCATAGGAGAAAGGGGGAGCTCATTCCAGTCCAGACCAGCTGCCTCTTCAACCACTATAGCCCTCCCTTCCCCGCCCTACTTCAAACACCCTAAACAGCGCTGTGCCCAGGCCCTTAACCCTTTCAGTGCCACCACTGATCCCAGGGACTCCTGGGTCCCTCTGTCCTCAGCATTTCCTGAACACAGGGTGGCTACAGAGAATTCAGACTTGTGTGGAAACAGGTACAAGAAGCCATGCTGGGGTCACCCTAGGAGAGAGTATGTAGGAACCTGACAGCCCAGGGAACATTCACCCTCCCTCCAACAGGGTCAGGGAGAACTGGGGGAGGGGAGAAAGCAGACATCTCAGGGAAAGAAACAGCTGCCTTTGGAAACCTACTTCACAGCAGGGGCCTCAGCGGGGGCAGCAGGGAGTCCTTTGTCGGCTTCAAAACTGATGGTCTGCCAGTCTCCATGGCTCATGCCTATAATCCCAGCACTTTGGGAGGCCGAGGAGGGATCACTTGAGGTCAGGAGTTAGAGACGAGCCTGGCCAACATGGTGAAACCTGTCTCTACTAAAAATAAAAAATTAGCCTGGCGTGGTGGCGCACACCTGTAATCCCAGCTAATGGGGAGGCTGAGGCAGGAGAATCAATTGAACCTGGGATGCACAGGTTATAGCGAGCTGAGGTCACATCACTGTACTCTAGCCTGGGCAACAGAGCGAGACTCCATCTCAAAACAAACAAACAAAAAACCCTGATTGTCGGTCCCTTTAAGAGGGAGGTTACAGCAATGGAGGAAAGATTGTATTTTTGTGTGTGTGATGAAGTACAGGGTGGAGCGGTTACAAGGGCAGCTGCACTGAGAAGGGCCCTAGCGTCAGCACCAGGAACCGAAGTGACCAAGCAACTCAGCATACCCAGGGCTCATGGCTTGTTGTGGATACCAGCGGGGTATTTGACCGGCTCCTCCACTCTCTTCCCTGATAACAGCTTCTGGGGCGGGGCAGGGGCTGACTCACCTCTCTGCTTTCCCTGGGGCAGAGGACAGCTGGGCGGAGTCGGACTTCCTAAGGTAACGGGGAGCCTTCCTCGCATCCTGTGGTTGGTAGAAGGGCAAGTTGGAGTTGGAAGATGGCTGGCTCTGCCAACTCACTAGTTACAGGGCCTTGAGTCACCTATTTAGCCTAATCTCCTCATCTGTAAAATGCAGATGTTAAATGAGACATGTGCAAACAAAGTCCAAAAGTGGGGAATGTAAATGCTGCATCCATAATAAATAAATATGCTAGCTGCCATGCTGGCAACCTTGGACAAGCCACTTCACCCTGCATCTTCCTGACCTGTGAAATGAGAGGATTAAATTAGGTAACTGTGGTCTGTCCTTTGCTTAAAATTTTGTGCCAGAAGCGGCATGGTGTGTACCCGTCCCCCACCTGGCCTGGACCCCACCCACACGATAAAAAGTGACAGCGGCTCGTTCTTCGTGTTCCTCATGTCATAAGAAACACAAGGGGACGCCCGCCTATCAAGTACTGGTGAGGGGTCCTCACCCGCCCTAGAGTCAACAATTCCTTGATGTCCAGATGAGGAAACAGGCTCCAAGAAGGGAAAACTGTTTAGGAATCTTATGTAATATATATATATATATGCAATATTTATATATATATTACATAGATACCTAATAGCTAGCAAGACCAACTGACGAAGTGCACCACACACACACATTGCTAATGCAGCTTGATTTTTGAATGTGGATTTTATATCCTGCAACTTTGCTGGATTTGTTTATTCTAACAATTTTTGTGTAAACCTCTTTTAGGATTTTTGGCATATAAGAGCACATCACTCTGTGAAGATAGATAATGTTACTTCATCCTTTGCAATTAGGATGCCTTTTATTTTGTTTCTTGCCTAACTGGTCTGGCTAGGCACTCCAGTACTATGTTAATAGAAGTTAATCTATATATTTTTAAGCATAAAATAATAAATACAGAATCTGGGCCTAAAATGTGAACCTGTTAGCTGTGGTAAGGACCTTTTTTATTGGCTTTCATGAAACTCATGTTGGTTGTTTATTGTTTTTCTTTCTTCCTTTTCTGTAGAAAATTAATGAATTAATAAAGAGACTTACGTCAGCCCCAAAGTGAGAGAACTTTTAGAGCAAATCAGGCCTCGGACAGTTGCTCCAAAAAGGCGAAATTTCAGGGATGAATTGATCCTAACTAAGGGGTGGTGTGGCCATTAGTGACTGAGCTTGCGCTGTAGCAATACGTAACTTATGAGTACACATAACACCTCCATTGCTAAATTTACATAACTT